>CP092092.1:11320000-11337500 GCA_029203775.1 Neoneuromus ignobilis
AGAGACAGGGCGATGCAATATCACTAAAATATGTACATCTGTGTTAGAAGTATTTAATAGATTATTTTGAGTCTAAAGAAATAAAAATAAACGGAGGTATGCTTAAGATTTGTTGACAACATTATTATTTTATTAACAAGGTTAGATAAACTCAAAAAATAATAGGAAAAGTGTATTAAAAAAAGTCAAAAAATGGTCTTATGATAAGATAGTTAATAAGATAAAAGAAATATTCCATGAATTTTCAAATCAAAGAGGAATCGAACTGAAAATAAGAGAAATAGAAGAAGTTGAGAACTATGTATATCTGTAACAACTTATTAAAACAAAAAGAACATTTATAGTTGTAGTGAACAGGAGAGTAAAATGGCATGATGTCAGTTCGAAAGAAGTTCGCATGTTATGAAGTCGAATATATTCCTTTATGTTAAAAAGAAAAGTTTTTGATCAATGTGTCCTACTGTTTTCAGTTATAGGAGTAAAACATATGGTTCTTTAATGCCAGAATATTTCAGTGATTTCAAACGATACAAAGAAGTATAGAAAAATGTATGTTAGAAAAAACACGAGAAGGTAAGAATATAGCCGAATGGATGAGAAAGAAAATAAAAAGTATGAATATTATGACAAAAATGAGGAGTCTGAAATGGAAATAAGTCGCTCGTATAACAAAAAGAGAGAATCATTAGTTGATAAAGAAAGTTATTAATTGAGAACTTAAACAAAGAAAAAACGTCCAAAAAATGACCTGTAGAGATATGGAATAAAGATATAAGAAAATTAGTCGACGTAAATTGAAAGAGAAAGGAATTAAATAGGTCAAAGTGGAAAATTTTGAGAGAGGCCTTCATCCAGATGGAGATAAAGAGACTGATAATATAAATACATATATGTATGTACGAGTGTATATATGAATAGATATATCAGTATAAATTATTCTCGTAAAAAATATTAAATTGAGTATAGAGTTTTGTTTCTTCCATATTTTTAATCCTTTATTCGGAATTATATGTTTGAAATAAATGTAACCATTGTAATTTTAAATACTTTAATCAACTTTAACAATAATTTACTTATGAAAATGTACTAGAATTATCACAATTTTTATCTTTATAAATACATATAATAATTTTTAACTGAATTTGTACAATTATTCTCACATCCACTACTATGAATAATCCTGCATATTAAACATTCAACAAAAAATAATGATATAGCGCTAGACAAATTATATCATTTTCACAAAAAAAATTTGCTTGTTTGTTCTGAACACAATGAACATATGTCGAGTTATGAATGTCTTTTTTAAAAAATAAACATTTATGTGCTATTTAAATAATATATGAGTACGAAATTTGTATGTATTTTAATTCACACTGTACAGGTATTAAAAATTCGTAAACTAAAAACGATTATCTACGAAAATTATTATAATCCATGAATATTTATATATATATATATATATATATATATATATATATATGTAATACAAAGACAGTCCTAACTTCATTTATTACACGTTGTAACACGATGATAATAAAACATACGCATTATCTCTGCAATTGACAAACATACAATTGTTTGCATTAGTATATATACATACGTACGATGGAATAGAATAGAACGCAACTCCTACACACAAAGCATAAGCTACATTCAATCATCTCCTCGCCCAACAAGCGTTCACTTAAAGGGGCCAACCGTGTTATCTGTTTGGCTGCTTGTCATAATAACGTAATTGCGATAATATGATCAAAATTATACCAACAATGTCGAGAGAGGTATGAGGCTTTATAGAGCAGAGGTTAATGTGATTGACTAGCACGGCTGAAATATTACTTAGTCGCTTTATTACATAATCTATTGTACATGTTTGTTATTCTTCGTATGATTGATAATTAAATATGAGACAATTGAAATTTTCTAGTTTCAATACATATTCAGTTATGGAAATTCACAATAATTTAATTAAGGAATATCTTATCTTTGTTTTTCTGGAATGAATCTAGTGGAGAATAAATCAAAATTATAAAAAACTAATTTTCTAATGCTCAGTTTGCTTGTGTTTCATTTCAGCATACTGCTAAATAGTTATATGAATAATTTTATTAATGTTTAATAGCTTCTTTTGGTATTATTTTTATAACATTTTATAAATTAATAACACAAACAACAGAGTATATATGAACTGGTTTTTTTGAAAGTGGTATAAGTCCATTTTTTCATATATTGAGATATTTAAGGGTTTGCATTTGAGTTAATTTAAAAATATTGGCCAACTTTAATCAAATCGAGTGATGTTTTTTACACTATACACCTTTTAAATTTTATTATGAAATAATAATTACTAACATTATTTTACAAAATAAACGATTTTTTAGCTCCACATGGACTTATACCACTTATAAAATAACATATTACAAGAAGTAAAAACAAGAGCAAATTTAAGTCCATATTTTTATAGACATAAGCTTTACTGAAATGGATTTTTATGTAAAAAAGTAATAGTTAAAATGAAGACATTTAAATACACGAATAACTAAGTTTATTAAGAGTTTATTTCAGTTATATTAAAAATATAAAAATGAAAATTACTTCGTTAAGATCTTTAAATAAAAAAAAAGATATTTTAAACTTAGTTTTCTTTTACACTTAGCATATTGAAATATTTATGGTGAATAGGTGGTATATAAGGTAATAAACTTATCATATCGTTATATTTCTCTCTTGTTATGCTCCTTGAAGTTTTATAAAGCGGTAACATATTAATTTTTTTGAGGTTTTTTGGTTTCCTCTTTTTTCCAAATAAAAAAATTGTTTTAAATGGAGCATTTTCTTCCATACTAATTTTATAAAACATTTTGTGAGGTTCATTCCTTTTGAACCTCATCCAACATATTTTAAGCCAGTTTACAATTTCTCCGTCCGTATTTTTTTTTCTGTTTGATATTGCCTCTTCTAGAGATTTGGTTGAGACAAAGTCTTCTCTTTTCATTTCATACAAAATGAAGCTGTTTTTTTTTTCGGCACCTTAACCACAATTAATTATTAATTATTTATTATTAATTTATTTATTATTTATTTATTAATTTATTTATTAATTATTAATTATTATTAATTATTAATTTATTTATTAATTATTTATTATTAATTATTAATCCTTAACCACATCAGTGCGAGCTTAATATTGCGATTTTGTCCGGTACACATGTCACTGTATGCTATGATAATATCATAGGAATGGACTTATTCCACTTTCAAAAGAAATATTTGTGCGATAGCATTGTACAGCAAAACTGTTTTTGTTTATTTTATATCAAAATAGAACTCTATTGAAATTGTGATTGTAACTATAAAGAGAAGGTGTCTATAGCTCATCAAAATTACCGTTAACTTAGTTTTTTTAAAAAGTGGACTTATACCACTTTCAAAAAAACCAGTTCATATAAGGTTTTACAATGAGCACTTCAAAAGTTTAAATGAAAATAAAACAAAAATTATTTAATAATTTTTTTTTTATTATTTTTTCAGCATATTCTATGGCATTAATGATAAAACAGAATTTCTTATATGACCACGACGACTTGACATAGTACATTCATTTAGTCTAATTTTAGTCACTCTTTCACACAATTGTGGTTCAATTTCATGAATTACACGTCAATGTTTATTTTTAACGCTTCTGTTATTTGTGGTTTATTAGCATAAACCAATGATTTCACTTAACCCCACAGAAAATAATTCAATAGAGGTAGATCATATGCTTGGCGTCAAATTGACAGATCCATTTCGTGAAATAATGGACTCATTAACTTTTGTTTCAATAAGTCTATTGAAGTTTTTATAATTTCTAAGTGATGTTGAAGTATTGAATGTTTTATGACAATTTACCAAACTATACTGAGTTCAAATGTCAAAATAAATTTAAAAAAATCAAATATGGGTGTCACCAGCTGTCAAAGTTCTGACATTATTATTGGAAACCCCTATATAAGTAGCTTAAATGAGACTAAAAGGTTTAGACATACATTTACTTGCTTATTACAATTTACTATTCTTTAGTTCCATTTGAGCCACCTGATATAAATAAACGAAAACTTCTTAAATTTAAACAGAACTGAACCAAAAATATTCAGATTACTAATCAATATATGGAAATGTAGATGTAGTCCATTAAGTGATTATCTAAAAAATAAAATCTATTTATAAAATGAAAAAATCATAATATTTATTATATACCAGAAAATAAAATATGAAAATGTACTGAAGCGTTTATAATAAGTCAAGGTAGTTTCATCAAATATACATCTGTATTAATAATATATATATATATATATATATATATATATATATATATATTGGTGTTAACGTTGAAAAAATAAATAAAAAAAACTAGAGAAAGAGATTACCTTTTACACCGTTCCATTCGCATTGTTCTTTTATGTGGACGTTAATGGATCAGAAAAAGGAAACGAAAAAATACGTGTTTATGAGATATGAAAAACCATCTCAAAATTTTCTTTTATATACGAAAATAAGAAATCTGTGCCATTGGATTTATGTAAACCAATTTCAAAGAAAAAAACAAATAAAAGTATAAAAATACCGGACATAAGTTTAAATTTAATAAAAATAAATACAATATATTGATTCAAAATTTATAATATTTTCAAAGTGCTCTTATGATAATAATATTTTAAAACTTATATATCTGATTGATCAATATTTTTTAATTAGAAATTGATCAATTTTAAATTATCCTTTTTTTATAAAGCATATTGTTTATTAAACATAACAATTATTGTTTATTAAATAAATAAATGAGCCAGAATAAAAATTTATATTTCATTGATTTAATAAAATAAAATAATTTATGTGTAATAACCACTGAAATATTTTTTTACTAAATATGAATAGTATTAATATTATTATATATCCATATTTGTTTCTTCATCTCTCTCTTTCTTATATATATATATATATATATATATATATATATTAATTGTATTTATTTATATTTTCATCGTTAGAAATTCTCATATGTCACGAACATCGTCGCTTTTCTACAATTTATAACTCAGAAACGATTTATTTATGACATTCATTACTTTTAAATAGTAAGATATTTATTGTGTACTCATACATTTGATAAGTTCACGTCTAAAAATATGGTTGTAAATAATTAATAACTGTTACATTTTTCTTTCATTTCAAAATAATGTTCTAACGCACAATCATTCATTTTATACATACATTTTTTTATAAACGATAATATTCTCTGAATCTACATCAATTTCTAATGACGTTATAATATAACAGATATAATAAATATAATTACTATTTAAATATTTGATAACAGAAATAGTACTTATTTCTGTTTGATTAAATTATATTTATTTTTTTATCGCATTCAATAATTTTATCATTAATAATACGCATTACTTTATATAAGTTATTATATTGTCCATAATCAATATTTAGCATTAATAAAAAAATTTAAACGTACATTCATAACTGTTATAAAACATATTTTAAGTTATTTAGTACATAAGTAAAAAACTAATTGAATTAATGAATCTGAAAAGGATTGAATCATCAAATAACAAATTTTAAGAAAATTAAAAAATACTTTTACATAAATGAATTGTCACTCCAATACCACAAGATATTAGAAAGTGTTCAATAATCATTTATTCTTCATTTTGTTTATTTATAAGTTTATTTATAATAGGTTATGCACATTTAGATGGCGATGCCATTATCGTTAGAGCATTGTGTTATAAAATATAGTTAAAAAATATGTAAAATAAATAAATTTATTCACATAATTTAATAATATGAATATGTCAGATAAAAACCAATCATTATTTCGTATTCTTTATTAAATTAATATTTTTCAAATGTGTGTAAATCATTTTTCTAAATATTTTCTGATAACATTTAAACACTTTTCCCTCGGATTTTTGTATAATAGAAAATAATGAGACATGTCTGAAACCAATTGTATTCCACCTCTTTATTATTTTCCAATCGTTGTCTTCCTAACACCTCCTTGAGTGGTTCAAACAAATAATAATCACATAGTCATAAGTCAGAGTTGTGGGGAAATGATAGACAATATTCCAGTGCATTTGCAATATTTTTTCTTGAATTAAAGTAGCAGTGTAAGGCCTATTTTGTCTTTCAAAATTTTTTAATTCATTTTGAATAATGAACTACATACTATCATGACTTATCTCAATTTCTTTATAAATTTCGGTCACTTTTAACCATCAATGATTTTGAATATGGTCTCGAACTGTACAAATATTTTCTGGCGTAATGCTGGTCTTAAAATGATGCGGTTACGTTATCATAACGTTCACCACCAAACGCTTTATACCATGTAAACACTATTCGATAAAATTTTATTTCCGAGCTGTTCACGTAATCTCCGAAAAATTTCAGCATGTTTCACGTTTTTATTCTTTAAAAATGTCATTATAATGTGTTGTGAAATGGCACTAGATACTACTTGTTCACCCATCGTACTAGCTACTAAAGGAACGAAAGCAAGGTCATATACACAGTAAGGAGGGAGTCTAGACACCCTTATTAATATCCCTATTTAATCTCAGCCACGAACATTCGTTTGTTCAGGAGTAGGAAAAAAATTCGGTTTATATTTGAATGATCCTGTTTAATTGCATCTCTTTAACTTATAAATTTTTAGTATTAAAAAATAAATAAAAAATTATAATTATTTTTACTAATAGATTCGCAATTATAATTTATACTCAAGTAAAGAATTGCCAATACAAAAGTAGTAATATATCTTTTTCTTAAAAAATATTTTTACATTATTTCGGACTTTTTCTTTTGATAACAAAAATGCTTTTTTTCTTAAATATAGTAATAGAAATTTATATAAAGCACATAATTGAACGTTCATAACAAATTATTAATTTTAATACATATCCGTATAAATTACGAAAATTAATAATAATTCTAATTTTATAAAATATATGATAGATATCTATAAAAAAATAACAGTTATTTACATTTAACATCATTATAGATTTATTACATTCTTTAAAATTATTTTATAATAAATGACGTTCATAAAAAATGTGGAATAATTTTTTTTATAATAACTTAGTACCACATTTAAATATGAATTCATTCATGAAGTTTATTTTATTATAAAAGGTCAGTATGTTTTCTTTCAGTTTACAAAAAGGTTTTAATAACATGCTTTATTACAAGAAAAATATAAAATAATAAATTTATATATATATATATATATATATATATATACAAGTTAACAACATAATATTTACATTTTGTTTATTTATCTTAGATTGAAGGTTTTAATAAAAGTAAAATATCAACTTGAAATGAAATGATTTAAACATTAATTTACTCTTTACGAACGTTAAATTTAAATATATATTTCAAACTGTAAATGTATTCGAGTATAAAGATGTATATTTTTTTATTTTCAATTACTTTTCTGAAAATATTAATGTTTATTTTATCTTAAAAATATAATTAAAAGAGTACCAGATTTTATTTGAATTACTCTTTTAATGATAAATATATGATGTATAAAATTCATTATACATTTTTTGCTTTCATTAATCAATTATAAGTACGGATTTGTTTACTTAAATCGATTAAAAAATAATTTTCAAGATGGAATTTAATGGAAAGTTCTGTTTGGTATAAACATTATTTAATATCAGTTTCTAGTAAAATTTCAAAATAAGTTAGCGTTATAATTATAAAATAATTTTATAACAACATACGAGTATGTGACAACGATAAAGTTTATTTTAAAAGTTTACATTATTAAAACACAATCTCGAAAAGTAAAAACTACACATTAAATATTTTTATAAAATAATTCTACTAAGTATATTTCAACTATGGTTACAAACTTCATAAATATATTAAATTAAAATTGACTAATGGCACAGTTTAGTAAATATTAACTAGTTAATGTGTAGGTTAATAAAGTTTGCATCGTGTGATATACCGTTAAAAGTTTATAGTTGAGAATGTGATAAACGATCTAATTAATATATTCAGATTAAATGTAATCCGGGGCACCATATTTCAAAATCGTACCAATTCGCGTTACATATGCTACAAGTATTTAATATTGGAGATGTTAACGACATCATAATCTGCATCTTTAGAAATGAATGCGTCACACACAGATTGTAATAATTCAACATTTTAATCCGAATTTCAATTAAAATCAGTGTATAGATCATTCGTTAAGATCTACATAAGATTCATTTCCTGGCCATTCGTCGTTCTACGGATTACGTACACATGGTTGATCAACGGTTTCGAAATAGAAACAGTCTTCAGGTTGAATCTCGATCGATTTCATTGTACTGTGAAGAACACCGTTGGATATGAAATAACAGTATTTTGATGAATGATGGCTCATCAATAGTTTTAGATAATGTTTATTTTCAAGCCATTTTAATTATAAATTTAAATTATAAATTAATGTATAATAGAAATTTATATGTATATATATATATATATATATATGTATATATATATATATGTATATATATATATATATATATATATGTATATATATATATATATATATATATATATATATATATATATATATATATATATATATATATATATATATATATATATATATATATATATATATATATATATATACTGACGCTCATAAGTCATTGCACACAAGGGTAACATAAGCAATTTGTTGATATAATTCAATGAAGTTAAATGAAAAAAATATATTTAATTGAAAATAAATATAATATTCATTAAATTTATTCATTATATAATATTTATGATATTTATTTTCAGTTAAATATATTTTTTTAATTTAACGACTTCATTGAATTATATTAATAAATTGCTTATGTTACCCATGTGTGCAATGACATATGTGCGCTGGTATATATATACAGTTACTCACAAAATTGAGCGTTCACTTATAAATTTTAATCGTTTACTCATATATTAACAGAATTAAATATCTTTTTTAAACAAAAAGTGCATATTTGTAATAAATGCTTATTGTCACTTAAAATTTAATTAAAAAGACATAAAAATGTCATCGTATTCACTCTATATTCAGTAAAGTTATAAAAAAGTTCCAAATTTACTAACACAAAATTGAGCGTACAGTAGCGATAATTATGAACATTTCTTTACGATATATAAAATTAATATTTTGTAGCATAATTATTAGCATCTATAATTGTTTGCAGATTCCATAGCATTGATTTGATTAATTTTTTTGTTACATAACTAGGTATATTTTGCCATATTTCTGTCAATTTTTGTACTCAATCGTTTTTGTTAGATGGGTTGTAACTTCTCATACAGTTCTTCAATTCTGCCCACACATTTTTACTTGGGCTGATACCTGGTGATTGAGGTATGGTTTTTTTACCAATTTCGGTGTATTATATAACAGCCATTCTCTAATTATGTACGAAGTATACTTCAGGTAATTATCTTATTGAAAATGATAAGTTGGCGATATTCCTAGTTTGCGGGCAGATGGCTTTAAATAATTTTTCAAAATTTCAAGGTACTTCATTTTATCCATAATAGATTCAATATAACGTAAATTTACAGTACCACTGGCTCCCAGATAACCCCATACAGCACTATAACATTACAAATTCTACTCAGTGTTTTACTGTTGAACACATGTTATTTTTTTGTTTGGTTTTCTCCAAACAATTTGCCTACCATCCGATCCAAACAAATTAATTTTGGTTTCGTCCGAAAATATCACATTGTTCCAAAATTCTGCATTATATTTAATATACTTTTTAGCAAATTCTAGACGTTTTTCTCGGTTTACTTTAGAAATAATAAATTTTTATATGTAATTCGTCTAAAATACCCATTGTTATGTAGTACTCGACGCGATATTTCGGTGGATTTTTTTTTTGTTAATTCTCGAGGATACCCCCACTTGTAATTTTGGTAAACTTTGTTTCTGGTTTATCTTCATTGATCTGATGATAAACCGTTCATCACTAGGAGTCAGAATTTTTTTCCTACTCCGACCTTTGTTATTGTAGAGCGTACCTTCATATTTATATTTATTAATTATTTTTTGAACAGTGTAATATGACCTTTGCACTATTGCTCCAATGTCGAGTAATGATTTTCCTTTACAGCATAACGTTATAATAGGTTGATGCGTAATTATACGAGTTTGCTTCCTTTTACTCTCCATTTTATAACAAATATGAGTTCTTCAAGAAATAACGAAAAAAGTGAAGAACTAATACATTTTTATTATTGTTTACGCTATACATAAGACCCCTACCTAATTATATTTTAAAATTCGCATAAAATCACATTCCTACTATACATACTTTTAAAGTGTAGCTCAATTTTGTGTGAATAAATATTAAACTTTTTTATAACTTTACTGAATTTAGAGTGAATACGATGATATTTTTATGTCTTTTTAATGAAATTATGAGTGATAATAAATATTTATTACAAATATGCAATTTTTGTTTGAAAAATATATTTAATTCTGTTAATATATGAATAAACGATTAGAATTTATAAGTGTACGCTCAATTTTGTAACTGAATATATATATATATATATATATATATATATATATATATATATATATATATATATATATATATAGTAAACATCCATTTGGGTTTTAAAACCTATTTAATTTGAATTTTCATACATATATTAAAAAAATAATAGTAATGATAAATATTTTTTTTCAACATACTTTCACATCACATTTTTATACGCTCATATTATATAAACCATGTAAGATTTACTATTACTTTCGTGGAAGAATACTATCAAGATCAAGCAAGATAAATATTTAAATGTTTTCTTACAGAAGAAACTTTAATCATTGAATGTACCAATGCCATGTAAACAATTTGAATAATATAGGGTCATCCAAATGTGATGCCTATATTTGTGTTTTATTAAAAAGGAAAAAATAACTATACACATGTTTTCCTATACATATATTTCTTTTTAATAAAACACAAATTTAGGTGTTACATTTGGATGACCCTATAATTTAATATTTTTAAAGTAACTAATTTTTTTATTTATCAACAACGAGTTAAAAAGTATTCATTGATTGATTACTATAATGTACAACAATGTGTTTATAAACTATTCGTTTTATTAAATTATAATATTACATATTATTGCTTTAACTATTCTTCTAACCAAATACTATTATAAAAAAATGTAATCGAAAATTGTCTTCTCAAGGTACAATTATAGCGTGACTCAAATGAAACTGAAGAATAGTTAGGAAAATGATAGTAAGTAAATATATATCTGAACGCTTCAGTCTCATTTAAACCACCCTATATATCAAAAATATATATTAAAAATCTTTTTATAGCTATTTATGTATTTTATTGTTGAATAATATTTTATGTGAAAAACTAAAAGTTCCAATTTTTATTTATTTGGTAATGTTTTCTTTATTTAAATTTACAAGTAAAGAAAATTGACTCATAGTTATAAAATTAATCTATAGCTAATTTATGCCTTTAAGCTATTTTTGTGACATTAGATATTTTATTTAAAAATGGGACAAGTTATTTCTATTAAAATATAATGATATAAAAATTCATATTAATGCATTATTATTTTTTAAATAGTAACAAAAATCCTGAGTTATTAAAATATTCAATAATTGATCTAAAATAATTCTTTTTGAAAAATTAGAAATATATTTTATTTGATTATTATTAATAAATTTTGTAAGAATATTGCATTGTAAATTTATTAAAATAATATTAAAAAAACTTAGAGATTTCAACAAAAAGGCTGTGAGGATTATGGCATCGCCATCGAAATGCATTAGCCGATATAACTATAGACTATATAATTATAAATAATAAGTGATTATTGAACACTTTAAACTATTGTGGTGTTGTGGTTAAAATTCATTTGGGAAATTAAAAAAGTAATTTCTAAAATATTTCGAGTAATAATTTTTAAGAATATATATATATATATATATATATATATATATATATATATATATATATATATATAAGGGTCGTTTGATAAGTATGGTAAAAAAGTAAAAAAATCTAAATTGAAAAATTTAATTAATTAATTAAATTAAACAATAAATAAATTTATCAAACGACCCTCGTATATAACTTATTTATGTCTAGACAGAGAAATAGCATATTTTATTTACCGAAATGCTTACTTCAAAGAATATATTTGGTTCTAAGAAAATCCATTACAATGGAAAAAAGTATCAATCAATTTGCGACAAGTTAATTAATCCCAAATTAATACTGTTAAGATAATCTACAATAAAAGCATGTCCAGAGTGTAGTAAAGTGGAATCCTGTAGTACGGTGACACCGGTAATGGCACTATATCGGAAGATAAAACGAATACAAAATTGATTTAGTCAAGAAATGGATTCAATTTCCTCTTCTTTCAATCTCGCTCAAAGCTTTGACCCAAATCCGATCTACCGAACACTGGCTGTTACTGTTGTGCACTCTTCTCTGTTACAAACACCGCGTATCTCTATTGTTCCAACGAAATGAGTTTTATACCACCACTACCGTCATTCCGCCATCACTGGCTCTACATATCTTCGGCCTTTGAAAATATGTACGTATTCTCGTATAAGAGCAAAAATAACGATGGATATAGCGTCCGCTGTTGCAGTATTGTATGGCTTGTTGCTTCCTGTTCTTCTTTTTTATTAACAGCTGGAGCGGAAACCAGATGTTATTGCACTGGTGCATCTTTGCTACTTATTATTCCGTTTTGTTTTTAAACATGCTACGAATTATATATTTATGAATGTGATTTTTGTATTTCGCAGATAAAATTTTTATTAAATGTTTTTGACATCGTTGTTTACTTCAAAGATATGAATCCTAAAATATGAATATTTATATGATGTTTTAGGAAAAAAATTCTTATCTTTCAAGTAATGTAATATTTTACATTGTTGAAATTTATTGCATAAAACGAAAAGTTTGTAATTACAAGAGATTATTTCGATTTCCACACAAAAACAATTTAACACACATTTATTATTTTTCTAGAAAATGTTAATATTATTCAACAATATTCACTTTTTTATTTTTTTAAAAAGTACTTCTATAGAAATCAACTATGAAAAAATTTAACTTGAAAAAAGTGTTTAATTATTTATATTTTTTAGTAACTTATAACTAATTTCTTAAAACTCTTTTTTCTAACATAAAATGATTTTTTATGAGTTACAAATCGATGCCTAAAGAATAGTATTATAAATATTTTTCAAGTATATAAAATAAATATATTTTTTTGAAAAAAGAAATAAATATTCATAATAATTACTTTTATTAAAGAATGCAGGATTAACAATTTCAAAGAAAATAAATAAAATATGAAAAGGTAAACAGATTGATATAAAGAAAATATTCAAAATCAATTAACAAAAGATTACATACTCATAAATAAAATTTATGCAAAGTGTGAATTTAGTGAGAATGTTTTAAAATCGTATAATCAACGTATTTGTTCATTTTGAAATGAATATTCAAATCATAAATTTATTTCATTTGAGATGTACTGTGAAAATGAAGAGAGCAGAGTACTATAATAAGGATTCTATGTAATCTTGAATTCATTTCAATTGACGTGGTTATGAATAACACGAGTACCATTTCCAACAAGTCACTTACGAGAAATTCAATCGTGCCACATATATAAGATGCATTTATACCGTATTTCGTAATATGAATAGCAAATTGAAAAATGGTTTCACTACATAAATGTATTAAATTTACATCAAAAATATCTACGCTATGCTTTTTCGAATACGGTTTTTTTTGATATGTATTGTGGCTTGTATGGTAGAGATTGAACATTGCTCAGATCTACGATTTTAAGTTGGGAATATCTATTTTTATTCCTAGAAATTCTCTTTAGTTATGTGTTTATTGAAATCATATTTAAATAAATATAATTAATTATACTCGATAAGTCATATATATATATATATATATATATATATATATATATATATATATATCATCAGCAGCAGCAAAATTTCTCAATCCACTGTTAGATGAAGGCCTCTCTCAAAATATTTTCTATTTCGATCTATCCAATGTCTTTTTCTTCCAATCCTTTTCAACGACTTTCTTTGTTTGTTCATCAATACATAAGCTGTTCTAGGGCCTTTTACATATCTAGATCTCCAATCAATAACTTTTCTTGTTCATAATGGTCTCCTCTTTTTACTATATAGCCGGCCTATTTCCATTCCAAACTTTTCACTTTTACTCCAATATCTCTTAATTTTGGTTTTCTATGATTCTTTGATTTCTCTTCTTATCTTTTCTTGTTATTGGAAAAATATATTTTTCCATACTTTTTATGTTATCAGGAGCTACTGAATTATTCTGTCATTTTACTACCATAGAATGCATCGATCAAAAACTTTTATTTTTAAAGGAAGAGGAATATTTCATTTTATAATATGCGATTTTCTACCAAATTGATATCTGATTTTTACTCTCCTTTATCCATAATTTTTTTCTTAATGTTATTGAGTTGTCCCAGATATATTAGTCATAGTTTTATTTATGAAAGGTTTGGGATCTTTACTCACCGTATATGCGTGCTAGTAAGTACTTTTTTACTTTAACCGGGATTATTTTCTAACGTTTCTCTACTTGGTTAGACCTACTAATATTGAAAAAAAATCACAGTACTTCTTAAAATTTTGTTTATGCCTTCTAACCATTTCGAGGCAGAGCATTAGGAATTATATATATATATATATATATATATATATAGAGAGAGAGAGAGAGAGAGAGAGAGGAATAGCTCTCATAGTCCGGCTAATACCTCGCATAGCCGAACTATTTGAAACCGGACTAATCGAAACATTAACTAAATACAAAAGACGTTAATTGGTTCCAAACAATTTTTTTTCCTGTTTTTCAGTAAATAAAACGAGGATAATATATTCATATGTTTGTATGTATCAACAAAACAAAATCAGGGGTTTATACATTCATTTTAAATACATTTTAAATTTATTTTCAAATGGGTTATTAAAATTTAATTATCAAAAAATCGACTTTATTTTAGAGTTGCGAATCGAAAACTAATAGAAAAAGAAAAAGACCACAAAACTAAATCTGCGCATGCGTTACGCATAATGTGCATATACGATTTCGGTTTTCTTTTTTATTATGTTATCATAATAAAGTAGAAAACTTGAAAATTTGCATATAAAAATAATTTTATGTATTAATTTTTTGGGATTTTTTCAAGAAAAATATTTTAGTAGAATTTTTTTCAAGTAAAAAATTTTTTTTTGGGAAATTTCAAACCGAACTAATCAAAGCAGGGACTAATCGAGGTATTACTGTATATATATATATATATATATATATATATATATATATATATATATATATATATATATATGTATATATAATAGAATAGACTACACAAATTTCAATTTATACCTTGAATTATTTCTAGCTTCTATAGTGTTATATCATTATAGACAATAGCATGTCTATTTAATTACTGATTATAAATAATTTTTTTACAATTTTATAGACAGAAAATTATTATATAGAACGTTTTTTAAGCATGATAGAACTTTAAATTGAATCCCTATATAAAGCTCTATCCTTCTTAAAAAAACACCTTAATCAAACTTTTATACACATACATACACAGATATATATATATATATATATATATATATATATATATATATATTCAAACATATACGAGGGTCGTTTGGTAAGTATGGTAAAAAAGTAAGAAAAACTAAATTGAAAAATTTAATTCAATTAACTAATTAAATTAAACAATAAATAAATTTACCATACTTATCAAACGACCCTCGAATTATATATTTATATATATATATATATATATATATATATATATATATATATATATAAAGATGTTTTTTTAGGTTAGATAGAATTTTCGATAGGGATTTAATTTAAAGTTCTATCACGTTTAAAATCATGTTATATAAATATATAATAATATACTTTTTTTTCTCTAAGCTTAAATCATCATTATACAAATATTTTTTTTTTAAATGGTTAGCTTTTGAATCTGAATATAGGAATTAAATCTTTTCAATATATTTTATGCTTTTTTATATAATTTGTAATAAAAATATCATTAAGGGAAAACATCATTAAAATGTAAATTTTTATACACGAAATACTTATGATATTATAGTTAGCTATATGTTGATTACAAATTGTACATACATACACACACACACACACACACACACATATATATATATATATATATATATATATATATATATATATATAGGTATGTGTATGAAAAAGAGACAGAAAATTATTTAATTTAAATCGTTTATAAACTTTCTACAATACGAACTTGAAAGCAGAAAATCTCTTTTACGAAAATATACGCGTAATAGAAATGAAATTGTCATTTAGTTTATTTTTTATAACTGTATTATATACAACATAAAACGCAATTTCAAGATTTATAATGAAATAAAGATGAAAAAAAAATACACAAAATGAAACATACAGAAGTAACGATGGCGTCCGTGTGCAAATCACTAGGGAATGACTCATGTCCTGTTTAAATGACAGCTTTTAAACGGATCCTGCTAGTGTCACGATTGCGCCGCGCGTCAAAGAGCACTTTCGTGTTCAAAGGATTCTAGAGGGATCAAGGGAGAACATGGCCAGTATTATTAACTGTGACAGAAACGGGATTCAATTGATATAGAAATTTATGATGTGATACTGTGAGATAATAGTTACTTGTATGATTAATGAAATGTATTGGTACAATTTAATTAATTTATAATTGAAAGTCTTGAATTAAATTATGTCTAAGTAGAATCATTTATATTAAATTAAGCAAATTTGCTATTTAACAGCTTAATTTATGCATTTATTCCATTTTATAACAGTTTGCGTATTATACTAACTGTTATAAAAATATAAAATAATTTTATTTCAATTATGTTCATTTTAATTTAAATCAAAATTAATTTCAATTACATTTTAAATTATTTTATTTATATTTTCTTTCTGAATCTGTGTAAAATTTATTTAATATAAGTTTAATCGTTATGCGTGTTTCCTTTTTTTAAAAAAGAATATATAATTAAATTAAATATTTCTTTAATAATTTTGTAAAATATACAAAAAAATAAAATGTCTTATTTTATCGAATAGTTATATATATATATATATATATATATATATATATATATATATATATATATATATATATATGTACGTGTGAGTATTTGTATGTATGTTTATGTATGTAATGTGTGTAAAAAGATTATATATGGTTATAAACAAAAGGTGTTGAAAAAGGTGCTGTACATAATATAATAAAGTATAAAATATTATGATGACAATAAATGCTCAAACTGGGAACCATTTACCTTTTGAACACATATTAATGTTATGTTGGA
>CP092092.1:11342500-11390000 GCA_029203775.1 Neoneuromus ignobilis
TGGAATGAAATTATAGTTTTACTAAAAACTAATATAAATTATGATATACATTTAATTGATCATCGTCATTAACGGCTTCACAGACTATTACAGTCTCAGGTCTCTCTGACAAAGCTAGCTCAATAGAACCTTTTCTTTTCAGAACTTTTCGACAGTTGTTTTTTTTATAAGATGAGGTTATTAGCCTCATACTCAACCCTCGAAAAATGAGGAACTATATATGTTTGTATAAACATAAATACACACACACACACACATCCATACACACATATATGTGTGAGCGTGTGTATGTTTGAATACACTTAAATGTGTATCTTAAATATTATGATTATCTATACACACACAAATATACATACATACATTATATACATATAGATATATATATATATATATATATAATAAAATTTATTTCTATTGAAAAATAATGCTAAACAGTATTATATACAACCGAAAATATAAAATATGCTTAAAATATAAAAAAAAACATACAAGAATATATTTAAAATATAATCACAATAACATTTAATGTATACATAAAATCTGTCAATTTTAAAACATTAATGTGATAAATTTTATTTTTAAAATATAAATTATGAAAATATAACACAACTCAATTTATTTATTTAATATGTTATTCAACAAATACATATAAAAATTATAATTAAACCTGTAGAATTAAAGAAAAAACATAAAATCATTTTTTCGTTTATTTATTTGGAAAATATAAATAAAACTTCTAGTTAAAACCTATAAAAAAATAAAAGAAAACATAAAAATCAATTTGTTTCTTTATTTGTAAAAACACAGAATAAACTTATAATAAAAACCTCTAAATTAAAAAACACACACACACACACATGTACATGGTTTCATGTATTTAAAAATGAACAAAAATAATTTATAATTAAAACAAATAAATTAAAAAAAATCATAATGAACGATGTTTTTTTAAATTTTTTTCATTATAAAATTTGCAAAGCTACTTAAATATATATATATATATATATATATATATATATATATATATATATATATATATATATACATATTAAATCACAAGATAGGTTTAACTGGCACATTATCTGTGAAGTACAAATAACATAGGAAGAAATTTTTCAGTAAAATAATTTTTTTTAACAACATTTGAAAATCTTATCAGTTAATCTTACCTTTTTTTACCTATAATTTTAATACATCAATTAAAGAAAATTTTCTAGCATATTTTTAGAACAATTAAGCTCCTAGGCTATTTTCTCAGAATCATTCCTCCTTTTCCTAAATTCGAAATCCTTTGCTGCTCCATTTCGGTTAACTCTTTACCACATAGCATTCTGAAAAATACAAAATATAATAATTTTTTTTAAATCGATTAACTTTCGAGTTGTAAGGGAGTTAATAACGACGATAACAATGAACAGCAGACGAATATCAAATAGAAAATTTTAGAACTTATTTGAATGTAAATTTGGTCATAGTGTAAACATGAAATTGCAATAACTTTAATTGTTTACATAGCGGACTAAGGATTAATGTAATTCTTAGTATTCCATAGTACAACATAGAAATAATATTGATAAATGAACACATTCAATCTGATATTTGAAACAAAGTTACAAAACAAAGATAAAATATTCATTTCAATCTCTAATTTTTCACAATACTTTATATATATATATATATATATTTGTGTGTGTGTGAATAAAGGTACGATAAAGGTGTTTTTTTAGGTTAGATAGAACTTTTGATAGGGATTAAACTTAAAGTTCTATCACACTTAAAAAATATCTTATACATTTAAATCAAAAAGATATTTTTGAAAAAAGTAAGTCAATTATAAAACACACAAAATTATTTATTTCCATTTGAAGAATTTTAAAATGTTCATTCGACTATTGCCAATTATACAAAGTTAATAATAATTAATAACATTTCAATTAGTTTCAGTCAATTATAAATATTCAGACATTGTATAATAAAATTGTTTTAAAACTATTAAAATAATTTATCAAAGTCATTGACAAGTATGTTTAACATAATTATAACCAAGTGAATACTCTATAAAAATAGTAATGAATTAATTTATATTAAAATTTTAGTCGTTATTATAGTATGTTAAGGGTTTCATTAAGAAGTTGAGTTTTCAATAAAAATATAATAAATTTATAATAGTGTGAAAACTTCTTAAAGTTGATATTTAAGTGAAGGCTATAAGTTATTTTTCATATTTTGAGCAAATGAATGATCCAAAATAATTAATAGTAATTATTTTCAATGGAAAATTCAGTATTAAACAAAATATTTTATATATATATATTTAAAATATGCAAAATTAAACTTGTCCTGAATATTTTACGCTATTAAATAATATTTTAATAGTTATCTAAATTTAATGAAAATGTTTATTATATATATACTAGTTATATTTCTTAAACAAATTCAAATTGAATAATAATTCAAAATAAGTATTTTTAGTGGTTTGTCGAAAATTATGTAGTATAATTTTATTATATTTTATTATTTAAAAAGTAACATGTATATTATAAAAAAATAAAAAGAAAACTTTGTATTGATTGCTTTTTATAGTCAATAAAATCGAGAAAACATTTCAAATATCATCTAAATTATTCAAGTTAAAGAGAAAGCGGAGCAATAAAACTTCTCCAACCGTAGTTAAGCGAATGATATAAAGACTTTTCGTATTTTACAAAACTAATCGAAATTCTCATTCGACATCATCCGAAAATTGGAAGACGCCGGCGGCGTTCGTGAAACAAAACAGTACGACGCCACCGTCGAGGATTCCGCGTTAAAACTACTTGAAGAGAGTTATCCATAGCGCTAGCTAAAAGTTTCAATTGTACACAACGTCCAACGCGAGCGTTTATCTGCTTGCTTCACGCACGAATGAGCTCATTCTGCGCGAGCTTAACGTGTACTTAGGTAATTGTCATCGAGTCATTTCATTCAAGTGTGCGAAGCAAGTAGCCGTACCACCGATTTTACAGGAAGCGCGTCGTAGTCTGACAGACACAGCGCAGCACCAGATGCAGCACACGAATGAAGAAAATAAAGACAGATCCATTTCTTCGCTTTCGTTTATTGTCATACAGTTTCAATTCTCTGCAATGAAATAGAACATTGCAGGAATCGTTTAAACGTCGTTCGTAAATATATTTCATAGTGGAACTCCATTCATTTCAATTAAATCGTCGCAACGGAAAATATTTAAGCTGCATGAATAAACATTTTAATCATTTATTGTCAACCCTTGTATTTTTTTCTTAATACAATACAAATGATATTTTTATTTAGAAATTAATTGCAATGACAGGAACATGCAACTTCAGTACAAGTTTATTAAAATTTGATATTAATTTATGGAGTGATAAATTTATTTAATTTTATATTTCAACGACATTTTTTGTAATTTCCTTCAGTTATATTCTTCTAATATGAGTTTATAAAACAACACTTTACTATTGCTTACTTACAAATACACATCTTAATCTTTTTTTCTCGTCTATGCTATAAAATTCCTATTGTCTGCAAATACAAAAAGAAGCAATTGTATAAATATTTAAAAACAATATTCCGCTTCTACATTTCACTATTCTGTTGCATCAAAACGGAAAAAAACATATAAATAAATAGTGATGTTGTTGCAATGCTGTTATAATGCAATGTTAAACGTGAGTAAACAAGACTCTAGGAGTGGTCGTAAATACTTCGTGCACGGTTGTATGAATGTATTCAAAGATTTATTATCAAGCTTTATACAGAAATGCGAGCTATTCTAGGTGCCTACTCTATTACGCTTTTCTTTATGAGACTCAGAAGGTTGGAGCAACGAATTGTTGATTTAAGCCAGTATTCAAAATAACTCTACGGTCGCTCAGTAAATAGGGTTGAGTCGACGTAATTCGTGTGTTAAGTGAAATTCTCGGAAATTTACGACGTTTTTGTCACAGTTTTATTGTTTAATTTTCATGTCAGACAAACTATTTTTTTTAATTTATTCGAGTTAATTATTATAAGTGTACGTTTCATTTATTTCAAATGTCAAGATATATTTCAACACATAAAAAGATTTTTTATTTACATCTCTCTTATATATATATATATATATATATATATATATATATATATATATATATATACAATTAACTTTCCGATTTCATAAAAGTCTTAGAAGTGCTATTGTACTCGCCACAAATCTTGTACAATTAACGATCATGGTCCCTAAGTGACAAAATTAGATGCTATCGGTAAGCTTTGAGTAGGTGGAACCTATACAAAGAAGGGATGTTTAATGAGATGAAAGTAATGTTCCGGAAAATGGTGAGAAGAAATCGCGCCTTTCTATACAAGTACATAAAAGTAAAAAGCTTCCATTACACACAGACGAGTATATTACCAAGATTTCTTTGAAAATTGTAGTTATTTGAAAGTAACGACGTCCTGTTTATTATACAGTTCCGTTCAATATATATATATATATATATATATATATATATATATATATATATATATATATATATATGTACATGTATATGTTATTTAAAAGAGAATATGTGAATGTAATATTACATAATGGAACCTTTCATTCAACTGTATTAATGTGAAATAAATCGAATACTTTTAAAAACACATCAATTGAAATTGAAAATTTGAATGAAAAATGTAGTTTGATAATTTATTCACCATACAATGAATTAAAAGATTTGATTAAGTTTTCTATTTTTTAAAGAAAGTACTACTATTATGTATAAAAAAGTTGTTAATTTAAATAATTTTTGATAAAAATCATTAGTAGCACAAATTGAATTAAGTATTTTAAAAAAGATATTAAAAAAAATATTAAATTAAAATCAAAAATATTTTTTACAATCTGATAAATTCTTTCAAAAGTTTTAAATTAACAATTTCGCCTATAAATCAAAAAATAAATTTGTATTTTCATATTTCATTTAAAAAATATGTTATTATATTTTTTAAAAGAAGTGTGAATAATTTTGAATTTGTAATTTTTAAAAAATATATAGCGTCATCCAAATATGACGACTAGATTTATGTTTTATTAAAAAGAAACTATACACATGATTCCCAATACTCATTTTTTTTAATAAAACACAAATCTAGGTGTCTCATTTAGATAACTCTATATAATGATTACCAATTAAAAAAAATTCAAAATTGTATTTTTTTAATTATTTAATGTTATATTCCATAAAATGTAATGTTTCAAATTTTTAGGTATTAAAAATATGAAGATTATTTTAAAAATCATTTCATTTCCAAAAAAATATTTAAAATTATTTATTCTCTGATATAAATTATTTCGTATAATTTTTAAGTACAGCATCAATAATTTCCATACTTAGATTAAAAGATCTTTTTAAAGTACTATTTAAAAAATGAACAGATAATAACAAAGCGTGGTTATTTCAAATTAAAAGAATTTTTAATGTCAATATTCTTGATTTTGAAAAATAGAAAATTAATAATTATTTATAAAATATAAATTAAAAATTATTACACAAAATACGAGGGTCGTTTGATAAGTATGGTAAAAAAGTAAGAAAACTAAATTGAAAAATTTAATGAAATTAATTAAATTAGACAATAAATATTTTATCATATTTATCAAACGACCCTCGTATAATCTATAACCTTCAAGTTTAATATTTTTAAAGATATATTAAAAATCAAAATAATTATTTATAACAAATAAAATATTCTCTCACAATTGAAATAATAATAATAAACAAGTAAATTCAATTCTTATAAAGTATTCTGTAAACATTGAATCTAATCTGATAAAAAGCTATAAGTAAATTTGACATTTAAAAGAAGAGTGTAAACATATAACGCCGATATTCAACATTTAGTATACATCGACGTTACTTTTATGAGTCTCTATATAGATATAATCCATAAATATAACGACAGTACCGGCTGAATATTTTATAATTTAAATAAAAAATATTTTATGTAAAGTTCTTTTATATTATAAAAAATACTTGACTTTTCTATTATACTTTCATAATTTTTTTGTCCACTTTTATACATATACACACTCTCTTTCTCTCTCTCTCTTTCTCTCTCTCTTTCTATATATATAGTGAAAAAAAATTAACTGCACTGTTATTAGAGGTATTTATAAATAAAATCAGTATTTATTTTTTATTATATAATTTGTAATGATTTTTACCATGTCATTAATTCGAAAATTTAAAATATTAAAAATATTTAACACAAATGAATTATCACCCCCAGCTCTACAATATATTATAAAGTATTCAATAATCACTTAATGTTCACTTTGTTGTTTATAACAACAATTGGCTAATGCGGTTATTGATTAACTTATAACATATTGTGGTATTGAGGGTGATATTTCATTTCTATTAAAGTAAACTTGCCAAATTTTCAAAACAAACATTAAAAATGTTCTTTCTTATTGTATTTTTGTCTGTAATCATATTTTGTAATAACTTTTTTATTGAGACCTTAAAATCACTTTTATTTAAAGAATAATGACCTCAAGGTTTTGATAAAAAAATTATTTAAAATAGTAATTATTGAATAATAATTCTATTTTATTTTTATATAAGAATATATATACATAATAATTTTTATGCAAATATAAATACATATGATTATTGTTTTAATAAATTGGCAAATTTAATCTAAAGTAAATTTTAATTTACTTTAGATTAAATCTATAGTGAATTTTAATTAAAAACCTCAAATTTAATTCGTGTATTCAAAAATTCCGTTTAGTGTTCGAAATAAAATATTCTAGTTCCGTCTCTGAATAAGAAGTATGTTGTAGATCGACAACGTAGTGTACCTAAAGCACACGTAATCACCAAAGTAAACAACCCGACGTTTGTAAAGTAGCACCTTTCATCCCCTCACAATTTATTTCGTACCTATCTTCATAGTAAATACATAATGCATGCAATTACGACGGCAGCATAACACAGACCCAATGTTTATCATTGCAGAAATAGTCGTCGTTATCACAATTTGATGTGTGTAGAAGAGAATCTTATTCTTCGTACGTAATTAACAATATATTTATTTCTGTTTAACGAACGACATAGCTTCCTTTGTAAAATGACAGTACTCCTAGTTATCAACAGTTACTAACAAATATTCTGTTTGGATTTTATGCATGCTAACAATTTGGTGATGTTTGGTCTATGCAAGTTTGTTAGATGTATTTATAATGTAAATATAATAATTGTTAGTTGACGCTATATGAATTGCGACAATTTATAAAGGTCTCATTAGAACAGTTTGTTCTTTGCGTATATATACATAAGAGATTCAATTATAAACATTAATTGAATTCATTGATGTATATTAAATGAAAACTAAATTTTTCTCTTTAATTAATGTTACGAAGTACATAGCTTAAAATACATAATTATCAGTGTATAGAACAAGTTTTTTTAATAAGTACGTTTAATATATTTGTACTCATTAAAAAATATATCACTAGGTAGAAAAAGTCTGCGTACACTTATCAATACGAAAAAATTTCTCAGTAAAAAAAACTCATAATTTAAATTGTAAAACAAATATAGTTTTTATTAATTCTATGAACTATTAATTTTTTATACATGGCAATTCAAAACATTTTAAATTTATAAGAAAACACAAAAAATCAATAAAAATAGAAGAAAAGTAGAAAAAGTCTCCGTACAGCAAATGAAAATCAAAAATAATATAAAGTAAAATAAACTTTTTAAGTAAATAAATAACTGATTGGATATTTTCTTTCTTAATAAATTCCTGTAATTGTTTTAGAATGGAATCTACCAGTTTTGTGGTTTCTTCAGCACTAATTTTATTCCATTCTTCTTCTATAACTTTCTTCAATATTTCCTTTGAAGTTATGTCATATTAGGTAAAGCGGAAAGAAATGTCGTTTTTTACAATGTGAAAAAAATTATTTACAAAAAAAATACAGAATATTTATTCCGACAGATAATTTCCATGGTTATTTATAATATCTTGCCATAATTTAGACAATTTTTTAGTACCTCTTTTATAAAATTCTGGCTGCTTTGACTTGAAAAAGGCATCCAAGTGTTTTCGAACATCATTATCCAAATTAATTTTTTTATCTCGAAGCGAATGATCCATACTTCGGAATAAATGATAATCAGAAGGCGCAATATCAGGAGAGTAAGATGGATGAGGCAGCAGCTCTAAATTCAGTTCCTTAATTTTTTCCTGGGTAATTCTCGCTGCATGCGGCCTCGCATTGTCGTGCTGCAAGATGCGCCGTTGATTATTCACCAGAACGATTCGTTTTTATAATAATTCTGTCTTTAATCTTTCTAATTGCGCACAGTAGACCTCGGCTGTGATAGATTGACCAGGTTTTAATAATTAATAATGAATCACACCTGAAATATCCCACCAGATACATAAAATAACCTTTTTTAAAGTCAAAGATGGTTGAGGTGTTGAAACCGGTGTTTGACCTGGAGAAAACCATTGTTTTTTATGTAGATTATTATAAAGGATCCATTTTTCATCTCCAGTAACAATTCTTTTCAGAAACGGATCGGTTTCATACCTGATCAGCAGCAAAGAACAAATGGTTACTTACTAATCTAAAGCCGACGGCGATAGATCGTGCGTAACCCAAACCCCCTGTCTGTGTTTTTGCCGAGCCTTTTTAAATTACTTTTTATAGTCAACCAGGGGCAGGCGATGTCCTACGACAATTCCTTAATGGTTTTGCGGGATCTGATTCCATCAATGATTTTAACACGTTGCCATCGATTTTTATGGTCTTCCCAATTTTGGTTTATCCTTAAGATTTCTGTCGTCGTTTTTAAATTGTTTAACCAGCGTTGGCATTCACGGATATTCAAGATTTCGACGTAAGTTTCATTAACATTTTCTGTAGCTTTAATCCTTTATCAAACAAAAATAACAAAATACACCGCAACTGCATCTATGAGATCTCTGGCTCTGAAATGTTTACTATAAGTGAAAATAAAAAAATGAAATGAAAACAGTAACAGTATGAACAGAGCTTCAAAATAATACCAATATTGACATATTTACTCGACAGCAGCCACACGATAAATTGGTTTCAAAACGACACAAAAAAACGACATTTCTTTTCGCTTTACCTAATATTAATGAACTAACGTTCGAGCAAATCCCACATATGTTCTATAGGATTTAGGTCTGGAGATTGGGGAGGCCCATGCAACTGTTTTGGAACATTGTATAATATCCATAGCTTAACAACTTCTTCCGTGTGCTTCGGATCATTGTCATACACAAAATTATAATCGGGACATAGACTTAATTTTTCAGCATTTTACTTTATATTTTGTTTTAAAATATTTAAGTAGGCATATTTATCCATCGTGGATTTTATAAACTCAATTTGTCCCAAGCCATTACTTGCCATATACTTTCATACCATTACTCTACCATCACCATGTTTCACAGTAGGAGCAAGATTTTCTTTATTCAGTGATGTACCTGCCTTTCTCCATACAATTTTGTGCCCTTTTATCACAAAAATGTAATATTTGCTCTCGCACGTTTTCCCAAAACTGGATTAGTTTGTTAATATGTTCATTTGCAAATACACATTTGTCTATTTATATGTGAAATAAATGATTTCTTACGCATAACACATCCATGATACCCACCCTTTTTAAATATTTTTCGCACAGTGTCAGCACAGATTTGTTTTTTAAATACTTCAATATCTATTGCAATTTGGGATGTAGATATTTGGGGATTTTCTTTCACTGAAGCTACAATCTTACGTCTTTATCTAAATGTTCGAAGGCCGATTAAAACGTAGTTTCGATGTTATAATTCTAGTAATTTAAATTTCTTTACTACTCTTTTAACAAAAAAAAATTATCTTTCAACAGTCTTCTCTATTTCACGAAAACTTTTCCCTTCTTTCCATAACTTTATGATAATTTTACGTTCACTAACATACATTTCTTTTTTTTGGATTTCATCTTATTTATTTTTGAAAAAAAAACTTTACTTTTAGTAACTAAAAAAATATTTTAGCGTTTCAATTCCAACGTACGAATTAGGATATAAAACTATAATAGTTTTAAAACAATAATGATTGCAAATATTGAAACAAAATTCGGGAAATTACCGTCTAATACAATATACACGCAGACTTTTTCTACCTAACTTAAAACTTTCTACTTCGGGCGATTCAATCTCTTTTTTTTAGTCAATTCCAACATTTTTTATATCTCTGTATATATATATATATATAAAATTATACGACATAATGGTGGCCTATGACCAAAGATCAAATCTAGAATTAGGGTAGCATTTGTAGGAATGAATAATATAATAAAGAATAAAATACCATTGAGCATAAAATGTAAAGTATACAACCAATATGTAGTACCTGTTTGTATTTATGGGTCAGAAATTTGAACACTGAATGCAGAAATGAATCAAAAACTTTTAGTAAACCAGTGAAGAAAAAAAATAATGTTAGGGATTTCTAACGTGTTCGGAAAATATGGAAATAAATACGGAAACAACCAATCTAATTGATATAACAAAACAAATAAAATCAATAAAATAGATATGAACAGAATATATCAAGAAGAAAGAAAATAGATGCAAAAGAATAATTATAGACTTGCAACCAAAAGAAAAAAAAATCTAAGGTGGAAAGATAATATTATGAAATATTGTAGAAATAAGGGTTGGATGAGAATAGTCGCGGATAGGAAATAATTAGAGTGTCTTGGGGAAACATTTATATGGATTTGATGACATTCGATTAGACTTTCATTCAGCAATAGACTAATATAGGCTTTTACGATAATTCTAATTAAAAAAGATAAAAAATAGCATTGGTATGAAAACAAACTGGAAAATGCTTATAATAAAAAAAATATTTAAAAAAAAACAAAAATGTAATTAATACAAAAATTATTATCTTTATCAATAAAGCAAGTGTACTGAAAAAGTAAAAAAGAATATTTTGTGTTTATGGTACTTAAAACACGTCTTGAAATAATAATTAAGAAAGATAAATTAAAAAGGTTTAACTATTTATTTTTTTTGTATACGCCAAAATGATTTTATATTTAAATAAATATAAATATTTATTATTTTCTCTTGTTAAAATTATAAAAATATATATCATTTGAGTGATATCTATATACTACGTCCGAAAATAAAATTGTTATTTAAATTATTTGTTATATTTTTGTGATACTGTAATATATTAAATTCGGTATTTAAGAATTCGTTTAAAAATACTGATATATTTATAATAATATTTATTTTAGATTTACATTTCAAATATGTTATTTGAACTTTAACGTTATCTTAAAAAAAGAACATATAAAACGTACTTGAATAAATAAGTACGGTAAATGTCCTTAAAAATCATCTTCATTTTGAATGTACATAACTAAGAATTTCTTGAAGCAAGAAATCGTTGAATTTACTTCTAAGAAATCGTTGAAATCGGATCATAAAATATTTCTTTCTAGAAATGGTGTTAAAAGTAAGAACTTAAAATATTGATACAACTTTTCTGAATATATTTCTATGCTTGATAGATATTTTATCATTACAGTAGAAAATTGAGCCCAAATTTATTAATACATAATAAATTGTAATTGTAGTCTTATTTTGAATTATAAAAGTTGATTATAATTGATATACAATCATTATTATTATTGTGATTAATAACAGTGAGATTATTACTATTTAGTTTAAAACTGTGGTAAATTTATTTTCTCATAAATAAACTATCACCTTCAACATCACAAGATATTAGAAAGTGTACAGTAATCACTTATTGTTCACTTTGTTGTTTATTACAATTAGTATAACTTAATAGTTTGAAATTCGTTGAATAAATATAAAAAAGTAAACAAGAAATTGTACATAAGCACTTTAACTAAAAATTAGTCTAGATTTTATAAAATAATGTTTTGTTGCTGCTGGCATCTCCATCAAAATGCACATTAGCTTATTGTTGTTATAAACAATAAAGTAATTATTAAACACTTTCTACTATCATGTAGCGTTGGTGGAAATAATTCATTTGTGAGAATTAGAGATTATTATTTTATAACTTTCAACTATACTTTTTATTAATCTGTGAAATATATAGGGTCGTCCATAAGTGGCTTCTTTTGTGTTTTATTAACCAGTTGCGCTGGCAATTAACTAACATGCACGCGTGGCAAATCCGTCCAAAGCATTCGTAGCAAGTTAGTATTCGAAATCATTTTTTTATAAAGTTTTAGACACACACTCATATTAACATTATAGTAAAATTCTTAAATTGATTAACAAATTTATTAATAATTTTTGAAAAGTAGTATTTCTTGGGTTTTGGTACGTTTGTTATTTTACCGAATAGAATAGAGGTATTTAAAAATTCCACATCCATTAGATAAAAGAATATTTTTTTGTAACTTTGTAAATTTTCTCATTAAAGGAAAAGATGATAAATAGTTATCTTGCAGGTCTACTCCACCCATGCCATCATTGTAATCTAAAACTATATTAGGTTTTGTAATGTTTTCATTTTAGTTGGTATAATTTCTAATTTTTTTTCTTTTTTGTTGTAATAATTTCTGATTTGGAATGTTTTGAAGAAAGTAAATATATATCTTGTTTATCCTTCCATTTTACAGCTGAGATACCATTGCAAGATTTTGAAAAAACTTCAAATCTTTTTAATTTTGTCGCTGCGAAATCTTTTGGCATATTATTTTTATTAGATCTGACTGTTCCGATAGTATTAATTTTTTACAAATATAATTTCCGATACAGTTTTGGTGACGAATACCAGTTATCTAAAAAGAGGCTGTGTCCAAAATCAACTAAAGGTCTAAATAAATCCAATACAACATTTTCTGATGCACTATTATCAGAATAAAATAATTCTTGGATAAAATAGTTCTTTATAATAATAAAAAAAATATTGTGTATTATAAATACTTGATTATTATTCAATGAAAATATTTAAAATTAATGAAGTTCTACAAAAACGCACTTGTATGCCTTCAAAACAAAAGTGTGACATTTGTTAACTGAACTCTGATGTTATACTTAGCAAAAATCACACGACGTGCTATGCACCTCATATCGGCATTTGGTACAGATATCAGTCGACGTGCATAGCACGTCATTCCAGCACAGCTGGTTAAAAAGAAGAATGTGTAAGGGAGGTGTATAAGGAAACATGTGTATAGTTTCTTTTTAATAAAACACGAATCTAGGCATCACATTTGATGATCCTCTATTATATTTATTAGTTAGTTTTATTTATTTTAAATTATTGAAATAAACTACGGAATTAAAATTTGAATATAGTTAGTTATAAGGCAGTAAATTTATATTATATTTAAATAAATATTGACAAAACAGAAAATTTAATTAATGTAATTTTAAATAGAAATTAAGTAAATGTTAATTTTTATTTATTTATTTTAAATTATAATTATTAAAAATGTGATAATTCATTTTTTAATTCCAAGAACAATATATTGTTATTGTATGTGATATATATATATATATATATATATATACACACACATTCATACACACATATATTTGTATATAAGAGATAATTGAATTTTTGTAAATTACCAAATTCGAAATTAAAAAATGCTTCTCGTCATTTATGGATATTTAAAAATCCTATATAATTCATATCGTTTTCGTATGATTAAAAAACATCACATTGAATAAAACAAAATATTTACTTGATTGATTAAAAAACACAGTTTTTATCAGATTGGCAAATATTTTGTGTGTATTCACTTAAATTTATGTTACTATAAAACATCGTGAATATTAAATAACATAAAAAGAAATATTACATAAAAAGTATAAATGTGTTAGTTTTTTTTTTTTTTTTTAATTTATAATATATAAATATATTATCAATATTTAATTTATAATATATATATATATATATATATATATATATATAAAGTGCATATTGTAATTCTTAATCCATACATTCATATCCTACATGTTAGATAAAACAGAATCTTAAATACATACGTTAATCATAAATACACCATCAATAAACTTGAATGTCTGGTAAACGAAAAAAAATATATCAGTAAAAATAATATGAAATGTACGAATCAGAATATATGCCAAAAAGGAACACGACGAAATTCCCATAAATTATTCACTAGTGCAAAGCTTTAACTCAAACACGTCGTATCCTCTGGCTAAGAAAGAATTGAAGACGGTAGATACGAGTATAATTTTCCTTATGAATACAAACTTACGCAAAATGAGATTGCATATTATTATTTAATTCGTGAAATTGGATTATGGAATATTCATCGTCCGACAAAGTGGAAAATGCAGGATGTATTGTTGAAAATCTTCGTCGAAATTGTGACAGTCTGTTTAGTTTGGAGAACTGATTGTTGGAAGCATTCATAATGTATTTATTTTTTAGAGATAAAATAAGTTTTGTAAAGTTTTCAGTTTTAATACTCTGTTCGACGTTGTCCAAGTGTTAAATTTTATCTGCGAGCTATCATTTTATCTCGTTTGATGAATAAAACAATACATTATCATTGTTTTAAATAGTTTCATAATAAGTTTAACAATCTTAATTTGTTTATATACGCATATTAAATATTTAGATAAATATATTTAATATGAATATGTAAATTCTTTTCTGCTTTTAGATTTTGAAAATAATTCCAAAGGAAATTATCTCCTAAATAATTCAAAGCTATTAATACTCAACATTGTTATATATATTTTTTATAAAGAAATTTATATTTATAAGTTAATGAATATATATCTTTTATATCAGGGCTGTCCAACCTCTAGGAACCCAAGGGCCGCAATACAAAAATAAAAATTATCCGCGAGCCGCACCCAAAATAAAAAAAAAACATTTATTACTGTTTAACTATGTTTTATTGAAATATTAGACAATATTAACAAAATTGTGTATTTCAATGAGAATTTTGCGGTAACTCTGATTCCTTTACTAATGTAGCTATATCAATTTCAATGTTTGTAGTAGCCAAACGCAGTAAATTTGATAACGATTTGTCCGTCATGGAACTTCTATATTTAGATTTTATAAATTTCATTGTTGAAAAGGTACTTTCACAAAGATAAGTACTGCCGAGCATTGACCCCATTCTAAGACCAAAGTCTCGTAATTTAGGATACTTTCCTTCTGGTAATAATTTAAAAAAATCTCCTCCTGTTTCACATTTGTTACTAAACAAGGGATCTGTTTGCAAATCACACAACTCTAACTGCAAATCGGATTTTACGTTTGTAATATTAATAGTTAAAGGTTGACTAAAAAGTAAAATATCTTGTTCAAAATTTCCAAAATCGAAATATCGTTCTTCAAATTCCTTGATTATATCTTCAATATATTCTACATCAGTTGAACATGATGTTCCCTCAAAATTCTTCATTTTTTCGAAATGTTCCTTGCAACAAATTGAAACAATAATTTCTTTCATGGCTGAGATTCACTAAAGAAAAATATAAATTGACAAAACAATTTTTTAAAACCTTTCAGTATTAATATTATTGAAATATAGTTTTTTTTTTAAAATATCCAGATTACAGGTTACTTAATGTGGAATATTTTATATTCAAATCAATAAGAATTCAAATTATTTAGTATTTATTACTATTGAGCTCTCATTTATATTTTATTATATATATATATATATATATATATATATATATATATATATATTTATATATTAGATTTACCGAAAAGTTCTCTTCACTTAGTGCCTGATTTTTTTAAGTATATAAAAAACTATTTTAATAAAAAGTATCAGTTATTTTCATTGTTATATTTTATCAATGGTGCTCTTTAATATACACTGAAAAAAATGTTTTATCAATAATATTTATCATGAAATAATAAAGAAAAATATATATGTTGATAAATTTTATTTACAGAACTGTATATTTTATAAATTTTAACAAGGAAAAAATTCTGCAGAAATATAGGGTCATCCAAATGTGATGCATGGATTTGTGTTTATAAAAAAGAAATAATAAGCTATACACATGTTTCTCTATACACCCCCTATACACATGTTTTTTTTAATAAAACACAAATCTATGCGTCACATTCGGATTATCCTATATAAAGAAATTTATTAAAAGTTTTTAAAGCATATGTAGTATCTAACAGGACATGCAGAAAATAGTTTGAGAAATTTAAAAATTGAGATTTTAATCTTTAAGACGAAACTCATTCTAAAAGATTTTCTGTGATCGATGATTATATTCTTCACAATATTTGAAAAGAAGACTCATTTTTATCAATATCAGAGATATTAGACGTGGATGCCACATGAACTTACTGCTAGGAATAATAAAGATTGTGTATTTGTTTTCTGGTTTTTAATTTTTTGCAATAAAATGTAACAATTTTTAGAAAGTCTCGTAACTATAGATGAAAAGTGGAATGAAAATGGTAACTAGATTTGAAATTGCAGAGAGGAAAAGAAATATTGCAAATCTAAACAATCCGTTCCGTTAATATTCAAATAGAGTTTCAGTATGAAACAGAAAATGTTATCTATATGGTGGTATATAAAAAAATCAAATTATTATTTACTTTATAAGTCAAAAGAAACGATTAATTCTAAAAAATATTGTAAATAATTGAACAATTTTAAAATAAGATTAAAAATAAGTATCCTGTTCTGATAGGAAGTAAATAATCTTATAGTATGACAATACAGGGTTACATATTTTTTATCAATTCAGAAAAAAATAGTGCAATTTGGTTGGAAGGTTCTAAGTCACCCAGTATTTTCTCCAAATATAACACCTTACAACTACTATTTATTTTTTATTCTTTTTTAAAAAATTAAAAAAAATAATAAAAATGGATATGTGGAAAAGGCAAATTATTGTAGATAAGGTTTTAATTTCAAAGAATGTCATTTTATCGGAGAAAAGAATCAAAAGCTTCCATCAATATAGGAAGAATATAAATAATTTAATTATAAGTAATTTTAAAAAAAATATTATTTTTTTTAATTCAAAAACGGATAGAACTTTTCAATAGACTTATTATATATATATATATATATATATATATATAGAGAGAGAGAGAGAGAGAGAGAGAGAGAGAGAGAGTCATCCAAATGTGACACCTAGATTTGTGTTTTATCAAAAAGAAACATGTGTATATATTTTTTTAAATAAAACACAAATCTGGGCATCATATTTGGATGATCCTATACGAGGGTCGTTTGATAAAAAAGTAAGAAAAACTAAATTGAAAAATTTAATTAAATTAATTAATTAATTAAATTAAACAATAAATAAATTTACCATACTTATCAAACGATCCTCGTATGTATATATAGTATTAAGTTATTCTCATTCAATTATTTAAAATACAGAATAAAATTATATAAAAATAAATATGTATTTTCACCAGTACTTTAAAAACGAACTTTTTTAATATAGTGTATACAATTCATTAATTAAAAACGAACTGAAAATTGTCAGAGGAACGCTATAAACGATGCACGGAAAAAACTTCAACGTTCCGAGTTTTGTTTTATTTTTAATGCGTTTCCAGCCTGACACGTTATCACTAGATATTTGTGAAGTATTCAAAAAAATCATTATAACTCTCCGAGTCCAGCCATTATTCATAAATATATGATAAAGTCATTCAGAAAATGAACTGTCATATTTTTTGACGTCTCTTTTCAGTTGTATCGTAATAAAATGTTAATAAAAAATATTCAGAGGATCATATCTTATGACGAATATAATGACATTTTGTAATTTGAAAATGTATTTATATTATTAAAATCTTTGTTTTTTAATAAATATATTATCTACGTTTAGATATTGTTGATTATTTAGTTTTTTTCTACGTTACATTTTCTAACTAAAACCATTAATTAATATATGAAATATATTCATTCTTCTTAAAAAATCTATAACACTTGAGTAAATATTTAAAATTAAAATGCAATGAAAAATAAATAAAAAATATTTTTGAATATCATTTTTTTTTAAATGCGTACTAAATATTTATTTTTTTATCTATGTTTTTATCTAAGCACATTTTTTTTTAATCTCGACAATCACGGAAAGGATTTATTTCAATATAAATTAAAACTTAACTTTTTTAAGATCATAAAACAGTTTTGTCGTAAAAATATTTGAGTATTTTGTGGAATAAAAATATAAACATTATATAATGAATATAATAGATTGATTTTCACATTTTCTGAAATAAAATGAATAGTATTTCAGTTAATTTGAAAAAATCTTAAAAATGTTAACTTCTATTATTTTTTTTATATAGTATTATTAAAATAAATATGTAACTATAAACAATTTATTCAACAATTTCGAGGGATAATAAAATTAATTTAAATATTATAAAAAAAATCACAGTTTATAATAAAAAACGTATTTAAGAATTTTATAAATAAATATTTTTTGAAAAATTATTAACAAAAAATTATTAGTAAGTTATAAGTATTTATATGGAAATATTAATTAAATAATAGTTAATAATGTTTATTCTATATTATATATATATATATATATATATATATATATATATATATATATATAATATTTAACATGTATTTTGAAACTAGAAAACAAACATACATTATCCGAGTACTTTTTAATACGTGCCATTCCAAATAATATATTTCCGTAGGTCGTTTTACACTTCGAAATGTTCACGGATTTTCACCTTTTTGTAATGAATAAGTAATATTGAAACGAACATGTTCAGGTTCAAGGAAACCGTTAAATTTTGATTTTCATGCGTCGATGAACATACAGCAAAGTGTTGTTCTTTAACTTATTGAAATTCTTTTGATTGTTTTCGTTTTTCCAAAGTTCAGGTTCAGGTTCAATTGAAATCTGTTCAGTTTTAATATAATTTTATTTCACAATGGACTGAATTGATTATCGAAGATTAAATATTTTCTATCGATTCAGATGAAGGTAATTATAAACGAGTTCAAAGAATTTTAAAAATGTTTTCAATGTAATATTGAATGAATATTATTTTTATCTTTTGATTTTTTAACAAATACTTTTATTAAATATTTTACTTTTTTAAAAACATATTTCTAAGAATTAAAATTTTAATTAATATTTTTATTACTTTTAATATATTTTTTGTTGATTATTTAATTATTCGTGATATTTTATAGCAGTTGTTTAAGAAATATTAAAATATTTAATCTTTTTTAATTTAAAATGAATATCAGAATTTAATAGAAAATTACGATTAAATTTTCTATTTAGAAGAATTTTAAAATAATAGTCAATTTTTATAAAAACACTGCATTATTTATAAAAAAAAAATACTTATTTTGGCAAATATGTTTCACTTTTCTTGGCATTTTTTTGGATAGTACAGTGAAAATCATATAATTTATATTTATTGTAAAAGATAATAGGACACAGATTGTTAGTTGAGTGCAGTTCAATTTATTCTTTTCAATATTATTAAATTTATGAATTTTCTATTAGTATTTTATATAAAAAATAAAGATTATAAAATTACATATGGCAGTAACAAAAATCACATAATTTACTAACAGATGAAAATAATTATTTTTGGTAATCTGATTAAGAAACACATGAATAGATTAAATTTAAAGATCAGTGTTTTTATCAACTGATTCCTTCTTGAATAAAAATCAGCAATTAAAGAATTCAAGTGAAATATATATAGCCATCCAAATGTGACGCCTAAATTTGTGTTTTATTAAAAAGGAACATTTTTATAGAGTGATGTATAGGGAAACGTGTATAATTTTTTTGTTTCTTTTTAATAAAAAACAAATCTAGGTATTACATTTGGATGACCCTATATATATATATATAATTTCTTTAATGAACATTTGTAATTTTCAATGAATGAATTATTATAATTCCATATAAGAAATTCTTGTAGTTTTAATTAAAACTCCATAAAAGTGTTAATTTTCTCATTTTCAAGTACAAACTTGTATTCAAGTATAAACATTATTGTAAGTTTTATAAACGTGATTGTACGAGTATCATAAACGTGTTATATTTTTTCCTGTAAGCTTTCGTAATGTAAATAATAAGGCAATTTACATTCATGTGTTCTTAACATTTTATATACATACATACATATTATATATATATATATATATATATATATATATATATATACATACATATATGTATGTATATATATATATATATATATATATATATATATATATATATATATAAATATATATAAATTTATATATATATACAGTAATAAAAATGTATTCTTTATTTGTTTTTATTATTAAAAACATTTCAATTGAATTTTCTTTCAGCTAATAAAAAAATCTCTTTGTAATCTATTTTGAAACGCTTTACAGCTTTTTCATAAAATAACGTTAACAGATTATTTAATGGAAAATGTCATTTCTAAAAGTGATCGATTATTCATTCTATTTGTAACTTGTTTGCCCTAGTTATCACCACACTTCAATCATCGAAATATGATTAATAAAAATAAATATTGGAAATGAAAGGGCTTTTTTATATTTTTCTGTAAACAACTATAATAAAACATTGATTTAATAAATATATTATTTTTAATAATTGCCTGATACTGTTTTAATTCATTTAACTACGAACATACTATTTAATGATTTTATTGGTTATTTTTTTTGAAATTGAAATGTGTTTAATAATATTTAATATTGTTATTGTAATGCATTATTTAAAAATATATTTATTAAATTGATAATAATACAACTTTAAAGTTTATTAAAAAAAATGGTATTTTTAAAGCTATTTTTTTAATTATTTTTAAATTAAAATAATGTCTTTTTAATCATTGAGAAATTATAATTATTAGAAATTGTATAAATGATATTTTACTTAAATGAATTACTATTTTAAGACCACAATATTTTGTATTAAAATGTTAATAAATTGTTCATTATTTTTGTCAATTTTAGTTTGTATGGTCATATATGATAACTATAAATAAAGAATAGGGATATAAAATCTTTTAATCATGAAAGAAATTTAAATATGAAAAAAAAATTTTTATCGATTGTAGAAAAGAGAAATTGTTGTAAACTATAATATTTATTTTGAAACTGTGGAAAATTCCTATGTACGCAAATGAATTATCACTTCTAACACTACAAGATATTAAAAAGTGTTCAATAGTCACTTATAATTTATGTTGTTGTTTATTACAACAATAGGCTAATATCCATTTCGATGACGATACCATCATCATTAAAGCATTTTGTTATAAAATCTAGCTATATTACTAGTAAAGTGTGTATGTAAAATTGTATATTATAAAAATAAATTGTCTATTACATAAGTACAGATATTTTGAATAAATATTTTAAGAGTAAAATGGAGAATTATTTTAGCTTTTGAAATACTGGTGTAGACACTATTTTATGGATATTTTTTAATATATAACGAATAAATGAATGACCTGTCCCAACAACCTAAAACTATAAAAATATTCAGTAATCATTTACTGTTCACTTGATTCATCAACAAGCTATGTAATCATCATCATGATTGTCGTTTTTTATTATAATATTAGGTTGGCAAATATCTCCCTTCCGCCTTCTGGTCTTTAAAAAAAGCGGAAGGGAGATACTTGCCAACCTAATATTTCAAAAAGTGATAATTGAAATTTTTATAAAATGTTCGTATTAAAATAAATTTGCCACAAGATCAAACGAACAGTTACTATTATTATTTTTTTTTCTCGTAATATGTTTAAAATAATTTTAATAGATCTAATATCTTTATTTTTTTATTATTATTGCAATTTTCATAAATATACTATTTGAAAACTCTTGGTAGTTGTATCAACTTTTTTAATGTTAGAAATAGTTTTTCATAATAATTATTACTAAGGAAAACATTTATTATAAATATAATTAACACTAAACCTATCAGTACCGGTCAATTTCACCGCGCGCGTAGGCATAGGGAATAGGATACAAAAATTGTCGGTAGGTTTAGTGTTAACAAGAATTTTTTGATAAATTATATTTTTATTAAAAAACAAAGTTTTATATTGAAATAAAAATAAAAAAAAATACCTTCGAATTTAAAATCAATTAAATAGTATATTCTGTTAAAAATTTCATTGAATTAATTTTCCTTATTCGTAAACAACAACCAAATAATACAAAAAAAACACCACCCTACCTCCGAATAGTTAATGAGACACGGTCACCACAATTCTTGTCATCGGTAACCGTTCAACCATTTCACTCGAACGTAACGAAACATTTAATAATTCAACATGTGACAATACTAGTACCCTTATTCATCGACCAATGTTGCCACACGTTTCGACTCTCTGTCCAATATAGATAGATTGGGGGACAACGTTGTACGTTCGCATGCCAACGTTCTTAGCCACCCCATTTCAATCAGAACGCTTGGCAGTTTGTATCTGGTAATCATCGACGTGTCATTCTCATGTCACTCCTCGTTTATAAACAATGACACCACTCGTGCCAACGGTCTCCTATGAACAATCCATTCGATGCTGTTTATTCAACCATGGATGCGTGCGATAATCGAAGCGCACAATGTACTGTATCACTCACAATCACAGTCTTTATCGTGATGAGAATTTCAGTCAACGAATGAGAGATGATTTCTTCTTGTATACCTCGCAAATAAAAATAAATATCACATTCATTATAACGATGATGATAGAGCATATATTGAGAACTCACATCGACTATATTTTCTATTATATGATATATTTTTCCATTTAACTGATACATTTTCATTAAAAATGTATTAAAGTATATTTGTATTCATTTACAACTATAATTATATATATATATATATATATATATATATATATATATATATATATATATATATATATATATAAAGTTGCCAACCAAGTCTGCTTTTTTGCGAATAATTTTAGAAAAGAAAAAATAAAATACGCAACATTTTTAATCAATTATATATTCTCTTTCATTTTCTACAACCTTTCTTCATCTGCCAATTAAATTTTTAATATCCATTTCAAAAAACATTGAATTTTTAGAACCAATAAATTCTTCAATATCATTTTTTATGTCTTCTTTCGTTTGGTAATTTTTTCCATTTGAAAAATATTGTCGAGATCTAATAGATCAGGCGTTGGCAATCTATGACCCGTGGGTCACCAAGTGACCCAGTTGAGTTCTACAAATAAACTATAATATATAAAAATAAATTATCAAACAAATTCTTCAAAATTAATATTATTTGAAACTGACATAAAAACTAAAATATTTCTTTTCTTTTCTTTGCTAAAAAGCCAATATGAGAAAAAATACCGATGAAAGCAATCTAAATATGTTAGAAAGTTTGATTTTGAACATTAGAAGTGAATTTGAAAGTAGATTTCAAAGTTTTAAGAAGCATGGTGAAATGTTTTCATTTATAATAAAGCCCGACAAAATAGATGAAAATATTTTAGATTTGCAGTATTTTTGAATATCTTAAAATTGACAATTTAAGTTTAGAAATGATTGATTTTAAAAGTTCAACGTTGTGGACGAATAAATTTAAGACATTGAGGAAATATTTAGAAAAAAACGGAAGATAATCATCTTTTCATTATATCAACGTCTTGGGCATCACTTCCTACGAAGTTTTCATCTTTGAAAAAAATTCATTTTGCCATTTTATCCGCATTCGGTTCTACTTATAAATGTGAACAAATATTTTCACACATGAAATTTATTTTAAGTAAGAATAGGAGCAGCTTAACTACCGAAAATTCAGACCCTTGTATTTGTCTCAAGGTGATTAATAATAAATCAGACTTGACTAAATTGACATCATAAATTCAACATCAGAGGAGCTATTGAAAACGAAGAGAACGTTTATAAATAAAGTTCATAAATTAATGAACTAAAACTTGACAATTATATTTGTTTTCATAGTAATTACAATTATAATTTTGGATTTTTATGTTTTAAAAGTATCTTGTAATTATTTTCTCAATAAAATTTATCTTATTATTCACTAAAATACTATTTTAAAATGAAAATACCACTGACCCGAAACGCCTTCTTAATAATCACATTTTCACTGATTTTTACCTGCAGCCAAAAAAGGTTGCCGACGCCTGCAATAGATGATAATCGCTTGATGCTATGTCCGGAGAATATGGCGGGTGAGGTGGAAGTTTCCAAATAAATTCATTAATTTTTTCAATTGTCTTCTTTGAAACGTGAGAGCAAGCATTATTTTGATGTAAAATTACCATTTTTCGATTTAAAATTGCCGGTCTTTTTTGACCAAAGCCTCTTTCAAATGATTTAACTGTGCACAATACACGTCTGTCGTGATTGTTTGCCCATAATTCAATAATTCAAAATTAATTACGTCCCTCATATCCCATCAAACGCACATCATGACCTTCTTGGGGAGTAATCCGGCTCTTGGTGTAGGAATTGGAAGTTAATTCGTTTTCAACAACTCCCTCTTGCGTTGTGTGTTGACGTAGATAATCCATTTCTCATCCCTAGTAACAACACGTTTCAAAAATGACTCGCATTGTTCTCGAATCTATAATGACTGGCATATTGATACACGCCGCGCAAGATTCTATTCGGATAATTTATGAGGTACCCATTTTCCGAAAATTGACACTTTTCTCATTTTTAAAGTGTTTATGAACAACTCCAGGATGCATTTCGAGTCTTTGTGCTAGCTCCCGTACCGTTAACCTTGGATTTGCTTCGATGATAGCCTTAATATCCTCACTATCAATCACTTTTGGTCTACCTGACCTTGGTAAGTCATTAATGACCAAATTCCCGGAATGAAATTTTTTGAACCACATTTGATAATTTCTAATTTTTATTACATCTGTACCCATTGCTTTACAGATGTTTTCGATTGCCATTGTTGCATTATATCCAAGTTGGAACTCATAAAGCTTAATGTAGCGTAACTGAGTTTCTTTTATCTCTACTTCCATTGTTTATTTGGGGTTGAAAATGTTAAAAATATATATAATGTGCTTCGAAAAAGCACCATAGACACAAGCACTGTTGCTGAAGACTGAAAAAATACTGAAAATATCTCTACTTTACAAAAAGGTATTCATTTTAACTGATATTAAAAAAAAACGCAGACTCAAGTGACAATATTATATATATATATATATATATATATATATATATATATATATATATATATATATATTTACAGAAGTTAATAATTTGATTAAAATACTTTATTTGTCAACACGAAATCAGATTTGATTTTGAGAACATTTCTAAGAATTCAGAATATATTATTTATTTGACTGCAAAATAAAGTTAAAGCAAGTTTTATTTTGGTGAGATACATCTTTTTCAGATATAGCTTCACTCACTGTTTTGAAAAATAACATCAATCATCGAATTCTTTATTAAATTTCCAAGAATCGCAGTTTACAGTATTGCTGTTGTAAAAATATTGCTTACGTAGTGAAAATTTTTGACGTTCTTAAGCTTCATCGAATTTTCTATATTATTTTCGATAAAACGTTCCATTTATCTATTGTGTTGAGATTTTATATATCATATTCTCTTTTTGTTTTATAAAAAGTGTATATGAAAACTTGATACGGAATATTTTGAATGAGTTGACTTTTAATTAAATTTATGATTAGTTGGTGACATTTTACGTGAAATAAATTATAGAAAAATATTAAACAGACGAGTATTCAATAGAAATTTAATTTAAATTATTTAAACTTTACGATCAAAAGTGTTGTTTTATTAACATATTTATTAATTATATTTATTTTTAAATTGGAATCTCTAAAGTTTAAAATGGAAATTAATTAAAATAACAGATCAAATAAACAAATTCATGTATTGTGTCATCATACAAATAATAATACGGTTTTTAAAAGAAAGTTTTGAAACGAAACAAAAAATTTATATTTCAATTTTAACCCAAAATTTATTATTTATAACTTATTTTATCTTAATTTAAAATTTTTAATATCTCGACGATAAAACTCTTTAGACACCAATTTTTGTAATAAACTATTTCTCGCTAATGTGGTTTTTCAAAATTTAAAAAAAGATAATAATCTAATGGTTTTATGTTGGGAGAATATGACATATGTGTCATTATTTCACATTCAAATTATCTCAAGTTTTAGAGAGGTTTTCATACCATGAGGACGGGTGTTATTATGGTAAAAATATTTTTTCTGTTGACTAGTGTTGGAAATTTTTCGTCGATTGGTTGCTTTAGTTGGTTTAGTAATGGATTGATTTTCTAGTAGTAACTCATAATTGACAATTCTATCAAACTAACACCTAAAATGTTCATTGTATAGAGTTCTCCATTCGGTTATAAAAATAGTGTCTCATTGTGGTTAGCCAAATATCTTTGTCACTTAATATTGATATAAATAATCCATTTTGTATTATCAATAACAATTTGGTTCAAAAATGGCTTTTTCTAATCAACAGAAATAAGAAGTGCAGATGTCCATTCGTTACTTAAGAGTAAGCTCCAATAATTCGTGAGGAACTCACTGACCCAGCTTTAAAATTTTACCAATCGTTTTCATATGCTTATGGATCATTGAATGTGTTAATTGGAGCTGCTTGACTAATTTTTCCACCATTAAACTGAGAGTTTTTCTTTCATAATAAACATAAATAATTAAATAACACATTATTTATGTGATGACTCAATATAAGCAACTTAATTTAGATTTCGACAACTTTATTTTCTGTTAAAATATTCTGATTTATAACTTATTATTGTACATAGGTGACCTAAATAAAAGCGACTGGTTTAAACATACATTTACTTCCTTATTATCATTCATTATCTTTTATTATTCTTCAGTCTCAGTTAGGCCATTCTCTCTCTCTCTCTCTCTCTCTCTCTATATATATATATATATATATATATATATATATATACACGAGGTCAGACAATTAAGTAATGTGACAAAATTCAAAAATCGATTATATTTAAAAATTAAGGTACATCGCTGCGATCCCCTTCAAAATAGTCCCCTCCCGCATCTATACACTTATTCCAGCGAGTTTTCCAGTTTTCGTAACAATTCTGGAACACTTCTTGTGGGACCTCTCCGAGTACCCTCGTCACAGATTCTTGGATATCTTCAACGGAGTCAAAATGTCGACCTTTGACGAATTTTTTCATATGGGGGAATAGGAAAACGTCGCAGGGTGACATGTCCGGTGAATAGGGCGGTTGTGGTAACGTTGCGATGCCTTTAGACGCCAAAAACTGAGAGACACTGAACGCACTGTGACAGGGAGCATTGTCGTGATGCAGAACCCAAGTCTTCGCGATCTCTGGACGCACTCTGAGCACCCTTTTTCGTAATTTTTCGAGCACATTGCGGTAGAATACTTGATTTACGGTTTGTCCAGGTGGTACGAACTCTTTGTGAACCACCCCTTTGCTGTCGAAGAAGCAAATCAACATGGTTTTCACTTTGGACTTGCTCATTCTCGCCTTCTTTGGCCTTGGTGCTCCAGGGGACAGCCACTGTTGGCTTTGTCGTTTAGTTTCGGGGTCATATTGAAAGAACCAACTTTTATCACCAGTAATAACTTTTTTTTTTTAGTAATAACTTTCATCACCAGTAATAACCAGTAATAAATTTCTCTGTTCCATTTTCGTGACATGCACTACTCGCGCGTTGTTACAAAACACTAAACAGCTGGCGAAGAAATAATCGTACGAGAGTGGTCAAGGTCTCAATCGAGAGAGTAGGGATCTGCTATTACGGTGGCGGAGTTACAGGTTCGCAGTGTTACCACAGGCCGAGAAAAAAAATCGGTCGCATTACTTAATTGTCTGACCTCGTATGTATGTATGTATATAAGACAAATAATAATTTTTACTGCAAAACTTTCATTTAAAATAACCTACTTTATTTATCTAGGTAAATAAATTTTAATAAGAATAAATATAATGAAAGTATAAATTTATCTAATATATGTGTAAATATACGAAGGTCGTTTGATAAGTATTGTAAATTTATTTATTGTTTAATTTAATTTAATTTTTCAATTTAGTTTTTTTTACTTTTTTACCATACTTATCAAATGACCCTTGTGTATGTATATATATATATATATATATGTTCATTTTAAAAGCATTGTTATTTATCTTATTTTTAATTAAAAACTTATATATTTTTAAAATTTAAAAAAAATATTTTTGTTCATATATATAAAGAAATCAATTTGATCGACATATTAAATTAAAAAAATATTGTTTGTTCAGTTAACAATATCAGTTAAGTGAGTAACGTATTCCGAAATGTATATATTTATTTACATTATTGTCCAAAAAACCAAGATAGATTATAATGAAACGTAATTTAATTTTTTTCGCAAGTCTAATGGAAATATTTCATGGAAAAAACAAAGTAAATATACAACAAAAACATTTTATATTCATGAAAAACATTCTTTACTTTGCAGATTAACCCATGATTTGTTTATTTGTTTGTTTATTGACAGAAAGTGTAAACGAATCAACATTTGAAAGTGGTAACAAGCTGATTTATCTGTTCTGTTCAATTTATTTTACAATACATATTAATCAAATAATATATTGTTTGATATTTATTTGTGTAAGTGATTATTAAAAATGATTTACATAAATACTTGACTAATAATTTTAATTTTATTTGTTTCGTTTAAATAAAAAATTTATATTTAGTAATATATATTTTTCTTCGAAAATCATTTTTTATAATTAATAATTGTAACGTGAAAAGATACTTTCAAATAATTTTAAACAGCTATATATATACTAAATGAAACCGTATACGAATTGATTGATACATTTTGTGATTCAGTTCAGGTTAATGAAAAACGTCAATCTGTAATTAAAAAAAGTAATCTCATCAGCGGTCGATTTATTGTTTTGTAGAATAAAGTTCAGTGGTAATATAATTACTGCTTTTCATTTTCAATTTGAAAGAATTGAAAATCAATATAATATTTATACATATATTAAATAGAAGTTATTTTGAATTTATTTGAAAATAAAATTCATTTAAATAATCATATATATATATATATATATATATATATATATATATATATATATATATATATATATATATATATATATAAGTAATAAAAATAAAACCATTTATATTGTCGTAGTAATTATTTACGTCTCATGTGTCGCTTTTCAAAAACCATGGATAAATTCAATGGAATGTTGTTGTATATAGTAAATCGGTCGAATATTGGACATCCCCCACATGTCGAATATATGTGACTAGCGTAGTACGCGATGCGAATTTATTGGGTTATTACCGAATAAAGGATGAGTTGAGGGTAGTTTCAATTATCCTCAGTAGCTTATATGGGGTTGCGTGGCAAACCGAACATCCAACTTTATATAGCAAAACCAATAAACGCGATCCAGTATCTCTTTTACTTCCTATCAGTGTTACTGGCAGCACGTATAAGTTAAACCTACCTCGCGTCTTTTAGTCATTAGTTACAAACTTTTTTTGTTACATTCCTCACACCTTGGTTTTAATTTGTTATCGTATCGTATTCGAAAGCAATGTTTTTTTTTTTGCAGGTCAACTATTCTATCTTATTTATTTTCTGATCGTTGACGAAAAAACGTGCAAAACTTATTTAATGTCTTGTTATGTTCTCTTTTTAAACACATTTTATTCTAATTATAATTAGTATACTTTGTAATGTTTATACATTTTTGCTGGTTTTTATATGAATTATTATTTAACAAAATATAAGTAAATGGTATATATTGTATATACATGATTGGAGAATTGGGAGAAGTTCCCGTATAACACGATATTCATACAACACGGTTTAAGAATTTTGATGATATGAATCCTGAAGATATTTAAGAATTACTAGTGGAAGAAAAGGCAGATAAATCAAATTTAGTGAAAATGGTATCTGAAATAAAGCAAATTAATTCAGAGGACGATAGCATAGATGTAAAGGCAGAAGTTCAAAATGTTATCCTAAAAAGCATAAAGAAAACTTTAAACTTAGGCGAACAATTGGAGTTCTATTTTCTAAATATAGATCCTTCCACTGAAAGAAGCACAAAATTTAAGAGAGAACTTTACAAATGCTTAGCTCGAAATTTATAAAGATCTTTCAGATAAAAGCAAACAAACAAAAATAACAGATTTTTTTGCAAAAAAATAAGGCACAGAAATTAAGAATTACAGAAGAAAGATCATAAGATGAAGTTATTTTTACATAAAGAAAATACCTTCGTTTAATGGTGCTTAGCAGTGATGAAAAAGAAAATATTAATTATATTAACATGTAATAGTTTATTACAATTATTGTTTTAATAGACATACATCTCTTAGTTGTAAAAACAAAATAGTATATTTTTTTTAATTTTTGGAACTTAACCTTGTTTTTTGTACTAGTTCTTTGTTTCGTATAACACGAATTTGCATAACACGGCATTTTTTAGGAATTTAACGACTGTGTTATACGGGGGTTACCTGTACATATATATATATATTTATATACAAAATATACCTACTTGGAATTATAATTTTAGAAGTGGTTGTAACTTTGAAATGTATTTTACAACCATTAACCCTTTTTAATCTGATTTAAAAACCTTCACTGAACAAGACAATAATTTAAAAATATTGAAATGAAGAACATTCCAAACTCGAGCATATATGTGTATATATGTAGATTTTCAGGAAATGCTATTACGATCGCAACTTAACCAAAATCGTCATTGATGTACATACATTACATTTAGTAGCAAACTACAAAACCACAATCTCGTTTACTGGAACGACACTTATTTAACTAGTTACCATCGATTGATTCATTTGAAACTAGCAGTCTAGTGGTTTCTGTGGTTTAAACATTACCTGTACAGTAGACATATAGTCGAGATCAAATCTATTTTTTTAATTGTTTTTCAGTCATTTTTTTAAATCAACCTTTTTTAAAAAAAACATTCATTTTCATTAGTACGTAATCTAAATTTATAACATTCAATAATCTGTGGTAAAATTATTCATTTATTAAAAATGTATCGACTTAAATCTCGAATTAATCTTAACAAAAATTATTAATAATATTGTAGAATATATGTATTAATATACTTTTTTTAATTTCAGATTTTGTATACTGCGTCTAAAAGGCCTTGAGGGCCATGAGTCCAATTTTAGTATTAGCTGCCTTATTGGGCGTCGTAAATGGTAAGTGTTGATTTTTTTTATAATTTTTAAGTATAAATTTTAATTTTCAATTTTAAATAATTTTTAAAAAAATTCTAAAATTTTCACAAATATTGTTTTTGATAATTAAATTGTGTTTATTTTTTTTATTATTATTTTTAATCTATTTTTCTTTCACTAACCAATAAAATTTAACTATTTTATCATATTTAACCATTTTCATATCTAGTAATATATTTCTTTCTTTCTTTTAATTTATATTAAGACCAGTAAATTTATTCGATTAGAAATGTTAATATTTTTAATTACTCTATTATTTAATGTATTTAAATATTTTATTTCACGAAGTATTGAGTCATTGGATTTCACCATAATCAGTAACCAAATAGCTCAACAATATACATTAAAAGAAAATCACAAAATATTAAGTGTATAGAAAAAAATTAGATTTTTAAAAATAAAATTTATCTTTAGTTACTCGAAGATATATATATATATATATATATATATATATACATACATACATACATACATACATACATACATACATACATACATACATACATACATACACACCCGTCCCTCAATTAACGTGGAGTATTCGTTCCACGTGGATTTGTTTTACGCGAATGAAAATCGCGTAAATTGAATCTGTCAATACAATAGAAAAAATATTAGAAATAAAAGCTAGTAATGTTGTAGAAACACATATTTATTTCACATAGCTTAACGAAAAAATAATGACGCTTTAGAAAACAAAAGTAGATAAATTTTATTCGGTGTCACTTTCGCTACTGTAATTCAAAATAATCAAGCTTTTATATATTTATATCGTGCTTTTATACGTTCAAGTAAGAATTTGCGTCACTCTGATATATAAAAAATTCCATGAAAAATTATATAAAATGAAATCTGTCTGACCGCGCATAAAAAGTGCTGCGTAAATCAATGCCGCGTAAAAAAAGCCCCGCGTAAATTGAGAGACGGGTGTATATATACATATATATATATATATATATATATATATATATATTATTTGTATTTATCTTGTATGTATGCTTATATATACATATAATTATTATACCTTTTCATTTCCGCTCATTTTAAGTATTTCAAAACAATAAGTACAGTAAACTAGGATTGTTTAATCCTTATTATAACTCGAAAGCTCTTTTGTATAGACTTATGTTATTAAATGTAGCAATACAATACTGACATAAAATCAAACGCGTTGAATGTGCATTAATTACAATGAAACGACAGAATATTAAATTTACATTTCGAAATGTAATCATAAATTGAATTCATTCACTTTAGAATATTGTTTTCTCAGAGATCATATTTTAACAAATCATTCAAGTATACATGAATGACTGTAAATTTAATTGGAAACCTTCATAAAGGTATTTACTTCTACAAATTCGAATTGCTTTAATCTCAAAATTCAAAGAATTTATACTATAATTGTTTTGTTTTTGATATCATCTTAGTGATTTGACATATAGAGACTGTGTTGTACTGAATATGTTATTCAATTTACCTTCAGACTTACAATAAGGTAATTTTTACACAAATATATATATATATATATATATATATATATATATATATATATATATATATATATATATATATGTGCAATATATATATATTTAAGAAAAATATAACAGAAATATTATAGAAAATATTTATTTATATTGGATTCCTCCAATTATTATCAATTAAACATTTTGTACACTAAGGACAGAAAAATGTTCAATGCACAATAATTTATTAAAATATTTGATTGTATTGTAATATTAAATTTTTAAAAAAACATATAGTTTGTTTTTGTGATATAAATATTAAATTGAAAAATTCTATATCGGAACTCATATTTTAAAATCATAAAAATATTCATGTCGTGTTAAAATATAAACTTTTATATATTTATAAATAAATTATATATTCATAGATTTTTAAAAATGTTGAATATATCATCTTTTATGAGTTGCTATAAAAATCTAAACAAACATTATGAATATGTGACGAAACGTAAAAATAAATTTAATATTTATATATAAGATAAATTGTCTTTAAAATTTAATTTTTTTTGTTATTAGAAAATATCTGTTTCATTTAGAAAATCGATGTAGATTTAATTTTATTTTAAAATTGTACTCTATACTTACATATATATATATATATATATATATATATATATATATATATATATATATATGCGTTTGTGTACAATTTTTATGTATATTTTCTGAATCGAAACTTTTTGGAAACCTATCAAAATCTTGAAATGAAAAAAGTATCATAAAAATATTTTTATGTTTCTTTCGTTTTCGATTTATGCATACTATATCATCTACATGTTGCATGGAATATATGCAATATTTCAATAAAATAAAATTGAAAAATGAAACAGTGTGTACTTCGAGGAAGATATCATGTTTTTGTAATTCAAAGTTATGTATTGCTGAGTAGTAAACGTGTAATATATAGCTCGCAAACTTTTGAGAACGACTTCGAATCTTAGAATCATTTTTAACTTTTGTTTCAGAATATGTATATATCAAATCATGAAATACACACACATACAAACATACATATCTATATATATATATATATATATATATATATATATATATATATATATATATATATATATATGTATGAAAAGAGTCAAACTGTTAATGATATGAGATTAAAGCTGTTTATTACTCGTAACATAATTGAATTAATTTATTTTAGTGGCCTTAACTACCAATTAAATTATGTTTATAATTTATTACTGTGTTAAGATGAAATTACATATATGTGTACCCACAGGAATATACTCGTATGTACATGGATGTGCGTGAATAATTTATATATGTTTGTAAATTTTGGTTCAAATTTTAAAAATATTTTATACATATTAAATTTATTAAAATAAGAGAAAACATATATACTTAGATTTAAACTGCAATTATAAATTTCCACGTTAAACAAAACATAACATTTATTTTCTTGTGCAAAAAAAATGTTTCATATTTTACATTTGTGTTATATTTTTATAATATTTCCATTTTTATTCATATATTAGGAATTTCTATAAGTAATGATGTATTTGAAATGCAAAACATAAATAAGTTTTTACAAAAAGCTTTTATTTTTTAATCAATATCATCATCAGCATTATTATTTATGACACTTTGCTACCTTGTTTTCAAAGATTTTTTTGAAAGAAAGAATTACTCAAGGTGATCTTTGGCTTTTTAGTATTTTTCCCATCAATCGAATGCTTTAATAATCTAAATAGGTAATAATCAGATGGAGCTACGTATAGTACATAGGAAAAATGTGGTAACACTTTTTACCCCAGCACTTTGATTTTTTTCCTGTGTGCTTCTTGTTGTAGATATTATAATTTTGCGTTTTTGTGCTGCAATATAACGCCTTTTTTATCAACATAGATCGTTTTTCTGAGAAATTCTGCTATAACTTTTTAATTACTGACAATGTACTTCAGCCATTATTATGTCTCCAGATTTAAACAATTCAAAGTTTATCATCTCATGTAAATCCCATCAAACACATAAAAAACACCTTTTCAGAGTCAAACTGAGCTTTGGAGTTGGAACTGAAGTTTTATTTGATAAAAGTCATTATTTAAATCTGTTCACATTGGTGTATAGAACTCATTTTTCATCTTTTAGTATAATCTTATAGAGAAATAATTCCTTGTTATGCCTCGTTTGTGAAGAGTTACAAATTATTATTCTCTGTTCGGTATTGATCGAAGATAATTCGTGTGTAATTCATTTTTTTTTCTTTGTGAAACTTGTCAATTTCTTCAAAATATTTTTAAACTAAATATATATATATATATATATATATATATATGTTAAGAAAAATATTTATCAGATTTTTTAGTTATATACGTTTTGACAAAATTGAATACAGTAAGTAAAATAATAATTTTCATTCCTTTATTCAATTATCCATATATATATATATATATATATATATATATATATATATATATATATATATACATTTCCAAATTCTCTATTACATTTAAAATTTTAGTACTGTCAAGAAATGGGGTTTATATAAAATTTAATCATGATTCATAAAATATCAACGTTTGTAATATTTTTTAAACTTCATTCAGATTACTATCACCATAAAAATGAGTTCATTTTTACGACATCGAGGATAAAATATTATGTAAAGGATATTAAATGTATGCATAGAAAATACTTGCTAGATTAAAATTTAGACACTCTAAGCATAAGATAAAGAGAATCGAATTGACTGTAATCTTCTGTTTTATAGATGTTTGGCGTAAAAATTGATTGAAAAATATAAATGTGAATGTACCTACTTCTTAAACGATATTTTAAATTTCATTTTATCCGATTTTCTATTTAAATTGATCGTCAGTTCAATTTTATGTATATGTCGAGTCATTTAATTTTTTTTATAAATATAAGAATAAGAAAAATATTTCACATCTTGTGAAAATAACTTCTCGTTTTATTGTTTACTTTGAATCACTTGCATTATATTTTAATATAAATAGTTTTATTCTTTCTCATGCAGATAGTTTCATTATAGCTTTAAATAAAAATTTAAAAAAATCTCAGTGAAGAACAATAAAAAATGCGTAGTTATGAAGAAGTTTATTTCAAATGATAAAATTCTAATTCTATTACAAAGTCACGTCAGATATTAATTTTAAAAATAATTAATATGTTAATAAAAGTATTCGAATCAATATTAGGTCGATTAAATATTTGTATCGTTAATAAGTGGAAAGAATTGGTACAGTTCTATTGTTCATAGTACATAATTCTATTAAATCAAATTACAAGTTACGTTTGATGAATTTTGATTAATGAATGTAATGTTTTGCTCTATTGAATTAACATTGGTAACATTCATAAATCCATGACCGTTCAATCTAAGCACCGAACACGATGTTACAATTCAATTAATAGTATTTCATTAGTAATATTATTAAATTAAACGTTTTGTATTTATTACAATATCAATTAATTTAAGCATTATTATTATTATTAATTTTATAAAGTTAAAGTTTTATACAATCCAGTTTATTCACATGCGAATATAATTATTAATTTATTAATCAAATTGTCAAGAATACAACCTTCAAATATAAATAATTAAGATATAAATATTTATAAATTAAAAAATCCCAACAATTTATTTCCCAGAAAATTCTTTGAGCTACAAATATTCTTTAATGAAATATTTTTATAAAAAATAATATATTTTCAATACGAGTATATGATAAATTATTTTAAAGAAATATTAAATACTTAAGAATAAACATGTTAAAATATACGTGTATTTTGTATTTTATTCGATATAGTATAGATGTTATTAAAGTCTCATTTTTTATTTAATTTTATTTGTATTAAAAATGTAATATCAAATTTTCAAATTTAATTTTAAAGCTAATGTTGGAAAAAATGATGTTATAAAATACAAATTCAACAAATAGGCAAATAGGTAAAATTTTAATATAAAGAAAATATTAATTCATAAATTTAAATTAATTTTTTAATTTTTTCTGCATTAAAAAGTATTTTTTGATGTAATTAATTTAAATGCTATTTGTATATATAACAATTAAAAAAGGAATCATTTATTATAATACGATTAAATAAAAATATATTACATATTTATTAAACATCAATATTATTCTATATTAAATATTTTTTAATGTAATAAAATGTTTATAAAGCGAGTCATTCAATTTTCCAGAAAAATTATTGAAACAGTTATAAAATATAATAGAATAATAAAACACAATAAAAAACGCATTCTCTCACATTGGCATATAACTCTCAGTCACTTTCAACTGCCTGTATTGAACTTTAATAGGAAATCCTCCGCCTCGGAGCATTTCAATAATCCCATTTTGTACCATCTGTTGATGTCGTTTCAAACTGCATTGTATGTTTTATTCTTTTTTTGAAATCACTGCATCGAAAATATAAGCAACGAGTCACTGAACAAACTAGAATAACGTCTGTCTCATGTATGTAACAAGTTTCAATTGATATTTAAAAGAAAATTCTTTTTCTATTTCATTTCATTTTGAAATGAATATATACATGTATATATATATATATATATATACATGTATATATATATATTTATATATATAATCATCATCATCATTATCATCGTCATCAACGGCTCCACAAACTATTGTAGTCCCAGGCCTTTCTAAAAATGCCAGCTCAATAGAGCCTTTTCTTGTCAGAGCTTTTCGACAATTGATTTTTTTAAAAAGATGAGGTCGTCAACCTCATGCTCAACCTTCGAAAAATGAGGAACTATATATGTATATATACCTACACACACACACACACACATGTATATATATATATATATATATATATATATATATATATATATATATATATATATATATATATATATATATATATATATATATATATATATATATATATATATATATATATATATATATATACATATATATATATATATATATATATATATATATATATATATATATATATATATATATATATATATATATATTTATATATATATATATATATATATATATATATAGGGGAGGGAGTCATCAAAATTTGATACCTAGATTTGCGTTTTATTAAAAAGAAACATGTGTATAGGGTGGTGTACGAGGGTCATTTGATAAGTATGGTAAATTTATTTATTGTTTAATTTAATTAATTAATTAAATTGTTCAATTTACTTTTTCTTCCTTTTTTACCTTACTTATCAAACGACCCTCGTATGTTTATAATTTCTTTTGTTTCTTTTCAATAACATACAAATATAGGCGTCACATTTGAATGACTCTATACACACACACACACACACACACACACACACACATATATATATATATATATATATATATATATATATATATATATATATATATATATATATATATATATATATATATATATATATATATATATATATATATATATATATAATAATACAATATATATAATAAATATTAATTTTTATCGAGAAATAATACTACAGTATAATATATAACAAAAAATACAAAATATGCAATAAATATAAAAAACCTTACAAAAATGTATATAAAATACAATATAATCGATAACGTTTAATGTATACATTAAATTTGTTAATTTGAAAACGTTATAGTAATAAATTTTATTTTTAAGAATATATATTAGAATTTAAATCTAATATGAAAATGTGGCATAAAAATCAATTTAATTATTTAATATTTTATTCAAAAAATACAAATAAAATATATTAAATCTGTAGAATCAGATAAAAAACAAAATCAATTCTTTTATTCATGTATTTAAAAAATATCAATAAAGCTACAAGTTAAAACCTAGAAAAAAATAAAAGAAAACATAAAAATCAATTAGTTTTTTTATTTGCAAAATTCAGAATACACTTATAATTGAAACCTGAAAATTGAAAACTACATATGCATGGAAATTGGTTTATTTATTTAAAAATGCACAAAAATAATTTATAATTAGAACAAATCAATAAAAAAAATAATAATGAACGATGTTTTTTTTGATTTTTTTTATTATAAAATTTACAAAGGTACTTAATTATATAGTCATCCAAATGCGACAATTAGACCTCCGCTCTATTAAATAGAAACAAAAAGAACTATACACATGTTTTCCTATACACCACCCCATGCACATGTTTCTTTTTAATAAAACACAAATCTCGGAGCCACACATGGATGAACCTATATATATATATATATATATATATATATATATATATATATATAGAGAGAGAGAGAGAGAGAGAGAGAGAGATGTATTTATAAACAGCCATTAAATTTCCTCTTTGCACTGCGACATATGTTTCCAATATATTTCTTTTTATTAAAATATGAATTAAACAATCCGATTATCCTTATTATTAAAATATTAATTAATTAATCCGAAAATCCAGACTGATCCTCAAATTGGCGTCGTTGTATGCAAGCCATAACTTTTTACAACAATTTCGTCATAGAAAATAACATCTTATTAACCATAACAAAATAAACCAGTCATTTTAAAACCATTTTATATATATAATTTCGGGTTCATAACGTCCTGCGACGTTGTCCGATGCCTAACTGCCACCCGCTTCTATTACTCCAATCTCCTTCATTCAAATTCCTGGTGCTCATTGAAGTTATTATCCCTTCCATCCAGGACTTTTTTGGTCTTCCTCTTCTTCTATTTCCCTGTGGCTTCCACTTTATCACTTTTTTTGGCAGTCTTCCTTCGTTCATTCTCTGGATATGTCCGTACCATCTCAATTGGTGTTCCTCAATATCTTCGAGTACGGTTTTTTGGATCCCCATTTGTTCTTTTATTTCGGTGTTTCTTATTCTTTCTAATCGAGATTTTCTACTTGCTCTTCTCAATGCATCCATTTCTGTGGCTTCTATTTTTCGTTTTATCTGTTCTTTCATTCGCCACGTTTCGGATCCATATATAAGTATGCTCTTTATTAGGCTATCATATATTTTCAGCTTTCTTTGTTTTCCTATTTCTGTACTCCAGAGTATTCCATTTAGGGCTTTTATTATTCTCCTGGCTTTATTTATTCTAGATATTATTTCATTGTCATCTGTACCTTCTGAATTGAAGTTTATCCCGAGGTACGTGTAACTGTCGTATTTCTTCACAGTTTTATTATTCTCCAGTTCCAGGTCAGTTGTTTCCTCCCCTATACACAAGTATTGTGTTTTACTCTACGTTTACTTCTAGGCCCCATTCATCATACTCATTCCCCAGTTTGCGGGCCATATATTCTAGGTCATACTTGTCATTTGCACATATCATTTGGTCGTCCGCAAACTGAAGTGTGTACAAGACTGTGTCGCTGTCAATCTCTATGCCCATACCTTTGCATTTCCGTTTCCATAGTGCCAATGCCCTTGCCACATATATCTTAAAAAGAGTTGGAGAGATGCAGCATCCCTGTCTGTTAATAAATTTAGTTATTTTAAAACCATTTTAAAATAACTAAATTTATTAACAGACACACATAATACATACATACATACATACATATATATATATATATATATATATATATATATATATATATATATATGTAAACTATTGTATTTAATTTTTAGTCATAAACAAATATATAAATATCAAGAAATCATTAAATGTATATAAAAAACAAATACTAACCTTCATATTATATTATATATTAACATATATTGTATATTAACATATATAACTTCATATTAACACGATATAATTTATTAATAAACTGTTGTGTTTAGATTTTTATAAACTAATAATGTACTAACCTCGTGATAATAAAAGTGAGTTTGTCTTTATTTTATAATAACTAATACTTTTATACTACAATGTATTACAGATTCTTTTAAATAACTACATGTTTGCAAACATTTTACACATACAACAAACTAAAGAACATAGAAAATAAGTACTTATCCTTTACATATGATATTCTATAATGTTCTGGAACAAATTCCCTCATTTCCCTCCGTCTACATTATTTCTTTTAAATGAACATATTAACCAATGGACATGCTTGAACATAATGCAAGCAAATAAAAACCAATTGAATAGTAATAATAATAAAAAAAAAATGATACCAAAGAATCGTTGAGTATAGAAAAGTCGATATATAATATTATCACATATATATATATATATATATATATATATATATATAATGTAATAATTAAAACTTAAAAAAATAATTACATCTTTTAAAATAACACAATTAATATATCTCGATACTGTATTTATGAATACATTTTTATTTACAAATATATATCTCTGATAATATATTTTTAACCTTATTTTAATTCTTAATTCTGAAAATATTTGAAAAACTGGATCATCTATAACCCTGATAAAAATATATTTTAAAAACTGCTATATCTCGTGTTAAATGATGATGATATATATATATATATATATATATATATATATATATATATATATATATAAGTACATAAAATAACAAATAGATATTTTTATACAAGTTTTAGGATTATATATATTGATGTCTGAATATTTTTTAATATGTTTTACTATTTTATTTTTATGAAATAAAAAGTTTTGTTTGATAATAAAATATAACACATCCAGAATACAAATTTCAAAAAGTCATACCACTCTTTTATAGAACAATAATGACAATTCATATAAAATTCAAAAAACGTACATACATATATCAGTAGTCAAGTTTTTTACCCAAAGGCTATTGATATGTTTTCCTACTAGTATGTAAATTTTCCGTTACTTTTTGTTGAAAATCAAACTCTGATACTAAAAAAACAATTTCCACTTTAAGATCAAACAATCTAGAAGAAAAATATACAGAATAAGGATTATACTATGTATTCTTATAGGACATATATTTTATTTAAAATAAAAATAGTTTACAGTCAACATACGAAAATTAATTTAAAAAAAAATTGTTTAAGACTATGAAGAAAATATATTAGGTAATAAATAGTAGATACATACCTAAATTTATGTATATATATATATATATATATATAGGTTTTCTGTATCAACATTTTTTCATAAAATGAACAAAAAATATTATTCAGTTAGGTATTATAATCCTTTCGTGAAAAATATACGAAATAATTTCAAGTATTTTATCTGCACGCTTTATTAGTTTTCCTTCTTGAAATATAGAGCCAGGCATTTTAAATTCCATTCTTTTAAAATGTGATAAAGTAAATAAAAGTGGATACGTATATTTCACTTCAATGCAAAATATTTTAGTATTAACTCTTTAATAAAAATTTTTAAAAAATATGTGTACATAAATAAATACATACATATATATATATATATATATATATATATATATACATGTATATGTATATGTATATGTATGTATGTATGTATTACGATTACAAATCTTAACAAAATAATTTATTAATTTTAAAAAAAGAAAAACAATAGAAAATTTATTTTTGAAGAAACAAGTATATGAACAGACATTACAGTTATAGTTAAAATAACAACAATAAATATTTTATAATAAAAATTGATAAAATTTATAAAATTAAGACAGCAGATAATGAACAAAAATTATTAAATTCAACTATTAAGTATATAAATGTGTATAAGTAGATAATAAATGAGTTAAATTCATTAAATACTGCACTAGAAGGATATGAAAATAAAATAATTTGATAAATTGAATTTTAAAAAATCAATATAAGCTCTTGCAATTATGTTGTTAAAAAATTAAAAATAAAAAAATATTTTTACTTATAGTAAATAATTTTGAAATTTGTATAATTGGAATTAGTATAAAAATATTTTATGATTCACTAAAAAAAATTTAAAATACAAATCCATTTTAAAAAAATTATTTGTCATATGACAATTATATCTAAAAATAAATAGAAAACTTATTGCTTTACAGTTTGTACTTGAATATATTATATATTATCAGAATCTCTCTATCCACTATTGAGTTGAAAATTTATTCCAAAATTTTTCACTTTAATCGATTCTATGGCTTCATTTTCCATTGCATTTAAATATATATATATATATATATATATATATGTGTATATATATATATATATGTATGTATGTATGTATGTATGTATGTGTCTGTGTATTTATATAAATTTCATAAAATATATACGTATATTTATTATTTTCATAGAAAATTGCAAATAAATTTATCGTTGTCAATTATATGCACATAAAACATAATGTAATATTGAATACATAAAATATTTAACCAAGTACACATGAATATTAATTAGATGTTTTTGTTCGGAACTGTTTATATATTATCGAATAATTTATTTAAAACGACTGACGATTATTTATTATGCAATCGTACTTCTCTATACTTGCAAATAAATGAAAATTTTACATATTTTAAACATTGAACAAAAGTTGTCTATAGTATATGTTTGATGACGAAGTCAAGCACAATAATTAACCCGAAAATCCAGACTGATCCTCAGATTAGCGTCGTTGTATGCGAGCCATAATAACGTATTATTCCCGTTAAAAACCTCTCTGCGTATTAAAAGCCCTGTACAAACAAAGTCGACAGTAAGTTCACAACGATGAAATAGTGTAACAGACAATATTGAATACAGAGTATTGAATATGTTTTATCGTACTTGATTTTTTAATAAAAAATGTCTACATTTTATATAATATTTACCTTCAAAATTTATAATATTTTATGAACTTTTTATCATTGTAGAAATTTTCATTCTAAAATATTATAAAATGTTTCAATTAATATAAACGATTTAATTATTTATTCTAGAAATTTTCATTTCTAAATATTTATTTTTATTTAAATATTATTACTTTAAACATTCATTTTAATTTCTAATATTTGTAATCAAACAATACTTCAAATATATTCGATTCTAATAAATTGATATCTAGAATTTATATACAATGAGGAGAGTTGAAAATCTAAAATTCATTCAAATATGTATTCACTTAAATCCTCAACCTTAAAATTCAAATCAAGAATCGTATTGTTATGTACATTCCTTGAAATTTCTCAATTTATTTAAAATGTAACAATAATTTTTTATTTTGGCAATAAATAAACTGTATAAAGCATAGAACATGGCATAAAATAAAATATTATTCTTGAGTTATGCATTCGCTACTGTCATACTCATAGAATTTGATATCAAATCTATTGTATATTGTGTTATACTCTGCATTATACTGCATGTATCTTTACAACCATTGTAATGTGGAATATTATTCATAATGGTCACTGAAATATCATATACTACTGACAGTTCTGTCTAAGCATTGATTGATGTAATCGTACTCTGTTTGTCTCTTGTGTTTAATTTATAGTTAATACAATATGTTAAATTTGGTTCCTGGGGCGACAAACAACTAGATGTTAGTCAATTAATACAACTCAAACAAAGTGCCTATATTACATTTGTATAAATATATTTATTTAATTAATTGATATATAACAATTAATTCTAAATATTTATTCAAATATCGGTTTTAAACAACTATACTTAATCACTAATAATGATCAATTTTATCCATCTTAATATAACATATTTAATAAAATCTATAAATAATTAAAATAACAATAATTAACTGAATAATTGGTCAAATATTCTTATTTCAGATTATTTTTGTAGAAAAAATATTTTAGAAATTTTATTAAAACAGACCATTACTAATAATCTGTTTTTCATACTAATTAAGATATAATTTCCACGAATGTAATTTCTTGTGTATTTTCTTATCTTTATTCAATGCATCTCCAACTAGTGATCAACTTTCTTTTTTCTTTTATTATGTATATGCAATACGTATCTCCATGTTTTTATTTATCTGCATCTAAGAATTCTGTCACTTTTAAGTAAAGAGATGTTATTTATTGTTTTTTACAACATGGTTCGTGTTTTAGATTTGTATCCCCTTTTTAAAAGAAACTGAATTGATATATTGCTGCATATTCCCTTTCAGTCAAAAGTATTTGAAATTTTATCAGTTTGGGAGGTCTGTTTGAGATGGATTGAATATTTGCATATAATAGGTTTTTGTTTTTCTTATTTCTATGTTAAAATAGTGTGTTTTGATTTTGTAAATCTTCCCCTATATGCTAGTATTTGCACATATTTTCTAATTATATTTTTTTAAATATTATTTATGACAATATAAAAATCTCAACAAACTCGAGTTATTCGACTATTGTTTGAATTTATATTTTTGAAAATTTAAGATAAACTGTTTGGTAACCAGTATGTACTATTCTAACTACTAATATCCGGCAAACTCACTAATCTGATTCTTGTAGGTCTCAACGATGCCGAATTAGTGATACTTTTAAAATAAATAAAAATGATCGTTAAGTAATGATTTAATAATAATTTTTATTTTAAATTATGATAAACTATATTTTATAATAGACTACTGTTTATTGAAAAAAAATAATATGAATATACTATATGCTATTTGATTTCGATTAAAAAGGTAATCATATCTTTTTTATATCACTATTTGTTTTGATATTGTAAAAACGCAAATTAACACAAATAAATCATCACACATTACCACAAATCATTGGACACTTTTATAAAGTCTTGTAGTTTTATAGATGTCTGTTATATTTTTAACACAAATTTTACTTAAATATATATTGATTTTCCATCATGAATATATATTTTTTACGAATTATTATATCAGTTGTTTACACTTCATTAGATTATAATAAAGTTTAATATTCTATTGATTATATTAAAATGATGAAAACTATTAACCTTTATGAGAATGAATATATCTATATATATATATATATATATATATATATATATATATATATATGTGTGTGTGTGTGTGTGTGTGTATGTATCAAAGCTAAAAATTTTGAAATACATCAAACGTGAAAATAAATTTTCAATTTACTACAATGTTTTTAAAATTATTCACAAATAATAACATGACAATTTATATATACATATATATATATATATATATATACACATATATGTTTGTGTAATTGCATTATAAATATCTATTTGCATATTGTATATACATTATTTGATTAATTATAATTTTATACTTCACTTCTAAATAATTTATGAAAATAAAATGTAAATACATATTTTCACAAAACAAATAAATTACTTTTAATTATTATATATATATATATATATATATATATATATATATATATATATATATATATATATGTAAAAAGAAATGTTGATATACTTTTAATCATAAAATATTTTTTTAATAATGTTAATATGTACAACATTTTAGAAACTATTAACCAACTATTTATTTTGTTATTTTTAAAAAAGTTAAAATTATATATGTATATATATATATATATATATATATATATATATATATATATATATATAGTTTTCATATATTTGTTTATAAAATATTTTGTATATAAATTATATTTTAAAAGTATCCATTTTATTTTTATATGAAAAGTGTTAGTTTATTTTTTAATATGTATAATTTTGCATATATATGTATATATATATATATATATATATATATATATATGCAGTATGTACATAACTTTATTTAATTTCCTCATTTCAGTTCTGCACTGCTGTTTATTTCGATGTGTAATAATTTCCAAAACATTTCAAATTGAAGTTAAATAATGTTTACAAGTTTGCATAGAGTTCATGTGTTTATGTGAAATGGGATACTTACTTGAAATATGTTGTTATAAATTTTAACAATTTATGTATCTTTATACTAATTATAAATATATCAAATTATGGATCATATTCTAAGGTTATGTTAAAATAATTTCAGTATTTAAATAATTTTTAGCAAGTTCTGTACATTTAAAAAAATACAAATTATTCAATATACAATAAGTAATGTTTTTATCACAGTTTCCTGTTATTTATCAGGTAAAAAATACCACATTTTTTCTATCATTATTTTATCCTTGAAAATATTATCCTGCACATGAAATTCAGTGCTATGAAAAATTCAAACTTGTAAATAACACGCAAATAGTGAATTTTATAGCCAGGTGGTAAACCCATCTACAATTTTTATTTACCTACATTTTGTTCACCTCCTTTATATATTTTTTAGAGACATTAACTTTAATATTGCGAAAGTATCTTAAAGGCGACACACTTACACATGATAAGATGGCGGACGCACCCTTAACTTTATGTACTTTGAACGAATGACATAAAAGTTCCACAAAGTGTTTTTTTTCTTTCTATGTCCACTCAAAAGTACGTGTTAGATATTATCTTCACTACGTTGTTCTCGATTTGATTTTATTTGCTGCTTTTTATTGACCCATAAAACACACTACTATATATGTACACAATAAGCTCTTGTGTATATTTTTTATTGATAATGTTTATCAGGCAAACTGTGTTTATTTCTAGCTGGGTATAGTAAAAAGAAAATAAATTTTAATTTTTGTGTGAACAATTCTTAGTTTTATTATACACTTAACATTAATACATATATATATTTAAAAAAAAAAACAGTTTATAAAATAATTTTCGTTTCATAAAATAAAATCGCAACTGTTTTTTCACAAAAATAATTAATAATACTTTTTAATTCTGTTTGCAAAAAAAAATTCAACTCGTATTAAATGAAAACAGTAGTGCAATTGACATAACAATTTTTGATTTGAAAATATTCTCCACCCCAGTTTTAT
>CP092092.1:11395000-11460000 GCA_029203775.1 Neoneuromus ignobilis
TAACTACTGAAAAGATATATTTTAGAATAACAATGAAATATTATAAAACAGTCATAATAAAGAGATAAATACTTAAAAAAAATTCTAGTATGCATTAGTGAAATAGTCTAAAATATATATATAAGTTAATTATTATATTTATTTATAAGAAATATAATATAATATAATATTAAGTTGTGTTTTTTTTATATTTGTTTAAATAAATAATATTATTTATATACCTTAATGAAATCATTATATATATATATATATATATATATATATATATATATATATATATATATATTATATATATATATATATATATATATATATATATATATATATATATATATATATATATATATAAGAGGATCGTTTCTTATGCTAAAAAAATAAGAAAAACTAAATTGAAAAATTTAATGAAAATTATTAATTAAATTAAACAATAAATAAATTTACCATACTTGTTCAACGACCCTCGTATATAATATATATATATATATGTTCATAATAAACAAAATAATTTGACAATGGATATGATAAAAATGATCAATTAATGATCCAAATTATAATTACAGTAAACAAATATAATTTTAATTTTCACAATTACTGTTGTGGTTTATTCACTAACTGATCGTTCAAAATGAACGTTCTTCACAAATACTACATCATATGTTAAAATGAATAAAAATTAAAATGCAATTGTTTGATACAGTTTTATTTTCAAACCAAATTTCATTGAATTCAATTGATCTGTTATGAAAACTCGTGAATTTCAAAAACATCGATATGTTTAATTTCACAATATATGTTTTATTTATTTTACCGCTTTCACACTCGCACACATTATATGTTCACACACACACATACACGAATAAAAAAAAATATTCGCGATAAAAACGAAAACATGATAAATCACTTTTCACGTAGAACATTCTCTACGCGAAAATAAAAAATTGTCTCACTTTTTGAAGATTTTCCATGAATTCGTTTAAGTGGAAGTACTCAAGACCAGTGTGTTTTTCCTAAAAAATACATTCCACCTCAAAAATTTTTGCACGAATCAAGAAGTCCTCATTTATAACTCGTGTTTCCTTCCTCGTATTACACTAGAATGATAACGTTCGTAAAATATTAACGGTATATGCGCTCTTGAATATTTTATGAACTTACTAAATATACTATATATTAAAGGCGTTTTCCAGCCGATATAATTGCATACTTTATGATTTGATACACACAATTTTTTACGGTTTAAAAAAAATGAATACAAATGTTATTAATCGTTTTTTATACAAACATATTTACGCGTATATATATATATATATACACATATACATATATATACTCTAATTCTATTATTAGAAATAATAATATAAAATTATAGGTAGAATAAAACCGATATACTGTATTATTACTCTATCAAAGAATCTTTTAACAAACCATTGAAAGCTTGTCTCTATATTTGTGTGTACGAAACTAAAGGAGACATTTTGGCGACAACAATTAACTACTATTGCTATTTATACCCATTTACTCATTTATTGTTCAACCTATATTCACGATAGGGTTGGTTTAACTTGACCTTTATTGTAGTTGTTTGGCGTAACATTGTTTACAATGTGATAGTGGCACTGTAGTTAAGATATATAAAGGCTAAGGACTGTAATCTGATTCCTGTGTGATATAAATCATTTCCATTCACATAGGTCAAATATATATATATATATATATATATATATATATATATAAATTGATTGAAAAATAATTACATGTATATTAACATAAATATTTAATTTAATTCAAATAAATTATCGAATTTGATCATAAATATTCGTTTTTATGTAATTTTATTAATTATTTTTACAATAAAAATTGTTTTATTTAAGTCCAAAAATATGTTATAACTATTTTTTCTATTTTACATTATCTAAATATTTTAATAAAACTTATAATTTCAATTATAAACAATTACAAGTTGAGAAAAATATTATTCGTAATTTTTAAATCATTTAGATAAAATGTTATTAGAATAATTGACGTTAATAGTGGTCCATATTTGTTATCAAGTGTATATAAACAAATAAATTAAGTGTATTAAAAATAATGAATTATATTTAATTGTAATCTATTAAGATAGTACAATACAATATATTTTTTAAAAAAGAAATTATTTCCTATTTTTAGCAATGTTACTTGATTTTATCAAATATTGTAAATAGTCTCATGAAAAACTAAATTTTATAAAATAAACATTTAAGGTATATAGTAATACAATATTCAGTTAAATACATTAAAAAATAGACATACTTATGACTGTAATTTTAATACTATTGATATTTAAAACTGTGGTGAATTCACTTTCATACGGAAAAATTATTATTCTAGTACTACAAAATACAAGAAAGTGTTTAATAATTATTTATTGTTCACTTTGTTTGTTTATAACAACAACAGTTGATGCACATTTCGATGACAATGTCATTATCATCATAGCGCTGTGTTATAAAATTTAAATAAATTTTGGTTAAATAGTTACTTATATACTATTTCTTGTATTATTATAATATTTATTCAAAATATTGAAAATGATAGCATTTCCATCGAAATGCACTTCAGCTATCGTTGTTATAAACAAACAAAATGAGAAGTAACTAATTATTGAACATTTTTTTGTATTGTGTGATGCTGGGGTGATAATTCATTTATAAAATTTACAGGTTGGAATTTCTATGGGGTGTTTGTTTGAAATGATTTTAATTTAAAAAACATATCATTCTTTCAATAACCACAAATGATCACAAACTGAAAATTTAATTCAAAATTAACAAAAAAAATGGAGCTTAAAATCTTCTTCATAGTAATATTTTTAAAGACTTTTAAAAATTATAAAATTTAATTAAGTAAGAATTGGCCCGAAATTGAAACCATGTCACCGTTTTTCTATCCTATGAAGGTATATTAACACTAAACCTACCAGTACCGGTCAAATTGACCGTTTTCAAACTTTTGTAAAACTTACACATTTTTAAACGTTATAATACCGTTATCAAACTGTATGACAATTCTTAGAATATGCATATAATATTTTCTTCATTGTTTACTTCTAGTTATTTTTTCTATTTTCCAAGAAAATTTTGTCTTGTGGCCTAGCTACCGCGGTCGGTCAATATGACCGGTGGGAAAAAATATTATACAGTTGTCTCAGAGTAAAATGTTTTACGGTTATCTCAGCGTCGGTTTCAATTGAAAAGAGTAGACAACAATAGCATTGATTACAGTCTCAAGTAGTGCACTTTGTTTTTATGCAATTTTTTTACAATTGTTTATTTGAAGGAGATTGATAAAGTATCAATACTTGGATGTAAATTTTTTTATTCCTCACATAGTGTAATAATCTGCTGTAGATATTTACCCTAAAAATGGCAAAGCATTTGAAAATTACAAATTACCTAGGAAATATAACGGAAATAGAAGAGTTTTCAGAATATGATAAACAAGAAACTTCTCGAATTGAAAAAACATGGAAACAGAGAAAGAGCTATTTACAACTAATGAATTGGAATCAGAAAGCGATAGTGAAGAGGAGAATATTATAAATAAGCGTCCAGGACAGAAAAGAAAGAGAGTTTTATTGACATCCGAAAGTGAGACAGATTTAGAGGATCAATGCATCGAAACAGCTGATGGAACAGTCCGGGAAGAAATCGGAAGTCCCAAATGGCAGGTTACCAGTGCATAATATTTTTAAGGATATGTCAGGACCAACAGGATATGCTAAAACATATAATGAAAGGAAAATGAAGACGGCATTTACTCTTACCGTTGATCAGCGTATATTGCATCATATTATTGTACAGAAGAAGAAGCATTTAGGGTGTTGGGGACTAAGTGGGAGCTAATGCAACAAAACTAGACGCATTTGATGTAGAAATGGCAGACCAGATGGCAAGGAAATTTCTATGTAGGTGGCCACTTCAGGTATTTTTCAACATTTTGGACCTAGCTGGAATAAATGCCTAGATTTTGTATAAAGAAACAACGGGTGAAAACATTTCGAGGTAGGAATTTTTGTTCCAGTTAGCTTCAGAACTCGGCGATGCATACAAATCTCAAGAAAAAAACTTTTACCAACACTGTCCTCAAGTTCCGATTTGTCCGTACAAAACTTGTCAAATAAAATTTTGTAAAGGTTATAATAAAACAACAAAAAAAAGTTCTTAAAAATTTAGTACTATTTTTTTAAAGAATTTTAGAAATTAATTAAATTTGGACGAAACTTGATGAAAATTCTTTATTTTATATACATTAGGAACAAATCAACAATTATCTGCATTGAATAAGAAAATCGATAACTTTTTAATTACCGGTCAATTTGACCGCACGCGGTAGGAATAGGTATACAGAATTGTCGGTAGGTTTAGTGTTAATACTACTACTTTTATTAATAACATTAAAAATTAAATAATTTCCGTATACATTTAAGTAAACACATTTTTTTGAAATCTTTGTTATTTTTTAATTTATTCTTATGTTTCTTTTTAACTACACACAGGATATTAATATCGAAACATTTATTTTATATCTCTTTTACACTATAAATATGATTTAAATTATATTTTTGTGACATTTTGAGATGAACTATAAAAATTTATACATTTATATATATATATATATATATATATATATATATATATATATATATATACAGATTTATGAAACCCTTTTGATTTCATAAAAATATTTATATATAAGAATCTCTATAAAAATTGATAACGTAAATATTTTACAACGTATCTTAAAAATAATAATAAAAAAACAAAAGTTACTTTAGTGAAGATTTTTAAAGACACCAATAAAAATCTGTTTTCAATAATAAACTGTATAAAAATGGCGCTTTATATACCACTTTATGTTCGTTTTTTTGCTTATATGTGATACGCAATAATATTCTTTAAAAACCAACATAACGACGTGAAATTACATAACTTTGATGGCGGCAATGTCTCTGAATGTATACATCTGTGTATCTATCTCATAATATATATATATATATATATATATATATATATATATATATATATATATATATATATATTTGTGTGTACTTTTATATAGTTGTATGTGATAAATTCATACATAAGTGTGTGAAAAACTGGATATGTGTAGATATTTTGGTGTTTGTGTTTGTATTTTTTTATACACCCGTTCATGATAAATTCACATGTGTGTGTGTGTATGTATGTTGTGTGTGATACCATGAAAACACTCGTGTATGGCTCAGACGGCATTGCAACGTTGACACTAAAATATCACCGGTGTTATTGCGGACATTTATAGTCCAACGGACAGATGGCACCACAGTAGCGTTGTTACTAGGTGACAGAAGGGCGGAGATCCTAGTTGACACGTGCACGGTCACCCGTGAAAAGCGTTAGTTCTCGAACACATAAAAAGAAACAGCTTTTTTCAAGGTGAATGAATATTCGGTCCTATAAATGATGTTTTTTCTAGAACTTTATTCCATTATATTAAATACGACTTGTTTCAATAAAATAATATATTTATATTTCTCTCTTAAGCTTTTCTATATAATCTTCGTGAGCTTTTATATCATCTATTTTTAGATTTAACAAAAAATGTATATTGCTTATTTTTAAAGAGATTGAATATCTAAATATCTGACAAGGAATTTAGAGCTGAAACTAATGAGTACTTTTAATTCAGTGACCTTGCAATAAACAATACAGAAATATATTAAATAAATTAAAAAAAACATACTTTCTTGATTCCAGTTATTCAACTAAATCATGTAAAAAGAAAAAAAACGGTAATTAAATTATTGTCAATAATATAATAACTCTCAGAAAGGCTCTGACGATGATGGCGTCGCCATCGAAATGCATCAGCCGATATAATTATAAATTATATAATTATAAATAACAAGTGAACAATAAGTGATTATTGAACACTTTAAAAATTTTTGTGGTGTTGGGGTGAAAATTCATTTGTGTAAACTCTCATAGTATTATTAAAAATATAACTATTTATTACTTATGTGAAATAAATAGGAATAAACATCAATTTTTGTAATTGTATAAAATATTCCAAGAGTTTAAGTACAACAATAATAAAAAAATACACTTTATTAAATAAAATCATATAAAATAGTAGTTCTTTTAAATGAAAGTTGCATGAAAAGTCTTCAATATACGTATAAGTAATTATATAAATTATTGGATATTAAACTAATTACCTGATATGACATTTTTAGGAAATTAATAATTTATTTTTTTTAAAAAAATGACATTCTATTACAGTCTATAGTGAAAAAATATTCTAGATCCAATAACCCTACAAAACTTTCTTCTAAAAGTTTCAATAAATGCTTTTTGATACATATATTAAAATATTTTTCTATAAATATATATATTATAATCATAAAAGTCTATATTAGCCAACTACTTGGCAAAAGCATCATCAGATGTCATTGTATTCTTTTAAATGTTTTCCAGAGATTCTTCCATTATTTTTTATTCTCAACTAATTTCATGCCACGATCGTTTTTACGATACTTCATAATATCACGCCTCCATTTTTATTAACTACTCTTTCTGGGTCTCTTTTTATATCTTATTCGCCACTCCATAATGATTTTTGTCAATCTGTTGTCTTCTTTTCTTGCTATATATCTTGCTACTTTATCGATTTTATTTGTTCGGTTATATAAAATACTCTTGTCTGTTATCATACATACTTATCACATTTAGAAATTCCTAATATTATCCTTTCTATACTTTTCTAAATAGTCAAAAGTTTTTGCTTCATTTTTTGCATTCAGTGTCCAAGTTTCTGATCCATAAGTACAAACTGGTAGTACGTTTTATTTCAAGCTCAATGATAATTTACCCTTCATTATATCAGTCTTCTAAATATTTTTCATGTTTTCCTATTCATAAATTTAATCTCTACCTATAGATCACTATCATAACATATATTTTTGGGGTGTATTTTACTTCATCCATTTGTTCCAAGCAGTAGTTTTTAATATATTTTTTCTTTAGAAATATACTAAACATAATTTGCTCTTCCATATTTATTCTTTCAGATAAATTCAATTTCAAATAATGTCATTCATTCTCAAATAATTTCATTTCAACTCTTATACTTTTTTCTGAAAACACTTAAGTAGCATTTCTAACTTTTCCGAATTTTCACTTATAAGTCGTAAGTTGTCAGCAAACCTTAAATATAACATATTTTCTCCAATTATTTTAATATTTTTATTTTCGAAATTTGCTTCTCTTATTACCTCCTCTAGAATTACATTTAATAATTTAGCAACAAACTGTTTTCTTGCCTGACCATTTTCTCTAGTCTGATTTTACTCAAAAGATTATCAATTCTAATTTAGGCTGTTCTATTTTTTAACATCTTTTTTAATAATTACATATAATTTTTATGTATTCTTTGGTTCTCCAGAGAGAAAAACAATGATGCAATATACTCAATTAAACATTTTATATATATATATATATACGAGTACACATTGATTTTTTTATTTTATTCAAGTTTGTAAAAATGCATCTAAAATAAATTTGAGATTAGTGGTATTTTAATTATAGTAATAAAACAAATTTAATGAAAAAATATATGAAAATATAGATTTTAAAATGAGTTTTTCAATATTGTAATAAATCATTCATTTTTAAAAAGTATATAATATTATTTTAGAAATAATATTTGACAAGAATTATTCTTACCTATACATATTAAATGTTAATAAAAATTCTATTGTATATAAAATACTTTATTAAGATACGTGATTTCAATTCTTTTGAAAATGAAAATAGTTTTTTAATAATAAAATATATGTTATTTCTTTGGAAAAATTTTCTGTGAAATGCAAATTGGATATTCAAGAAAGAAACTAATTCTAACCTCCTATTATTATATATTATAATCTATGATAAAGTTTGAAGTGATTATTTATACATATATTGTTATCCAAATATGAAGTCAATTGTGTGTTTTATTAAAAAGAAACATGTGTATAGAATGGTGTATAGGGAAACATGTATATAATTTCCTTTATTTCTTTTTAATAAAACACAAATCTAGGCGTCACATTTGGACGACCCTATATATAAAAAGTCGTTTGATAAGTATGATAAATTTATTTATTGTTTAATTTAATTAATTTAATTGCATTTTTCAAGTCAGTTTTTCTTACTTTTTTACCATACTTATCAAACGACCCTCGTATATTATTATTCAAAATATATATGAATTTAAAAAGGATATTACAAATAAAGTTTATTTTATATATGGAAAAATTTGTAGTTAAATATTTTATTATATTATTTTTACAATACTGAAAATTGATTCATGAAATTATATAATGACTCTATTTTCCTAGAAATAAAACTGAATAATGAATGAATAATTTCAAAATTAGTGCTATTTTTGTAATAAAATCATGAGTAATTTAAAATATATACAGATTATATTAGGACAATCAGATATTATAAAAGCTCAATGAAATATTCAGTATACTTCATTTTCATACTTTATTATATCTGTAAAAATAGAATATTCTACTTCATAATAACGTTCAGAAAGACAATGTGAATTTATAGTCAACAAAAAGGTACTTCCCTATCTACTGTTATATCAATATATATTTGTAAAAGAGCTCGTCATGTCAAAAAGCGTGATCTCTAGTAATCACTGAAAAAATTACATGCTCTTCATATTTCATTTATAACGTATCGCAGACATATTTGATGACATACTTTCACGGCGGCTGTGACGTGCAGTTTTTGCGAGATGAGTTTTATCTGACAGCCCATAAGCCGCTGCTGAGAACGATACTCGGTCATATGTGAGTGCATAAATACGAAACACGCTCTTCTAGTCGATGCTCAGGCCGTGGGGGTGGACGGTCGTGACGGGTGAGATTGATAGTACGGTGGGGATACAGGTGGGGGTGAGTTGTTGTATATCGTTTGCTTTTGAAAAACTCTCGACTATACGAGTAAAACAGGGATCAAATGTGTTACAAACGGCACTGAAACAGTTGACTGGACGTAGAAACAGTTGGTGGCAGGAAATTATATCTGCTGAGGCTTTTGAAAAATGGTCATGACGTAATATGACATGGTATTTAATGGTATTTGATGTCTGCTGTGATGTTTGACATGGTATGTTACATGCATATTATAACGCTTTAGTACATTTGATTTATTTACAAATTACACTGCTTGCGATAGCCAAAATACCAGGGTAATTTATAAAACTAAAAAAGACGCTTAAAACGGATTAAAATAATTTCAGTACTTGCGTAAACATTCAAAATAAACACATTGAATACCAAAAATATTTATCCACAGCTAATATGTATATATCTTTCATGTTTTATATATATATTGTATATTTGCATGTTTATATATGCTATTTTTAATAATGTACTAGATAAAGCTTGAGCTTTATCACAAAAAGAACATCTTTACATATTTACATATATATATATATATATATATATATATATATATATAATACCCCGAAGTTACGCGATAGGCGAAACCGACGAAAATCGCGTAAATCGGGATACAACTTTGCATAAAAATAGATTAAATTTTGTTTAAGTTGGACCAAGTACTAATAAAAACACTAGTTTAGAATAAAAATATTTAATAAAAATTGTAGTTCTTGATACATATTATTACAAAATATTAAAAAAACTCTAAGACAAAGTTATTTTGATGTCGATGGCTTCATAAAATCTAACAAACTCGTCTGACGACACAATGTCTTCTTTTTTTCATACAGAATTTCTTCGTAGCAAGCTAATTATTTTTTTATTCCTTACTTTGTACCCATAACGCGTTCTTTGTGGAGTCTATGTTTTCTAATATTTGTAAGCCTTTTTCAATTAAGCCGAGAACTTCTGTCAAGCTTGCAATTGCTATGTGCTTTTCTGGTGAAACCGGATTTGAAGTGTCAGATTCTTCAGTAATGTTTTCCTCACGCATCTCTAAGAGCTCATCAATTGTCAACTCTTGACTATGTGAATCTAACAGCTCGTTGATATCATCACCTTCGACTTTCAAATCTAATTGCCTGAAATGATTGACAACTTCTTCTATCACATGAGCGACATGATAAGTTTCTGGTATTGTTTCCATCTCAGCAATAATACCATGACGTTTACGAATTATGTTTGAAATCAAGGATTGAGCATTTTTCATAGCTTCGAGAATTCTTTCTTTATCTTTTATGATTGTTATTACTGTGGATTCTGGTAGCTCAAACTTCTATGCCAATTCATAAATTTTCATTTTGCTATCAAAATCCTTGATAATGTTAAGTTTACATTCCAGAGATAACGTTTTCCTTTTCTTACTAAATGCAGGGGAATCAGATTTACTTCGTTTGGATGACATAAATTTTTTAAGGGTTTAAAAAACATAAAGCAAAATCATTTTAACTTAGTCACCATAGAGTTGGTTCGTACATATAAAGTTTGCGCGAAACACGTCCAAGAAAAACACTGAAGATACGTGTGTGGCGAGGGACGAAGCGGAAGAGGAAAATCAAGAACCGCGTAACTCCGAGTTCGCGTATGTTGGGGTATTACTGTATATATATATATATATATATATATATATATATGTATATATATATATATATATATATATATATATATATATATATATATATATATATATATATATATATATATATATATATATATATATATATATATATATATATATATATATATATATATATATATATATATATATATATATATATATATATATATATATATATATATAACTTTCTAGCATCATAAAATATTATACTTTGAGAAAAATTTTGATAATTCTTATATTAATATATATCAAAAAAATAAAAAATGAAGAGATGCTTAAATTCCTTAAGATTTGCTGACGATATTATTATTTTCTCAGCAAATCCAAGTGAACTCAAAAAAGAATGGAAGAACTGGATAAAAAATCAAGAAGTAGATTTTATGATAAATCTTACAAAATTTTTCAGTTCAAAGAAAAATCAAACTGAAAGAAAGAGAAATAGAAAAAGTTGAAAACCATGTATATCTGAGACAATTCATTAACATCTAAGGAACATTTATAAATGAAATGAATAGGGGAATAAAAATGAAACAGTGGCAATTTAAAATAAATTCATATATTATGAAGTAGGATATTTCTCTATATTTAAAAAGAAAAACTTTTGATCAATGCATCCTACCTGTTCTCACCTATGTTAGTAAAATATGGGTGTTGAATAATAAAATAATTCATAATTAATGATAAATATTATTTATGCTTACGAAAACTTAGAAATAGAAACATAATCTTCTTTTAAAAAAATGTCGAATAGAAAAATAGTCAAATATTCAGAGACATGTAGTTTAAAGTTTGTAAATTAAAAATATTTAAAGAATCAGAAAATTTTAAGTTTTAAAAATTTAGAAATATTTATTATATCATTAACTGTTTAAATAAAAGATAATTGAAGAGTTTAGTCACAATATAATCTAATTACACGGGTCATTCAAGAAAAAAGATATTAATAACTAATACTCATTTTGATATTATGGCAAATTAATGAAAATTAATCATTCACTTCAATACCACAATATTTTTTAGAAATGTTTAATAGTTATTTATTCTTCATTTCCCTAATTTGTATTTCAATATTCTTTAAATCATAGTCAGAATACTGCATTATAAAATATTATTATTATTTTTTATAATACAAAGCTATAAAAATGACCATAAAAATGTATATCAACTAATAAAGTGAACAGTAATGAAATATTGATCATTTTTATGACATCTTTATGAATAATTTGTAATAAATTAATAATCAACTGTTGAAAAAGTGATTTTTAAACATAAAAAAAATAATTTCATTTCTCTTTAAGAACGAACTTCGTAACTCAATTAAAAATAAAAAGATAGACATTTCATATTTTTTGAAAATTGGAATATATTTTCCTGGAAGCAATATTAATTTAAGTCTTAAAGATATTATTGAGAAAAATATTATAATCATTTTTTGTGTATAAACATATTTCAGTCCAAAGTTGATTTATTTAAATAAATAAATTTATTACATACACACTTCAATATAATGAGATTCTATTTTTATTTTCTTTTCATATTTTATTAAATTTTCATTTTAATAAATATAATTATTTAAAAAAAAACATTTATATTTTTTGTTGTTTGAAAATTCAATAATTTTTTTTGTATTTTGTAAATATTTTAATATAAAAATAAGTACACGAATTTACTTTGATGTAATTATAATAAATATAATTTACTGATTAGATCATAGATTTTTGTTAAATGATGTATTCTTATCGTGAAATTCTTTTATGTTTATTACAATTAGAGTGTAATTAGGAAAATGTTATAAACTTTGCACAAGGTTTCAATGAAACAAAAACTAAAGGATATTTTATCGATGAACTAAAAAATTTATTACAAAAACACACAAACATGTCCACACCTGTATAAAAGAAGTTTTTATACACTTACAAATGACTACAAATAAATTCATATATAGTAATCAATTTGAAATATAAAAATATACTTTGTATATTGATTTTATAAAACATGTTATTTTTAACATTAACGTCAAGCTGACATAATGATAAATTACTGAATATTTTTATACAGTATGTATTTGGTATATTACGATGTTTTTTTAATATTAACATTTTAGTATTATTAAATTTATTTCAAGTTATTGAAAGAAAAAATAATCGAATAAAAATATTTTACGTATATTCTATAAATAAACATACAGATATACAGAGATTTTTCAATTTGTATGGAAATGTATTAGACAAATTAAGTAAAACTTGAATAAAAAGAATTTTGTTGGGTTGGATTGAAAATATTGATTCTGAGTGAAATTTTATTCAAATTGAGAAAAGTGGTTGACAAATAAAAATCATATAGAATTTGTCCTCTGATTTGTCATTTATTACATACATACATATATATATATATATATATATATATATATATATATATATATATATATATATATATATATATATAATGACATTCAATATATTTTATAGCTCTTATATTAAAAAGAACGACTATTATAGTAATTATTATGATGGACTTTGTATACCAATTAATTTAAATTATTACCTTTATTAAAAAAAAGGTTTTTGAAAATTTAACTTTTCAAATTTTATTTGTCATATTTAATAAATTATTGATAATAAGATAATATTATTTTTCTTTTTATTGTAAATAGAATATGATGTTAAGTGCATCGTACAGAAAAAAATGTTTTCTAACGATAATTATCAGACATGAGAACTTAAATGTCTGAAAGTCAATTAAATGAGTCGTAAAAGTAGTGTAATTAGAAGAAGCTTATATATAAATTAAATTCGTATCGTACTACACTTGCATTAAGAGAAAAATCTTTTTGTAAAGTTACAATTATAGAAAATAAACGTATCTATGTTATTAAATTAGTATTTAATGGATTTAGTTGAAAATTTATAAATATGATAGATATTTTTTGAGAATAATATTAAAAGCATTTCGTTTAAAATTTATTTTTTTGTTTATTAAACTGTATCATTTTATAAAATAAAAATTCAGTAATTAATATCGTTATTAATTTTAATCTTATAATAGCGTTCAGTATATGTTTTGTTAAATTTGAAACCTTTTTATTCCATTTATTACTAATTTTAATATTTCATTGATATAGATAATAAAATATATTAAAAAATTGTCAATAATCTATTTTTTTAAAAAAAGTATTAAAAATTATTTCTTTAATTGGTTTTTATTCCATTATAAAATAATATTATTTTATGAGATAAAAATATTTGATTAATTCAAATACATTATTTTTGTGATTATTATAAAAGCAATTTGTAAATAAACTTTATTTATTATTATATTTTTAACAACAAATTAGATATTAAGTTTTGAAATTTATCTAATGTAATAATTACAATTTTTAGTTATTTTTTAATATATTGTAATATTGCTTTTTTTTAAAAAAATAATATTTTATTCTATAATTATTTTTAAATAGTAAATATGTAATTTTAATTTTATATATATATATATATATATATATATATATATATATATATATATATATATATATAATAGGATAGGTAGATAAGTATGGTAAAAAGTAAGAAAAAATGAATAGAAAAATTTAATTTAATAAATTAAATTAAGCAATAAATAAATTTAAAATACTTATCAAATGACTCGTATATATATATATATATATATATATATATATATATATATATATATACACACGTATGTATAGATGTTTTTTAAGCGTGATAGAACTTTAAATTAAATCCCTATCAAAAGTTTTATCGAAATTAAAAACAGCTTTATCATATCTTTATATGTACGAGGGTCGTTTGATAAGTATGGTAAATTTATTTATTGTTTAATTTAATTACATTTTTCAATTTCGTTTTTCTTACTTTTTACCGTACTTATCAAACGACCCTTGTATATATATAAAAATGTTTTTTTTAGGTTTGATAGAACTTTCGATAGGGATTCAATTTAAAGTTCTATCACGCTTAAAAAAACACCATATATATATATATATATATATATATATATATATATATATATATAATCGTATATAAACTTATTTTTTTATATACTGAATTTTATATCAGTTAAAATTGAAGTCAACATGTGTACGTTTCAATAAATTATAAACAGTTTTCATATTGTAAATATTTAATGCAGTTTTTATTTTCAGTTTGATAAAAGAAAAAAAATGAATAATGTATTAAAACACATACTAGAATATACAATATTTAAATTATTGTTGATAATAATTTTTGAATTTATACACGTAATATAAATAAATCATTAGATCATTTCATAAAATAATATCAATAAATCAAATACTGTAAAATGATCTGAATTGGAAAATGTATTTTTTATTAGCACTTGTAGCGCATTTATCGAATCTCTCATATACATAAAACAAATACATAAACAAATATCACGAGATCCTGGAAAACGGTGATATTTCATGTTCTCGTATTATATAATCTTCACGCTACTAATAAATTTACAGCAGTGAAACGTTGTCATCACCAACACATCCATACATACATATACGTGTACACAATACACAGTACAAATATCGTAACGTAAACATGTCGTACAGTGTTGTTGTAAATTATTCGCTTTTCGCATCGAGCGTAGCGAAATTATGAAATGTCATCGTCGTGATGGTATAGCTTCGAAATCACTATGCAACCCAGTTTTCACCTGAAATAACATGCCGCAAGGTGATATGAGGTTTTGTTTAAAATACAAGTGGGATTATAATCTATGCACTTGTAATTTATTCCAAGTCTGGCGTTGAAAGTCGTTGATTATGAAGTAAACAATGAGTTGTTAATTACAGTAGGATTTAATGTGAAAAATAGAAAAAATTAATTTCACGTATTTTTTTTACAGAAAAACATTTTTATTACAAATATTTACAATTGTAATAAGTTGAATTGATACTAATTTTTACCATTAAAAACTAAATATAACTTCATATAATCAACTGTTAATGTTAGTTACTTTTTAGGATGTAAACTTAATTAAATACCAGGTGTAGTAGATTTTCAAATTTGATAGAATTTTCAATTACATCTTATATATATATATATATATATATATATATATATATATATATATAATAAATGCATGTATGTTTATAAAAAAATGTTAATTTAAAAATAATTTCAATTTTTTTAATAAAAATCCATTAATTTACGAAACCATAAATAAATTGAACAGATGATCTGTTTAAAAGATTCGAATGTTTACGACTGTCTATTCGAACCTCAACAATTATCGATTCATCCACTTTAATCTCCATTTCCACTTTGTGAATGCTTCGAGTGTATTCCTCTTAGAGGTGGTGACTGACTGGCATTGATAATACGAAAGGTTGAGAGAAACACCAGACGTGGAGTGACACGAACGTATACACAAAGGAAACGACACAAAATAGGGTGGTCGATGTATAGAGAGGTCTCGGCAACGGGCTTCGTCTCGACCGCGAAGGAATTGTTAATTGCGTGCAGAATCCAATTCAGAACATTTCCGATTACGTTACGGATGTAGACATGTGTGTTACAGTGTTGGTTTTAGAATGTTTTTCATGTTTTTTAGCAATGTTTGTGTTATTTGATTTTAATCATTGATGTTTAAGAATTCTGAATATAATTTGACGTTTTTAGTTACAGCACTTATTTCAAATATATAAATGTTACAATTAATAGATATGAAACAAATATTAATTATTTATATTAATTAAAAAATTAATATATTCTTAAACAGTTTTTAATATAACTCATGTATTTTATATAAACGAAATAAAATAGGTCCTAAAAAAATCTATAGACCAATATTAAATTATAATATTTATGTTATATTTTTTTTAAATATATATATATATATATATATATATATATATAAGTGTGTGTGTGTGTGTGTGTGTGTGTGTATATATGTACAAATACTTAAATATATATTTTAAAAATTAATATTTTTTATATTTCCAAATAACTACATTATTAGTTTTATCAGAATTAAGAAAATATAATTATATATTTTTTTTAATTTTTCGGTTTTTAAACACATTTTTCAATTATTTATTCATATTTTAAAGATCCATTATTTAAAAATTTTTAAATATATTTTTTTTAATACTGACGACCATTACAAATTCGGCATCTTATGACGTATTGATTATCAAATCAGTAAGTTTGGTGGATCCACTGGTAGTTAGATTAGCACATATAGTTTACTCAAAAATTCACCTACAATTTTCAAAAATAAATCATGTATAATAAACTCAATGATCCAATGATTTCGAGTTTATTTAATCTTTTTCATTACCAATGAAATTATAAAGCATATGTTAAACACTAGTATATAAGGGAAGATGTATAAAATAGAACATTCTATTCTAACATAGAAATAAGAGATAAAAATATAGATATTCAATCCATCACAAACATACTTCACAAACTGTTAATTTTTTAATACTTTTGATCGAAAAGAAATACGCAATGTAAATATGCCAATTTAATTTTTTTTAAAAAAAATGGGATACGAATCCAATATATCAATCAAAAAGTATCAATAAATAACATCTTTTTATTTAAAAGTGCCAGAATTCTCAGATATACACAAATAGATACAGATATGTATTACTTATATGTAATAAGATAAAAAAAATCGACCAAAAGTTAGAGATATATTGAATAAAGATAAGAAAATATACAAGAAATTACGTTTTTTAGAATTATATCTGAATTAGAGTTGTAACCAGATTACCGATAGACGAATTAATGATGGTTAATTAAATAAATTTATTTTCATTTTTATACACATAAAATATCAACAATATTAAATACTTTTCATTTATTTAATGAAACATTAATATTCACTCTTATGTTATTTATAAATGAAAACTATAAATATATTTAATAGTTACTAATTGTTAAAAATTGTTTTATTTTCAAAAAATTAACAGTAAAAATATTCAAACTCTATAATTATAATAATATTTGTCTCGTATAATTTAAATTAAATATGAAATTCGAACATAGTTGTAGATAAATTTCTTATTTTAAAAATATTTTATTTGCAAATTAATAAAACTTACTTTAAAGCATTGCATTATATTAAAAAAATATTTATATTATAGACTATAAATATTTTAATCAATCACTTACAAAATCATTATCAAAAAAAATAAATTAATAAAAAATAGAATTGAAAAATATATATAAAAATATAACTTATTTACAATCACTACCTTTATTTATTAGCATTTACTTTCCAGAAATCTTTAATCCACACCTGTACATATGTGCAGAAATAGAGTCTAATAGATATTTCAACAGGTAGGATGGGTTTTAGATAACAGTATGTATTCGTCAAATGTTCCACCAATGCTTTCTGTTGATCTACTTGTTTCTAAAGGTTGATTCCTTATATGTATATATATATATATATATAATCTTATGTAACTTTACAAAGTATGATTGCTTCTACGAATAGACACTATTCACGCCTCGTATTTATCTATCATCCCTTAAATGATAGATCGTAATCGTTGAAGCAATTCTCTTTCATCTTGTTTTGTATAAATAAATTATTTAAGTGATATTCTATCTATTAAATTATTCTACGTTTATGTATATATATATATATATATATATATATATATATATATATATATATATAGGGTGTTTTTAAACGTGGTAGAACTTTATATTGAATCTCTATCGAAAATTCTATCTAACTTTGAAAAAACATCTCTCTCTCTCTATCTATATATATATATATATATATATGTATATATATATATATATATATATATACATACATTAAAACACATTTAAGTTGTTAATTCAAAAAAAATCCAATTTTTCCCATCTTCAATGAATTTAATAATATATTTTTATAAATTAATTAAGCATATAATTTCAAGAAATTTTTAAAATATTAAAAATATTCATATTTTATAATATAATATTGCAAATTATTCAAATTTATTTATTTCATTATTTTTCGTGTAGTAACCTAAATCTTTAATCAAATGTAATCAAAACAAATTTCATAAATTAAGCATCATTTATGCATTTGATTTGTTATTGTTTAATTTATATTCATATTGGGTAAAATTTATTATATAAAATTTGTTGATCGTAATATTCAAAATCCATTTTATGGTTACTAATTATTGAAATATTGCCTTCTGTATATATTAAATTGTTACCCTTATATATATATATATATATATATATATATATATATATATATATATATATATATACAGGAATAATTATTGAATACATTGAAGAGGTCTCGAAAGGAAATAGTTACGCGACTGCGAACGGAAAGGATTAAGTAGATCTTTCATGCCAATAGACCGAAATGAAGAGGCGAATGGCAATATTCCCAGCGTTGACTGGGGTATTCACCATTTGACGTATCTCCATTACGGTTCGTAATAAATTTGACTTTAGGCTTCGTTGATCTTCAGACGCTGTTGTTAGTAGAAATTTCAAATAATAAGCTCGGAACATCCAGTACTTGACATTTTCAGTGCCCTAATATACATACATAAACATAAATACATACATATAAAGAATATATATATATATATATATATATATATATATATATATATATACATATATATGAGGGAAAAGTAATAATTGTGTACAATTTTACATTAATTCTATATTATTACTATTGTAGTCATGTCTTTAATTTGCATATTGAAGCGTGGTTAAAAGCAAAAATCTTATTTAGTATCAAAATATAATATGTAATTTTGTTATTATTTTTATAAATAATAATAAAATAATACTATTAAATTCTTGTACAGTTGTTGTAATTTATTTACAAAAAGATTATTTATTAATGATTTAATTAGTTGAAAAAATATGCAGAATTAAAAACAAAAATAAAAGATCTATGATAATAAAAATTCTGTTCAAAAAAATCTATAACCATTTAATCCACACTTTTTTAAAATATTTTAAATTTATATGAAATATTTTTTGAACTTGTATATATATTATACTTGACTTAAAATATAGTCAAATAATAATAAATTAATATTTTGAAACATTTATTAGAAATATGATGCTCTTCTATAGTTAATGAAATATCCAATGTCAGTGTTTAATGAATATAAGCATCGTCATAAAACGAAAAATACAAGTTTGCATAATATATACGTCCTCTTCAATTATGCAGAACGAAACCTCCAGTGGACGAAAACTGAACAAATAAAATTTCAAACAACGTAAAACGTTTATAAAACACATATTATGTTTTGTACACTAAACGTTTTTTGATCATTTTTATTTAATTTATTTTTTTACTTTCGTAATTTATACAAAATGCATACATACTCCTACATACATACACCCACACCTACACACATGTATATATGTATATATATATATATATATATATATATATATATATATATATATATATGTTATCATTTTCAGTCTTTGTTACTTTATTGCTGATAAAGCTTTCTTTCATTTCAAATAATAATTTGTTTCACGTTTTCTTTCAAACATTTTCTTTATACCTTTAACTATCTGGTGTGTATATAAATATATATATATATATATATATATATATATTTATATATATAAAATAAAATGTTATTTTGTTAAACAATAATTTTTTAAAACGAATAAATTCTGATGTTACTTCCTAAATATTTATTTTTATTTTACTTCATAATGCTTTTATTCATCTACTTAAAAGGAATGCTTTTAGATATCTTTATTTAATACTAACTTAATTATTTTGAATCTTTATTTATTTGTAATTAGCACAAAAAGTAATCTATTTTTTAAACATCAATATTTTTTAATTATATATATATATATATATATATATATATATACAGTGTGTATGTGTGTGTACAAAACTTCGTGTACTTCGATTTTAATCTTTATGGCATGATTTTAATTTATCTTTGTGATTTGTTCAATTCGTTTCATGTATTTTACCGTTATTTCAGCTTTTAAGTTTGAAAATCAAAGATGAAAGCAGTAAATTATTACTCTCGTATATTTTTAAAAAAATCTACACGCCTTTTGAATATAATAAAGAAAAGCACTTAAAGTAAAGTTGATATTAATCTTATAAAAGTATTAAATTATTTATTTTGTGAAAACTTTTTCATTTTTCTATCCATCTCTCTAAAATATTTTATTTCGACCATTATTTGATATTGATTTTTAGAAAAATAAAATATTTTTTGAATAAGAATATACATTTACATAAATAAATTCATAAATATAAATATATCATCATCATTAGCAGCTTCTCTCTTACCAAAATTTTCCATTTCGACTGATCCAATGCCTTTCTTTTCCAATCCATTCCAACAAATTTTCTTATAAACCTGTCTATAAATTATATTAAAAATTTACTCCTAAATACAAACTTATATATATATATATATATATATATATATATATATATATATATATATATATATATATATATATATATATATATATATATATATATATATATATATATATATATATATATATATATATATATATATATAACGTAAGATTAATAAATATATCCTCACTTTATTTTATACAAAAAAATTTTAAATTAGAAAGATCAGCAGAGTACTTTTCTTTCGAAATGAATTTTTACTAATGTTAGTGAAACTAAGTCAATGTATTATTTTTTTCCTAGATCTTAGAAAAATAATGATATGGCTTTTTGTATAAATAAATGGATTTTTGTATAAAAAATTTAACTTAATTTTTTTCACTGATATTAAATACCATCATATATATATACATATATATATATATATATATATATATATATATATATATATATATATATATATATGAGAATCTATTCACTAAGATATCATTATACTAGTGACGAATTAACTAAAGTCTTAATCCTCTTAGTGTATAATACTAGATCGTTTTCATACGGTTATACTTAATCTTCTTTGGCATCTATACCATTAAATTTTATGTCAGCTAAAAATTATACAGTTGTAAATTCTTACTAGTGTTATTAATTTATTTTACCATAATTATTCTCAAGATAAATTGACATATTGAGAATATGAATATTTTTTATTTATTTTCAATTAATGGAATTTATTTTGCTTTACATCAGGATTTTAATATAGCAATAAAAAATAAATAAATTTATAATTGTATTTATCCTATATATATATATATATATATATATATATATATATATATATATAGAGAGAGAGAGAGAGAGAGAGAGAGAGAGAGAGAGAGAATAAGAAAATAATGTTTATATAAAACAGGTTTATAAAAAAATTTGTTGTTTATAAAAAAATATTACACTTTAAAAATATATTTTATTGTATCTTACATTTTTTTAATAATAATTAGAAAAGAAATAGCTATATACAAAAAATATTCCTGAATATTCGTATCGTTTATATTATTTTTCCTTGCAGTATTTTTAATTTCTTTATCATTACTTTATTTTTTTTACAAATATTCGAATTTAAAAAATACTGCTTATTTTGGAACTGTAGCTGATTCACTTTAACACAAATGAATCTTTATCTCAAACACTACAATGTGTATAAAGTGTTCAATAATCACTTACTGTTTATAAATATGTCGGCTGAAGCGCATTTCGATAGCAATGCCATCATCGTCAGAGCCTTTCTGTTAAAATCCGGACTAATTGTTTGAATTTATATATATATATATATATATATATATATATATATACTAATTTGTGTTTTTGTATCTTTATTTAATCCATCTCTAACTAGGGGTTGACTCTTTCTTTTTGTTTCGTCATATGGCCCCCAAGTGTAGTACGTATCTGTATCTGTTTGCTTGTCAGACAATGTAACAAAACAAAAAGAAAGAGTCAACCCACAGTTAAAGATGGATTGAATGAAGATACAAAAACACAAATTAGTATATATATAAAAAAATTCGAACAATTAGCCTAGATTTTAACAGAAAGGTTCTGACGATGATGAAATCGCAATCGAAATGCGCATCAACCGACATATTTATAAACAGTAAGTGAACAATATGTGATTATTGAACACTTTATAACCATTGTGGTGTTGGGGATAAAAATTCATTTTTGTTAAAAAAATACTATTTTTCAAAATAACGTTACATATATATATATATATATATATATATATATATATATATATATATATATATATATATATATATATATGTTTATTCTTAACCAGTTGCGCTGGAATGACGTGCTATGTACATCAACTGCTATCTGTACCAAATGTCGATAAGACGTACATAGCACGTCGTGTGATTTTTGCTAAGTTAAAATAACATCGGAGTTCAGTTAGCAAGTGTCACACTTCTGTTTTGAAGGCATACAAGTACTTTTTTGTAGAACTTCATTAATTTTACATATTTTCATTGAATAATAATCAAGTAACTATAAAACACAATATTTTTTTTATTATTATAAAAAACTATTTTATCAAAGAACTATTTTATTCTGATAATAGCGCATCAGAAAATGTTGTACTGGATTTATGTAGACCTTTAGTTGATTTTGTACACACCCTCTTTTTAGATAACTGGTATTCGTCACCAAAACTGTCTCGGAAATTGTATTTGCAAAAAATTAATACTATCGGAACAGTCAGACCTAATAGAAAGAATATGATAAAAAATCTCGTAGGGACAAAATTAAAAAATTTAAATTCTTTTAAAATCTTACAATGGTATCTTAGCTGTAAAATGGAAAGACAAAAAAGATATATATTTACTTTCTTCAAAACATTCCAAAGCAGAAATGATTGTAACAAAAAAGAAAAAAGGTAGAAATTATACAGACCAAAATAGAAACATTACAAAACCTAATATAGTTTTAGATTACAATGATGGTATGGGTGAAGTAGACCTGCAAGATAGTTATTTATCATCTTTTCTTTTAATGAGAAAATTTGCAAAAATTTACAAAAAAATATTCTTTTATCTAATGGATATGGAATTTTTTAATACCTCTATTCTATTCGGTAAAATAACAAACGTACCAAAACCCAAGAAATATTCCTTTTCAAAAATTATTAATAAGTTTGTTAATCAATTTAAGAGTTTTACTATAATGTTAATGTGTGTGTGTGTCTAAAACTTTATAAAAAAATGATTTCAAATACCAACTCGCTGCGAATTGCTTTGGACGGATTTGCCACGCGTGCATGTTAATTAATTGCCAGCGTAACTGGTTAATATAATTTAATAAATGTTTATATAAAAATTCATTTAATAATATATAATTGATGTGAAATTAAAAAACTTGTATAAGTATATGTTGTCATTCTTAGAATAATTGAAAAAGTTAAATGATTATTTATGTGTTATTAATTAAGTATTTAAATTGTATTTTTGTCAAGTGAAAAATCATTAAAATTTTTGAAAAAAAAACACCACAAATTTATACAAATATCATTTTTTTGTACAAATAAATTCAATAAGTGTTCCTTTTTTGTGAATATAAATCATGCGAAGAGTAAACAAAACCTATATTGACAACATGTGACAGAATATAATGTATATACATTGTTAAAAATTTGCCAAACGTAAGTCAAAAAAGATGCATGGACGAAACAAAGGAGCAGCCGTGTTTGAAACGTCGTGATTTATATGGGTACTTGTACGATAGTCTTCTGTTTTAAATTTATTACAACACTAGAGCCACCAATACGTCTGAAATAAATCAGTCGAAGAGTGACACAAACAGTGTTGAAAGACAAGCTTTGCTGAAAAAGCTCGGCTTGTAAGTTTTTTTTGTTTGTTCTGTATGTATATTTTTTTATACTTTAATTAATTATATTATCGTTTCAAATCAGATAAGCGAGGATTTTTTCTAATAATCAATCAGTACACTTGGCATAAATAACATTTAATTACTCGAATTTTTATAAAAATTAAATTACTTATGTAAATAACAATTTTCGTTAATTTCGTTCGTTTTTTTTATTCAACATTCATTTAAAACATTTTATAAATATTAAATAAAAACTTTAATTGTAATTAAAAGTTTATTTTATACAACTATATTTTCGTACATGTGAATTATTTTAATATGAAATTTACATTTTTGTAGTTAAATAAAACCACATAACATTTATATATTTTAATATTAATTAAAATTTATCTACATTTTCAATTCCAAATTCAAATTCCTGTAACAAAAAATAAAAATAAAATAAAATTCAATGTTATTTCTGATAAATATCAACAGTCGGTTTTTATTGTTTAAATTATTTATTATATTTTTCTGCCTGATAACCAAAACAAGTACTGACAAATTCAAAAACGTTTTAACAAAATATTTTATTCGAAGAAAAAAATTCTCATTTACATATGGATTCCATTTTTTATTTTATTTCATAAGAATTTAAAATTAAAAACGTGATCTTCATTTCAAGTACAAAGCAATTATCTATAAGCGTTTAATGTTTTGAATGTAAACAACAGAACGAACTTTTTAACGAAATTTTCTTAATTATTCTTTTGATTCCCATTGACTTAATGGAACAATGTTTGATACATAACGAACTCATTTAATTGCATTTAATTGATTTATTTGTTATATTTTCATTTTATTTGCATTTAAATTCAAGTGAGTTTCTATATTAAAAATAATTTTGAAATTCTAAAATATATGAAAATATCTCAGAGATAAATTTTAAAATTTGGTCAATATTTCTGAAAATCTTTAGCTTTTTTTTAATTTTTGTGTTATTTATTTTAATAATATATTTAGTACTAATAAAATATTTATATATAAATATTAAATAGATTTTAATTTCATTTTTTTAATTAAAAATTTTTTACTGGTCATAAAATTGTTTTTAATATGTCATTTATGCAATGAAAGCTCAATTTTAAAAGTAAAACTTAAATCTCTAAAAAAAATATTATTTAATTATATTCTTGTACACCAAAAATAAAATTAAAAAAAATATATATTACTTTTTATTATTAATAATTACATTCTAAATTTAAATTTGAGTTTTAAATAAGTGTATGTGAATAAAAGAAATCTATTATAATAATAATTTATATTTTTAATAATAAAATTGTAAGAAATTTATACTAATATAAAATGAATATAAAAATAAGTGAAATGAAAATTTTCTTTGAAATAGAATTTTCTTTTTATATCAAAATAATACTCGAAAATAGAGTATTTTATCATTATTGAAAAGTTCAAAACGGCCGATATTTTATATATACAATAGAGAGATCTTGAACGAAATACAATACAATAGTTTCCTTTTTGTCCACATCAAGCAGAAGAAATTTGAAAACATAAAATGTTTAGACTGATTTTATCGTATACGTTGGCTTATTTTATTGTTCGGATGTTGATATTGATTCAAACCGTAAACAATATCAGCTGATGTTTTGTCAGTGATTTACACACATGATTTGTTTACTTTATTTGAAAATGTTTGATACTTTACACATTTTATATTGAAGACAAAATGTTTTTTTATGTTTAAATCACTTAAACATAAAAAAAGTTTTTAATAATATCATGAATATATTATATATTTATAAGATATATTTTAAAAAAATGTAACTAAGTTAATTGAATTTTTTTATAATAGTTAATAAATATATATATATATATCCACTGCTAGATGAAGGTCTTTTCTAAAATTTTTCAATGCCTTTTTTCTGGTCCATTTTGACGACTTTCCTTATATCTCTGTCCCATCTATCAAAGGGTTTCTCCTGGAACCTTCTCTTATATCTAAATTCTCAATTAATAATGTTACTTCTCCATCAGTGAATTCCCTTTTCTTGCTCTATGATTGACTTATTTCTATTTCAAATTTTTCATTTTTGTCTTAACATTCGTAACTTTTGTTTTCTTTCTAATCTATTCGATTTTCTTTCTGTCTTTTTTTGATACCTCTATCATGGATCTTTCTATGATTTTTCAAAATACTTGTTTTATGGTCATAAATAAAAACAAGTAGGATGCATTGATAAAAAAAATTTAAGCATAGGAATATGCGATTTTTCCAATTAATACTATTTAAAATTTACTATCCTGTTTACTTCATCCTTAAATATTCTTTTAATGTTAATAAATTGTCCTAAATATGTATATTTTTGAACTTTTCTCTTCTTTTAGTAGAATTTTTTTCTGATCTCAAAATTTATTGAAAATTACTTTTGTCTTACTGATATTTATCATAAAATCTATCTCCTGACTTTATTTATCCAATACTTTTAATATTATTTTCTAATTCATCTGAGATTTTCAAGAAAATATTATCTCCAGCAAATCTTAAACGATTAAGCATCTCTCCATTTACTTTTATTTCTTCAAATTCATAGTTTAGTCTCTTAAATACTTGTTTTAATGCAAATGTAAAGAGTTTTGGTAATATTACATCGCCCTGTCTCACTCCTTCCATATTTTTAAATTTCCCTGTTTCTTCATATACTTGTAAAGTGGATGTAATATTTCTATGAATATTTTCTAAGAGTTCAGGATACACTTCTTCAATTTTTTAATCAGATAATGGAATTAATGAATCAAAGATTTTTTTTGATCCATAAATCTGAGACAAGAGTGGTATTTAACACTCGTTTTGCGGAAAATACGTTCACACTAATGAACTATCATCCCCCAACATCAAAAGATGATAATTGATATTTTATTTATGTAAAAGTGAATTTTCCACAGTTTAAATATAAATAATAACTTCCCTTATTACTTGATTATGATCCATTGTATAAAATCTAGTTCAAAATCGTGCTTGTTCTTATGGTTATGAAAAATACAATTGACTTTGTTGTTATTTTGAAATAATTTTAATGAAAATTGTATATATCGTTGAAAGTAGACTAATTGGTCGGTAATTCTTCAAGTCTTTCCTCTTTTTGCGAATAAAAATTAATATAGCATCATTCTATTCATTTGATATTGTTCTCTTTTCTGAATATCTAGTAAAAATAATAACCAATGCTCTTTATATATATATATATATATATATATATATATATATATATATATATATATATATATAATAAATGTAAAGAAATGAATTTTAACACTAACACCACAATGGTTTAAACTGTTCAATAATCACTTATTGTTCATTTATTATTTATAATTATATTGGTTGATGCATTTCGATGGCGATGCCATCATCATGAGATTTTAACAGAAAGGCTCTGATGATGATGGAATCGCCATCCGATATAATTATAAATAATAAATGAACAATAAGTGATTATTGAACATTTTAAACCATTGTGGTGTTGGGGTTAAAATTCATTTGTGTAAAGTGAATCAGCCACAGTTCCATAACAACAAAAAAATGTAAAGAATTTAAAATATCATTTATAGATTTACTTATATTTGTAATGAAATACTTTTTTAAATTATGAAAAAAGAACATTCGTTTTAATTTATATTAACTGGTTTATTTTAATAATAAAACAATTTAATTAAGTGACCCTAATTTTGAACCTTTTTCTTTAAAATGATGTGTTGAAATTAAATTATGTTATTTATTTTACTTTAGAAGGTTTGTAGCTCACAAAATCAATTTTCGTTTCCTTAATTCATCAAATCAGTAATTACTCGCAATATAACGAGTGGCTTGAATTAATAATTGTAAACTTTACAAAATCATTAATTTACGATACTAAGAGTTCAGGAGTAGGCAGAAAAGTAAACAACCAAATCAATTTTAATGCCTTATTTACACAAAATAAAATAAATATTTTGATTATATTATATATTGAACTATGAGAATTATAAATAAATAGATTACAACAAGAATTAATTGATTAAGAACTGAATTAATTTTGTTTCTATTTTTACAATATAAAAAAATAATTTTAATTTTTGATATGAATAAGAGGTCATGGTAATTATTGAAAATATATAATCATATACAGAAATTATTTTCAAATCGATAGTTGTTAAAGTTAAAATTTGTTACTTCATATTTACTTAGTAATAACATTTTGTATTTTTTATATATAAAATTACTCTATGCCTAATTTGTGAAATAAATTCAATTTTATACAAAATATATTTTGTCTCATATATTTAGTTCTCATTTTTATTACAAGACAATTTTATGAAAATATTTAAATTTATTATATGATTTTTTAACACAAAAAAATTAGCAGATATTCATTTAACTTAAGTGATATTAAATATATATATATAAACTTATTTAAGAAATTGTCTTTAAAAAATAAATCGTTAAAATATGTAACTTTAAAGAGAAGTTTAATTCATACAAACTGTTTTGTGATAGCATTTAAATTTTTGAAAATTTTAAAATAATAGAAATATGTATGCATATATATATAATCACGTGTTAATGTAAAAACATTGTAATGAATATACATAGATTTTTAATAAAATATATTCTTCAATAAATAAAACCAATATTTGTTATGAATGATAAATGTTTTTAATAATAAAAAATAAATGTTATAAAGAATATATGATCAGAACTAACACCTGAATTTGATTTCATCTTAAATCAATAAAAAAATATTGACATGCGGAATGAATTTAAGTCCGGAATTCGAAATTAAAGTGAAATATGAATACTGTGAAGCCCATTTCGGTCCGTTCATTTCATTCGAGTGAAGTGAGTGAGTAATGACTACTGCTACAGAAGTAATCTGCAAATGATCAAAATAAATGGTTTTCGAGACTCCCAAAGCACGTTCGACAATATAAAGGCAATTGCAATTTATTGTAATGCATGCTTTTCACTATAAAATTAAATTCGAAGATATTTTAATTCAATATTCTTGATTTTGATACTCAATAATGGACGTTTGTCCATATTGAAATGTAATTCAAATTTGCATAATTTTTAAATAATGATTTTTTATTTTATTTTTTATATAAATCAATTTTCATTAAAAAGCATATCTGATATTTGATCATACTGCTTGAAATATTTGCTTTTCAAATATAAATTTTACATATATTTTAATTTTAAAATTAAAATTGTCTTTTTTACCTCAATTAAATTTTATTTTCTACTAAACAATATTATGTAAAACTAAATATAGATATTATTTTCGTTACATGATTTTTAAATTTATTAGATATTTTTAAAATTTAATTCTAAAAAATACAAAGATTTTATGAATTGTAGATTAGAATATCTAAAATATGTATATATTTTTTCCATATATATGTATTTTCTTAAATAATAAATTTATAATATTTTACGTCAACGCAATAACTTACCCTCCATCAAAGTACATTTTTCTGTAAGTAACTTAAAAATTTACAGTATTTCATGCGGCATAAAGTGTAAGAAAAAAATACTGGAGTAAAGTTCACTGGACATCTTTTTCACAAAAACTTATCTTGAAATTGTACGGCAATGTCTCGAGCTTAAATATAAAAAAGAGACAGAAATATACGTTTACATTTCCATGAGATCTCTTAGCCTTTCACCCCTATCTTATCCTTAACTCGAAGTTAATAAAAGACCACATGAAACGAGACATCTGAGGATCGAGTTCTTGCTGGGTCACCAAAGTGATATTTAAAGTTGATAAGATCTTTTTGCTACTTCCACTTCGACATACACTTTTATATGCCTGCGTTAAAACGTGTCAAAACAGAATTTAAAAAAACTAGATAAGTGTAAATGTACGGGTAGATTACTGAAAACGGATTGAGAAATTTATGATAATATGTTGATCGTGATAATTTTACATAGAGTTACAAGCACAGGTAGAGATAAAATTAAACGAATAATGATACTTAGGTTGGAATATATTTAGAAGTATCAAAAGTAAGAGTCGATTTTATACGAGATAAGAAACATTCAACTATTGACGATAAACTCTCTCTCGATTTTTGTAAAATAGAATATCATTAAGGCGTACAAAAAATATATAGAGAAATAAGTGTCATTTACAAGAATTTCCGCTAACATTAAACTTTAAACATAGTATTATATATTACAATCAAAATGATATCTTTAATGTGCTTTGAAATTGCTAAATTTATATATATATATATATATATATATATATATATATATATATATATATATATATATATATATATATATATATATATATGTATATGTATATAATAGTTGAAGAGAAGAACGTTGGATCGGTCGAAGTAGAAAGTTTTGAGAAAGACCTTCATCCAGTAGTAAATATAAGGAGGGTGATGATAATGATTATAATATATACATACATACATACATACATAATACATCATTGTTAACATAGTATTTATCAAACGAATATTTTATTAAATAATTTTCTACTTATTAAATTATTTAAAGTGTAAATAGAAATTGGTAAAAATTCTATGTCAAATTATTTAACAAAACTAGTATATAAATATATAATGTTATATATTTTGTATATTTTTTTTATTTTCTCTACGTTATTCTTAACTGTGAATATTATTTAAAAAGATAATAAATCTTGTAAATTAAAATTAATATACAAAATTACAATAATTAAATGTTAACAAAATTATTCAGATAATAAACAACAAACTTCAATCGTTTTAACAACAAAAATGATAAATAATATATTTATGGTCATAATGTTTACATTATTATAATTCATATATTCTAATATTATTGTATTTATTAATTGTACTAAAAAAAATTATTGAAAATAACAAATATATTTTAATATAATTATAAAACTTAATTTCATAAAAGCCTTTATTGTTAACCTTACAATAAAAATATCATACTTTAAATTCTGCTAATGAAATCTCATTAAAACGTAACCATATTCCTAAACTACCCTCAGGATACAATCTAATTATATCTTGAAGGACTGTCATAAGCAAATTGTTATGAATCATGCCATTAAATTCTCTTAAGTGCCATGCTTTTACTGGAAAAAGATATTGAATTAAATATAGTTTAAAATTATATTTGTTCTAAATAATATATTAAATAATAACTATTTAAATATATATATATATATATATATATATATATATATATATATATATGTTTATTTATAAAGGATAATTATAAATTAATAATTTACTTCACTTAATTTTTTTTCAATCTGAATAATCAATTATTTTTATTTTTTATTTGTTTTTAATACATTTTTATATTATATTCCATCTCTCTCTCTCTATATATATATATATATATATATATATATATACACACAAATATATTCTCATTGTGAAAAATATTAATTGTAAATAATACTGAATGATGGACAAGAAATACAAAAAATAAAAAATTAATAAAAATTGAAAAAGAATGGTAATGTAGAGGGTGATTCAAATGTGACGTCTAGATTTGTGTTTTATTAAAAAGAAACATGTGTATAGGGTGGTGTATAGTTTTTTGTTTCTTTTTGATAAAACACAAATCTAGGCGTTACATTTGGATGACCCTATATATATATATATATATATATATATATATATATATATATATATGTGTGTGTGTGTGTGTGTGTGTGTGTGTTTGTGTGTGTTAATAGCAAAGAAATACAAAAATCTTTCCATTTTCCACTAATGTAATCGTTCATAAGTAGTTTTATCAATTCCTACCGACAATACAATTCGTAAAACTTGTCTCAATCTTTCAGTGTTACTTTTCTCTCTATATATTATTCACTGGTGGCTGTTGTAACAAATCGCTAACCGTATTTTTCGTATCCACTTTAACGTTGACTTTTACACGGATACACTAGTCTCCATAAGGGTGATTTTCATTCGCTAAATCGACACAAAGCTACCACGCGAGTTAGTTTCAACATTGTATATGTGCTTGACACGGTTGTGGGTGTGACCAGAAAGAGATAGAGTTTAGGTTCACCTCAATTGGACATTTTCACGTCTTTTCAATTCTTTCTTTATTCGAATTACGTACCCGTTGGGATCTTGTCCGGTTTTTAGTTGCTGTTCCCGTTGTAGATGTCACAGACGTCACCGCATTTCCTGCATCGTACGGGATTTTTTCTCGAATCAGCCTAATTGTTTCTTTTGTTGTTTTGCTGATACTTAACGCTATTTGGACAGTGTGTGTAAATATATACTGACAGTTTTTTTTCTTTTTTTCGTAAAAATACTATGATTTTAAATTATATTTGTTTCTTTTGTCGTTTTGTGTAAGTGTATTTGTCTTATATTTTTCCAATTATATATATATATATATATATATATATATATATATATATATATATATATATATGAATGGTAGCATTCATTGAGGCTTTCGTCCAGTAGTGGATTGATATGGGTTTTATGATGTGTGATAATATATATATATATATATATATAATTTATTTAGATTTAAAATTCTAATCTAAATTTATGATATAGATTAAACAATGTTTTTTTATACATTTAAATTAATATTATATTTTAATTTAAAGAAACTAACAAAATACACTAAGAAAAATAAAAATTATTTTATTCATAATCTCGGTTTATTGTAGAAATTTATAAATTAAATTGAATCATTTTGATAAAAAAGTAGTTTATATATTTTTTGACTCACCTGATAAAACGTTTGTATTTTTTTTTGTAGTTAAACATAAAAAATATATAATTTTATACAAGTTGAAAATGCAAAGTCTATAATATATATATATATATATATATATATATATATATATATATATATATATATATATATATATATATATAGGGTGTAGTATTTTAATCGTGGTAGAGCCATAATTGAATCCCTATTTTTTTATCTAACCTCAACAAAAATAAAGCATCCTTTAACTCTCTCTCTCTCTCTCTCTCTCTCTCTCTCTATATATATATATATATATATATATATATATATATATATATATATATATACACAATATACAAAAGTGTTTTTTAGGATTGATAGAAATTTCAATAGGGATTTATTTAATTTTCTATCACGCTTAAAAAAATATTATATATATATATATATGTAAAGGCCGACAACCTTATCTTGTAAAAAAATAACTGTCGAAAAGTTAAGGGAGTAAACCCCGAATAAAAAACCTTCACCAATCCGCCTGGTCAGCGTGGTGAATATAATCAAATACCAGTGAATGGTAGTATTCATTGAGGCGTCGTTCGTCCAGTAGTGGATTGATGTGGGCTTTATGATGTGTGATATATATATATATATATATATATATATATATATATATATATATATATATATATATATATATTCTACATACTTTTTGTATACAAAATATTGAACAATTTTTTTTCTAAATTTGTAACATGAAAACTACAGAAATGATTTCCTTCCAAAGTAACTAATAATTACTTACTTTTTATTTATTATTTTATTGATAGAAATTTCATTTTATAATATTATTTTCGGGATGCAGACATATTAGTAATGCTTTAACTTATAGATTCCTATATGTATGTTTTTTTAATAATATTATTGTTACCGAAATACATTTAAATAATAATAAATAAATAATGAAGTGTTTGAATATAATAATATATTGAGTTATTACGTCTTTTGTGAAAATAAATTACAAACTTTACCAAACTATTTCATGAAATTACTTCATAATATCTCAAATTTATATATGACGTAAATTTAGTCTGATTATATATAATTTGAGTTATTGACATTTACTTCCTAATTTATAGTACAACACTTAATAAAATATACAACATTAAATGTATAAAACATATAAACCTTTTAAGAAGTTTTAAGTTAATTATCCGGAAAATTATTTGAAATTATTATTTAATATAGGTCTGTATATATATATATATATATATATATATATATATATATATATATATATATATATATATATACATAATTAAGTATAAAAAATTTAATATATGAAACATATAAATATTTTTTGAACTTGCTGAATTAATCATCCAGAAAATTATTTAAAATCATCAAATATATATTTTTACATATATACTCGTTTGTATATATGTACATACATACAAATTCTACATTAATATTAATTAAATTTTACATATACATTTCCTTACAACATTATCATAATATTTAATTTTGAAAGTCAATAATGGTTGCGTACATTTATGTATACATATACACATACACACACACACACACACACACACACACACACATATATATATATATATATATATATATATAATCTTTCAAAATGTTCTATCTCTTTTTTAACTAAAAGAAAATAATAAATTTCATACTGTCAATTAATATTTAATTACCAATATTACAATATTTTCATTAATATTAATAACTTCTTTTCACTTTGATCGAAGCTTTTGAATTCCTCTTCCATAAAATGACTCGTCCTCAGAAATTAAACACTCATCAATTGACTTTTTAACATTTTTTTTTTATAATTTTTTTTCGATTTTTTTTTGTAGAATCAAAAATAAATGTTAACTAGAAAGTAATATATCAGATAATTTTTTTGGGTGACTTTAAACATCCCAATCAAACTTCACTATTTTTTTGTGTTACTAAAAAAATATGTGACCTTGCATTATCATGCTATAATAAAACTTAGTTTCTATTAATAACATTCAAACGCTTTTTCAAGTTCATTGTTGAAATTATCCTTTGTTGACAATATTTTAAAGAATTAAGCGTTTCTTTTGGCTTTAGAAATTCATAATAGTTTTATCCTCTCATATTCCATTACATAGAAACATTTTTTTATACTTTAGCTCGGTCTAGTTCTTAATGGAGTCCAGCTTTGAGTATGTTTTTTTCCTATGTAATCTATTTTTTATCTCCACTTACGAGGCGTCCAAAAAATGAATAATTTTTATTACATGTAAGTAGAAACGAGAAAATTGTTATACAATCCTTCTTATGTGAATAAAAATTGATCTTCTTCCAAAATGTTGCAAAGAATATCATCATAGATCATAGAAAGTCTTCCAGAACATGATTCGTCTCTAAGATTAAAGTCTCTATTCTTAAATTTCTTAAATCATCTTCTGTAGATCCTTTTAAATACTACGTTTGCTCCAAAAACATTTAAGAAATTTCTATATGCTTTTACATCGTTATTTCTTTGTTAATATTCGTAAAGTATACAGTGCCGTAAATGAACCTATTGACAGATATCTTTCCTCTATTATACATTGATAAATACTTATAATAAAACATGTTTTTCAATGTATGTTACAATGCACTAATGATAGAATATAATGATCAAAATAATTAATTACATATTTTTCATTAAAATATTTTTCTACATTATTAAAATAATTATTCGCCATGCGGATAGAACTTTTCGGTAGACATATATATATATATATATATATATATATATATATATATATATATATATATATATATATATATATATATATATATATATATATATATATATATATATATATATATATATATATATATATATATATATATATATATAGCAAATGTCTGTGAAGTAAACAATATCTTCCATTAGTATTTATTATAAGTTCTTGAATCGAATACTAAACTTAATATAAATATTAGTGTCTATTATATTCTCTCTCTCTCCATATATATATATATATATATATATATATATATATATATATATATATATATATATATATATATATATATATATATATGTATATATATATAAATATGTATGTATGTGTGTTTAATAGATGTATATGTATGTATTGTATATAATAGATTTTCATAAGTTTGAGCTCATTAAAATGAGACATAAGACTGTATGCTCACTTTACCAAATATTCTCTCATATTCTGATCAACTGCTGCCTTCTAACAAAGTACAGTTTATGTATGTACAACTACGAAGCTTGTATGAAGTTCAGTATATAAGTTGTCAGTATGCTTGTATGTTAAATCGTGATATTCGAACGTACAAATAAGAGAAAATTGTTGTCTGCAATGAGAATGTGGAAATTGCATTTTGTAGTAGAATAGGAATACGATGTACTTTAAAGCTGACGTGGTCAATTTAAAAATTTGTATTTCTAGTCTATTTACTATTTATATATCAAACAATATAGGTCAAACTTGATATGAAAATATTTTATTTGATTTTGTTTGTTTTATAAAATATATATGATTTTTTCAAAAAAATATCTATCTATTTATACAGTGTCATGTTTTGTTTGAGATATATAGTTCATTCTAACTTTTTACTTTAAAAATATTCATACAGTTTTAAAACGTGTCTTACGTTTATAATAACATGATTTTATGCTTCTTTCATTTTAAACTATTAAGATAAGCGCTTTATGTGTTCAAACATATTCTTATCGAATAATACATGTTTTGTTTTATTCCTTTGCACTCTTATGAAAAAGACCATAAAATGAATCTTCGTTATCAGAAAATAAACACCATTTCCTTAAATTTATCTCAATAGAAATTCTTTTTGGTATTATTTTATTTTTTTAATTAATTAAATTTAAAATTGACGTACTTATGTATTTTATTTTTCTTTAATATTTTTTATACATGCGAAAAAAATACTTTTGTGAAATACATCTAAAACATTTATTCGATCAAAGATTAATTAAAATAATGTTTTATAAAACAATAATTATAAATATGTTATCAAGTTTTTTTGAAATATATAATAACTTGTTATAAATAAATATTTTTTATAAAAGTATTTGTTCGAATTTTAATTTACCTCATATTTAATAAATGTTATTGTTCACAAATTTTCAGTTTATAAATTATTATTATTATTATTAAAACTATTTGTTATAATATTTGTCAATAAAAAATTACAGAATTAATCTTTACCTTTTAATAATATCTGACATATTTTAAATCATTTCATTATCACTAACAATGTTAATCAAATTTATTTTTATTTTTTCTATCAAATACATTTGTATTTATAAATTTTATTTTTTTAAAAAAATAGTTTATTCGTGTTATTTAACATTTACTCCTTTTGGAACTGGAATATTTTGCTATATCATGATTAAATAACTTCTTATCATATTTTTTTTAAAAAAATAAAGTATCCCTTATTGTTTATTTTTTTGTCATGCACATTTCAGGAGATATTTCAGAATATTGAGATTTTGAAAATACAAAATTAGATTATTTTTAATCAAAACATTTTTATATAATAGACCTTCTATAGGATACCTCAAATAAGACTAAATGATAATAAAGAATAATAAATGATATTAAGCAAGCAAATGCATGTTTAAATCCTTCAGTCTCATTTTGGTCAATTTATATAAGTAACAACGTATTTGAAATGAAATACATTAACAAATTTGTACAAAATATTTTATTTTTTAATCAATGATATAATCGCTATTATTATTTATAACAATTCGACATCTTGTTTTCAAAGGTTCAGTGTCTTCCTTAAAAATTTTTGGCTTGATTGAAAAAAAAACTCAAAGTGATTTTTGACTTCATTAACATTTTGAATTTTTTTCAGTAAATAAATGCTCCAGTAACCTGGACAAGAAATAATCAAATGAAGCTATTCCAACGCTTTTATTTTCTTCTGCATGATTCTTGTTGAATATGTTTTCATGTTATCATAATGCAAGATGACTTTCTTTTTTTTACACACAAGTCGTTTTTCCGAGAGCTTCTACTTTAATTTTTCATCCATTATTTTGTCTCGAGGTTTTGGAAATTCAAAGTATATCACTTCGTGAAAATCCTGTCAAACTCATAAGAGACACCTTTTCAGAATCAAACTGGACTTTGGTATTGGAACTTAAATTTGATTTAATGAAATCCATTGCTTAGTTCATTTCAAATTCGCGTATAGAATCCGTTTTTCATCTCTTAGTACAATTCTATATAGAAATGGTTTCCTTTTATGACGGTTAGTAAAGATTAGCAAATTGTTATTGTCTGTTTTCTGTTGGTTGAAGACAGTTCGTGTAAAATCCATATCTCCTCCCTGTGAACCTTTTCAATATCTTCCAAATGTCCCTGAACTATTAACTGTGTGCACCTAAGTTACAATTTTTTGATGGTTGATTGTCGATCAAACTTAACAAGAAATTTCAAGGCCTCATTATCAAATTCGATTGGTATTCCATTTCGAAGTGTATCAGAGAGATCAGTGTCATCTTCTGCAATTTTTTAAACCACCATTGGTATTTGCGGAATCTTAACACATCACCATAGATAATACAAATTTATTTCTTATTATTAAGGGTATTTTTAACATTTCAGTTTTTCTTTCCTCCTATATATTTATGTTATAGTTTTCAAAATAAAATTAGGTAATTGAAAATATTAACTAAGAAGATATAATTTTTTTCCAGTTATAATATAACTATTTTTAACTAAACAATCGTTATATTTATATAATATTGTGTATATTATATCTTTATATTATATAGTATTTAATACTACGTGTAAAGGTGAGACGTAATTAAGATTCACGAAACCTTATAATGAAGTTTAAATAAATTTCTATCAGTTGAATGTACATAATTTATAGTGAAACGATAAACTTTGACTTTAATGAATATAATTTAGTAAGTAGCAGACTAGACATATTTTCTATCCAACCTTAGGGAAATATCTACTAACTTGGAAGTTACTAAAATAAATTTTTCTTACAAAACTTATTTGTTTAGAAGTTCGTTATAGTTATATAGCTCTGAACTGTTTCCTTTCAAAATTAAACTCATTCCATAAAGAGAAACAAATCTTTTCATTCACCAACTTTATGTAAAATAAAAACAGTTTAATGAAAACATGTTTTTTTTAAAAAAAAATCTATATTTCTTCGTACATTTTCAAGTTGGAAATAACAAAAAGAAAAATATAATTTTAATGCTATTTATTATTTAAATGACGCAACGTTCTTATATATGTATTTGTTTTTATTTACACTATTTACAAAAAGGTATTTATTTCGTCTTTTCAATTGACATTATTTTTAAGAAAATGTTTGTTTTTCTTTACGTTCTATTAAAATATTTTACATTTCAAGAAGTAATTTTATGATATAATAAACATACTTTAAAAAATATTTCGAATTTAATATGAAAATAAAATTCTTTCTATAAATAAACTATTAATATTCAACTATATATATATATATATATATATATATATATATATATATATATATATATATATGTCCGTGTTTATGACTATGGGCGTATGTATGTGCTTTATATACATAATATAATATTAAATAATAGATGATCAAAGGATCTTCAATATAATGCACGCCGGCCAGAACCCTCTTAGTTATATTGAGTGCTACAACATTCGTCAGTCATTGGGGCATCCGAAGACGTGATTAATTAATGCCGAAACGGGCAAGATTATATATGATGAAGCGTCGACATGTTGTTAAAACGACGTTACGTGTACTTAGTATGTAAACAGTATTTCAGAGTAAATTATATTTACATAATCAATCAATTAATATATGACATAACGGATAGCTTAATTTTTACTCAATTAAGAATCGTTAAGAAAATATTTCAAAACACAAGCAAAATAATTTCATTATTCTACCTATATACATACTTTTCATATAGATCAATATTATACAAATTTGTCTATAGTTAAGATTTTTTTTTATAAAAAAATACGGTTTATATTCACTTAAAAAAATAATTGTCATTTGATATATTACTTTTAAAAAAATTCTCAATATAAATTACATGAATATGATTAAAAAATACACTTTCATAATTCTACTGAAAAAAGCATAATAAAATGTCAGAATTTTTCAATCTTTCACACAAACAAGATAGAAAATGAAGTTGAAATACATACAATATCAAATCGATTTTTTCATTTCAAAAGTATATGACACGTTTTCTACTTTTATTCACAAATACGATATATTTCGAACTGAAAAGTACATATACAGAATAGCGTGTAATGATTGCAATGCAGTCTACATCAGTCAAACTGGCGGAAACATTCAGGTCTGACGTGCGGAATGTGAGAATGCAGTGAAAAATTTTCAACTTACTTCAACCCTACCTTATCTTACAATAAACGTGAAACATAACATACATGTCATCTTCTATATACATACTTAAGATGTGTATGTGTGTATTTATATATATATATATATATATATATATATATATATATATATATATATATATAGTTAAATAAGGGCGAAATAAAACTGAAGGGTTCAGACATACATTTACTTGCTTTCTATCATTTACTATTCTTTACTAACTTTCAGTTTGATTTGAGCCACTCAATATTAAAAATTTTAATGATTATATATTATTTTGAACTATTTTCTTAAACTTAACATTCTATTCATCTTTAAATATTTATTATTGATAGAAACAACATATATTAACACTTTAATAGCCGTTGTCACGTACGTGTGATTTCACTAACCAGAAGTTATCAATCGGCGTCACGTAGATGTAACTTCGCACTTACTATTATATAAATGATTTGCGGTCGAGGATTTTATGTTCGTCTCTTAATGCATACTTACTATATTTTTTCTTTTAGTCGTAACAAGAGTTGCATTTTTCAATTATCTAAAGAGTTATTTAAAGAATCCTTCCGTATCTCTACTTCACTTACTTTCGATTGTCTTTAGATATGAAAAAATATAAAATTATCAAACGAGACAAAATTAAAAATCCATGAAAAGTTTGTAAATTATACACCACCATTAAAAATAAGTTCCATGGTATTAAATACTCTTCTTTATATATTTCACTGAACCCAGGGAAATGTTTCAAAATTCACGACATATAATTAAAATTTTAATTGAAGAAATTAGGAATTTATTAAATTAATAATTTTATAAAAAAATAAAATTACATGATAAAATTGAAATAATGATGGGACTAATGTTTTTTTTCCAGTATTTTTTTATGAACGACTGCGAAAATCGTAGAAGGCAGGCGGAAATCTCTGAGTGAAATATACAGTAGTTATAGTGTTAAGAAAATTATAATTTATCACAGAGTTGTTAAAGAAAGAAAGAAATTCAATTACTTTAAATTAAATAAATTGTATTTGAAGATGTAACAATTAACAACTGAATCGAAGAGAACAAGGTAAATAATTAGTTACTGAAATTGTTTTTCTAAGATAATTAGACTCCAAATTAAAACTGGAAAAAATCTCAATTAAAACAATAAGAAATAATTCAATTAAATAAAAAGAAATAGTATATAATATTAAAAAAGTAGATACTATGTAAATAATAAAAAGAACATTAAGTAGAAAACTTAAAAAAAATATTATACAGATTCTAGAAGAACTTAGATTTCAAGAAAATTAATAAATCTAATATAAATATATTAAAATGGTAATGGAAAATCCAAAATATAAAAACTATAGGACGATGAAAATAAATGAAAAGGTGTCAAAAGTGGTTGTAATATCCACAAGAAGAAATTAACAATTATATAATGTTAATAAAAAGTAAACAAATAAACCAAGTAATTTTAAGAAAGCAATAATTTATATTATAAGTCTATATAGATGTCGTTTATTTAAATATTTGATTAATGTGTGGAAACTTAAAGCACATGATATAACGTCATCCAAATGTGACGCCTAGATTTGTGTTTTATTCAAAAGAAACATGTGTATAGATTATTTTTAATAAAATAAAAATCTAGCTGTTGCATTTGGATGACCCTATATATTTTTCAATAGTTCATGAAACCAAATAACAGCAATAAATTATAATAAAAATAATAAACTCTTGTAATTATATATCGAGCTTTTCATTTTATAAAATTGAAACTTACTATTAATTGAATTTCAAGGAAGATATATTTTAAAACCTTAACATAATGAATATATATATATATATATTCATCTGACATATAATGAATGTCATCACATATTTTACTTATCTTAATAAAGCAGCACAAAGACGTGTTCAGAAGCCATTATCTAATTCTGTGCCTCACTTCTCAGTAAATACGAGTCCTTGAAAGAGTTTCATAGTTGACGACGTAGCGTTCTATCGAGTAAGGCGTACAACCACCCCTAAGAACCTACTAGAGCGCACAAATAACGCGCTACCGTCAGAGCTTAGAACAATGTCACAAACTCTGTTAGTGGGTAAGAGCGTGGGCCGACAACGTCTCTGACAGGAACTCTGATGGATGGTTGTTGATATTTGTGACTGTTTCTTGAACTGTTGTGTCGGTAAGAGTTACAAACACCCGCCAAACTTGAATGATACGTTTCGTTGTACGTGTACATATTACATATTACAGATTTTGTCAGATGCCATGTATTGTGTTGACGTGAAATGAAAATATAGTTTTGTGTCGAATTGATTTTACCTGTTGACGATTGTTTCTCAATTTTTCGATTATTAGGACAAATATCACTTACATACATACATACATACATATATATATATATATATATATATATATATATATATATTTCTAAAAAAATATTCAAAAACCTTTGTAATTTAAAAACTTTATAACCAAATTTTAATAATTAATCTGTTATTAAAATTAATTATCACAGAAAAAATTGATAATATTTTTCTCTAACGATATTAAATATGTCATCAATTTAATTAAAATTAAACTCTTTTGGTTAAAAATAATCTTAATAATTAAAATTTGTATTTAGTTTTATTTAATATAAATAAGTTTATGTAAATTTTATATTACAATAATTCTGAAATATTTATTTCGCATTTAAATACACAACCATCGTAGTATGTAGATCCCTTTTTGTGTAATGAACTGAATAGTTTCTACATTAGGTTCTAGAATAGAAACTTGTCACATTCAATAACAAACAGTACTTAATTATTTAAGAAAACATTGTATGAATTAGTTTACAAATTAAACAATAGGAATACTTAGTTTAATTATAATAGAATTCCGTTATTCAGTAATAATTTATATTTAGAATGTAATACAAAAGATTGTGATTAATTTAAATGATACAATGAAAATTTACTTGTTCGTTATAAATAGTTATTATTTTATAAATAATTTTTTGATTTAATCTGCTTTTAAAATAATATTTTCAAAGAAATCTATTTAAATTATAATAATGTTTTATTTAATAAAATATTTTGTTTTTATAATTCATATAATTATTATTTTAAACTTTTGATTTTATACACAATTATAGTTTTTTTTTTCATTATTATTGATTACTAGCTTTCGTGGTCACTGATTTTAAATACGGTGATAATACTTCTGTATATTTTTATTTCCCTTAGTGAATTTTCTCTTGAAAATAAAATAAAAAAAGTAATAAACAAAATTAATAGTAAAAAAAACTTACAAACTATACTATCTACATCACAGTAACATTTTTGTTATCAAAAATATATAATAATCAAATATTATGTAATTTATTTAAATTATACTATATTAAAGTGCATGATGTATTTACTTTAATAAAAAAGCTGTTGACCAATAGAACGTACGAATATGGAATTTATTTGTTTATTTAAGAATCTATTTATTACAAGTGTATTAATCAATCTAATGATATCGATTATCAATGTTCCCAATGTTTGTTTATATTAAATAAAAATCATTTTAAAATCAAAATCGTTGCCGCCAAACTAATAACTAAACGTGCTATTATTTTTATATAGAATAAAATATATTTATACGGTATAAAAGTGTTACAATAATGATTCATCATCATCAACAACGACTCCATAGGCTAATCTAGTCCCAGGTCTCTCTGGCAATGCAGCTCAATAGAGCCTTTTCTTGTCAGAGCTTTTCGACAGTTGTTTTTTTTACAAGATGAGGTTATTAGCCTCATACCCAAGCCTCGGAAAATAAGGAACTACATATATATATATACGAGGGTCGTTTTATAAGTATGGTAAAAAAGTAAGAAAAACTAAATTGAAAAAATTACTAATTAATTAAATTAAACAATAAATAAATTTACCATATTTATCAAACGGCCCTCGTATATATATATATATATATATATATATATATTAATTAATAAAAATTCCTTTTTTTCTAGAAATAATACCATATAATAAAAAATACAAAATATTCATAAAATATAAAAAAAACTCACAAAAATATATTTAAAATATAATCAATAACATTTAGTGTACACATAAAATCTGTCAATTTAAAAATATCATAGTAATGAATTTTATTTTAAAGAATATACATATAATAGAACTTAAATCAATTATGAAAGTACGAGTATAACATGAAAATCAATTTATTTATTTAATATTTTATTAAAAAAAAATGTAAATAAAAATTATATTTAAACCTGTAGAATCAAAGGAAACCTATAAAATAAATGTTTTCGTTTATTTATTTCAAAAATACAAATAAAGTTTCAAGTTGAAACCCATAAAAAAAAGAAAACATAAAAATCAATTTGTGTTTTTATTTGCAAAAATACAGAATAAATTTATAATTAAAACCTGTAAATTAAAAAAAAACACCTACGTACATGCAAATTGACTTCATTTATTTGAAAATGCATTAAAATAATTTATAAATAAACAAATAAATTAAAGAAAAATCATATTAAACGAGGTTTTTTTTATTAAATAATTTACAAAGCTACTTATATATATATATATATATATATATATATATATATATATATATATATGCAAATTTGAGTTTTATTAAAAAGAAACATAGGGTGTATAGGGTGGTGTATAGGGAAACACGTGTATAGTTTCTTTTTAATAAAACACAAATTTAGGCGTCATATTTAGATGACCTTATACTTATATAAAATAGTTTGGAAACTTTAAATGCGATTTTCTAAAAATCGCATTTTCAAAATCACTGACCAAAATATTTCAAAAACAACTGCATTGATTTATTTTCAATTATACATGCTTATTATAGATACAAAAAACTAATCCTTGAACGAAGGAATTTTTTCCGTTGCATAGTTTCTTTTAACTGTCTAAAAACGAGCGATTTTTTTTATTAAAAATCGAAATTTTAAGTTGTGTTGTCCTTGAACTATCAGTTTTTTGAAATATTGATTTGGAACAACGTGACAGACATTCTAGTTTAAATATAAAATAAAAATTATTTTTTTTATTTCATACGATTTAAATCTAAGCAGCACTGGTCACCACAAACGTTCTTTTTTCAGAGGACCTAAGGAGAATGTCCATATCCCTTTTACAATATTTTTTATTGAAAAGAACATGTAAACTTTTTTTAAATATACATTTTTAGATATCTGAACTTTTTTTGAGAAACGTTTTATAGTTCTTGAAGAAATTCCATTTTTTTGATCTCCTGACTGAGTATGACTCCTTAATAAGATTCATAAAATAAAAATACGCTTAACTATCACTAGTCCAACCACCGGTAATCAAGTTCTACAGTTAATTCGGATGTAATTTCCTGCAGTTTACATAATATAATACGTATCTACATGTTTATTTGTCTGTATTTAAAAATTCTATTACTTATAAGTGAAGAGATGTTTATTTATTGTTTTTTACAACATTGTTCGTATTTTGGATTTGTATCCAAAATACAAACAATGTATATATATATATATATATATATATATATATATATATATATATAAACGAACTAAATTCATATATTTATTTATTTTTCAATCAAAAGTTTTTGAAATTTTAACAGTTTTTGAAGTCTGAGATATATTGAATATTTGCATGTAGGTATTATATTTTTGTGTTTTTTATTTTTATTTTTGGGTAGTGTGTTTTGATTTTATACATCTTCCCCTGTATACTAGTGCCATGCACATAATTTATAATTGAATTTTCAAAAACATTATTTTTGATAGTACAAAAAACTAAACAAACTCAAGGTCATGGAGTAATTGTCTAAGTTTATCACATGTATTTTTTTTCGAAAATTTTGTGTTAACTGCTGAATAAACTGTATATACTAAACTAACTACCGGTGATAACTTACTCATCCGGTACTCTACAAGTCACAACAATACCAGATTTGTGATGGTCGCTGTACTAACTTTCTATACAATTATAAGTTGGTCTTTATCTCTCTTTCTCTCTCTGGTATTTACAATTATATATAAATATATATGTATGTGTAAAATTTATTTAGTGATTACTGTCTTAAGAATATTATTATTATGAGTACAATAGTGCAAATATTTGATATAGAAGAATCATTTCGACAAAAAAGTAAACTAAATGCCTTTAAAATCATTGAATACATATTTATTTTTATCTTCATCAGAATAATCGTTATTATATTTTTACCATGAACTTCCACAATCGAGAGAAAAAAAAAACAGTATTATAACAAAATTAATACAAGAGAGTAAAGCACAGTACAATACTCGAAATAAATATGATGTACTGTTATTATTTTCCTCGAATTATAACAAGAGGCACGACAGTTAAATCATAAACGTGCGGGACACAAAGCTCGCTCTTACTGATTGTTTCCCTCTTGTTTGCCTCGTCTGTTTGTTTGGTGGCCCGCTGACGTAGCTGTAGAATGTTTTGTTCGTTTGTTTGTTTACACATTTCTCGACACACATTAATGTGTCGTTTACGGTCTGCATCTACTCTATACCACCAACCCCTTTCTAGTCCTACCACCGACATTGTCGCGTTAACACTAATTCGTAAGGTAATTAATGCTTAGTGGGCGTGTCACCGAACACTTCTTGTAATGAGTGCCGTTAATGTCGTGATTATGTTTTTGTGATTGTTAAATAACACATAGATATTAATTATGTACTTGTCAATTGATTATAAGTACTTATAAATTATTTCATAATTTAGTCATAAGTGTATAAACTTGAATTCGAATAAATTTAATCTTATCTAAAATAAATATCGGAATACATTAAGATAAAATTTAAAGTATTTTTAATAAAAAATATCTTAATTACAGATAATTCATTCAAAAATAAACAACTAAAAATAATCATATTAACATTTTAAACTCAAACATTTATCAGAATTATATATAATTAAAAAAAAATAGTTTCCTGATTACAGCGAAACCCCTTACAAATTATTTTTAGAGAATCATTCTTTATCATAAGTGATATATCAATATATAATTTAATTTTTTGATGTTATGACAAATATTATCAATGTTTTGGTATAATAAATTACTTAATTTATTATTTACTTCTACTTTCATGTAATTTTCACAAGATTAATTAAAGAAATAAAAATATAGAGATGTATTGAAAGATAATGATAATTTTATGAAATATAAGACAAGAAACAAAATAAACTATACACATGTTTCTCTATACACCGCCTTATACACATGTTTATTTTTATTAAAACACAAATCTAACGTTACATTTGGATGACTATAAGAACTAGGAATAAAAACTAAGAATATTTTTAATTTTAAAAATTGGAAAATAAAGTATTTGATTGGTATAATTTTTTAAACGAACTTTATTATATAAAAAATACGATTTTTAAAAAACCTGAAGTTGTTATTTTAATCAAATTATCAATTTTGAATTTGAAAAAAAACACATAAATTGCATTATAAATTATTATAAATATTAATATGTCTTCTTAATCAGTTTTTCATTACTAAATTATTAAAAGGACTTTTTTTTTTGGAAAATTAGAAAACAATATCGGTTATAGAAATATGATTTATATAAATTCAATATGTCCTTGTATAATGACAAAGAAATTTCATGATATTAGTTATTTATAAAAATATCCAAAAATCACTTATTGTTCATTTATTCTGGATTTTGATCAAACAATCCTCTTGTAATTTATATTATCCATTGTTTTATATTACATGTTAAATATACATTAACCAAAAATGAGCAGTAAATGATTATTGGATAATTTTATAAAGAATCTTGTGTGTTGGTGAGTAATCCATCAAACAAATAAATAGGTCTACTTAAATTTGTTTAGAGACAAAAATTACGACATTATATATATATATATATATATATATATATATATATATGTATGTATTTAAAATGTCTTATGTATGATATATTTATATAAAAAAGAAACAAACATTTCAGTAACTATACATAAAGTATATATAAACCGTGTTGGTGAAACGTAAACGGGCAAGACACAAATCCTCTAATGCTGCTCGTCATGGTGCACAATATATCTACCAGTAGTAGTACGAGTATACTACCACTGAATCCCCTAGTGAATAAATTATCCTGATGATGTTGATGAGACAGTCGTGACAGACACACTGAGACCAGTCGTGAATGTGAACTGCCGGTATGCTGCCTACCTACCAACTCGACTCCAAAAAGAAGACAGTACATCCGCCAGCCACATTTTGCTATAATGACGTCTGGTTCTCCTGTACGCAGATTGTTACATAACATTAAGATAGTATACGTTGCATGATGGTGTTTTGGAATAGCATAACCGCTGAATAAAGATTCTTTTTCAAACCCATAGATTGTCTTTCAAATTTCGATCTTGATGAAGTAAAATGTCATAGATTAATTATTATGTTTTTACGTCATGTGTTAATAAATTAAATATCAATATTTTTAAGCATTTCTTTTAAAAATATGGGTTCATTTTTTAAGTTCATATATAGTGGTAGTTGAATAAATATATATATTTATATATTGAATTTTTTTATATCACATATTTTATAAATATTTGAAGTCTATTTTTTACAACTATAAATATATACACTGCCGTGCATACGTCATAGCACACATGAGTAACATAAGCAATTTATTGATATAATTCAATAAAGTCGTTAAATTAAATAAAAAAAAATATATTTAATTGGTAATAGATATAATATTCATTAGAAAAAATACAAAAAAAATTAATTCTATTATATAATAGAAATTGTTAAAATAAAAACAGTATGTTACATTTATCAGGAGCAAAAAATATCAACATTTTTTTTAAAAAGAAGAGTTTAATATCTCGTTTGTCTCTTTTCTTTTTACAACTTCATTTAAATGATTTGACATTGAATATATTAATTTTTTTGTTGCTTCTGATGTTATATTTGCCCACTTCTTTTGAAATAAGAATTTAATTATTTTACCAGTTTCTACTATATAATAGAATTAATTATTGTTTTTTATGTTTTTTTCTAATGAATATGATATTTACTATCAATTAAATAAAAAAAAGTTTTTTAATTAACGACATTATTGAATTATATCAATAAATTGCTTATGTTACAAATGTGTGTGCCATGACTTATTCGCGCCAGTGTATATACATACATACATATATGTATATGTATATATATATATATATATATATATATATATAAAGGTATGATAAAAATGTTTTTTAGGTTAGATATAATTTTCGATAGAGATTCAATTTAAAGTTCTATTATGCTTAAAAATCATTCTCTCTCTGTTTCTCTCTCTCTGTATGTGTGTGTTTCTCTCTCTATATATATATATATATATATATATATATATATATATATATATATATATATATAAACAATCTAAAAGTTATAGAAATTATAAATATATTATTAATTATGTTGTACTGATAATTCAATCATTTATTATCTATAAAAATTTCTATATTTTATGAGTAGCATGTTTAAATTTACATAAAGATAATTTTTTAATTATCAAATTATTTATCATTTGTAATTAATAATTAAGTAAATATAAACAAAATCAAATATGCACTTTTTATCGATAAATGAATATAAATAATTTATTTAAATTTCTTCAATATCATTTTTATATTTTTTAATTATTTATAAAAAAAATATATAATCCATATTTTTCCATTCTTGTGGAAAAATATTTCTTTGCTGGAAACTTAATTTCGAAATATGTATTATGTTATTAGAACTCAATATAAAATCTTCTATACATAATAATGTGTTAAATTATAAAAATTCCAAATAGTGATAAAATTAAAAGAAAAAATCAATTTTTGGCAAGAAATCAAATATCAGAAATTAATTAAACAAATATTAAAATGAAGAAAAGAAACTAATTATATACAATACTAAAATATCCAGTATATATGAACCTATAAAAAGAACAAATTTTCATTCTAAATAAAAAACTGTATATGAAATTAATTATTTTACGTATTTTATGATTGGTTTTATAAAAATTAATTTTATGGGATATGTTTTATTTAAATATTTAAATTTTGTCACGTTTTCACTATAACAATGTCATTTTTGCAAAATAAAAATATTTTTGGTTTTTAAAAAAAGGTTATTGTCAATAGTTATTTTTCATTAAAAAAAATAATTCTATATCTTTTATTATAAAAATTAACAGATAATAAAAATGATTGAAAATAAATCTGTGTTTCTTTTTTTACAAAATGAATTATTTATTTGTTGATTTTAATTTATATAAAATATATTCCATTATACGTACAGATATTATAATATTTTTTTAAAAAAATCTTTATATAAGTGGCTTAAATAAAACTGAACAGTTTAGACATACATTTATTCGGTTATTATAATTTACTATCCTTCAGTCTCATTTGAACTATCCTATATATTATAAATTCAGCTGTATGCACCTTCATTCAACTTTAACACGCAGTAAACCGTATAAATCTCTTCTTAAGTCTGATCAATGCTACACCATCATTTGGTTATCCGATTGCATTCTGCTAACAAGAATAAAGATAATACCGTTTGAAAAATGATGTCTATGCAATATCAGTAAATTGCAGCATTTTAAAAATCTTAGAGCGGATTTTTAAAAATTTAACTTGAATTTTAAATAAACTTTATGAACTGCATTTTAATCGCTTAGTTAATTCTGTATATTAAATAAATTAGATAAGTATCTACTGAAGGAATATTTATAGTAGTTTCTTATTTTTTTTCTTTTATATCATTTCTAACAAGACAATAAAATAATACATTCAAAAAATACTTTTAATAGATACATATATGCGTGTGTATACACACACACACACACACACACATATATATATATATATATATATATATATATATATATATATATATATATATATATATATATATATATATATAGAAAGAGAGAGAGAGAGAGAGAGAGATTTGTATTTTCCCTCTAATTAAAAATAAAAATATTCGCAAATAAATATTTACATTTCTTTAAATATTGATTTTGAAAATATTTTTTTACTAAAACACAAAAACATGAAAATTAATCTTATTTATATAACTAAATTTAAAAAAGTAATTACAAAAATATTCTCTTATTAAAATTTTAATAGCTTTAAATATATATGTCAAATTTTTTGTCATTATATTTTTTTTCTTTTAAAAAAAACTTTTATATATTTGATATTTCTTTCAGGTTTTATTATTTTAGATATTTTTTACCTTATATAAATATAAATTTATATATGTATATATAAAGTTTGTGTTTAATTTGAATTTAACATTTTCAATTTTATATTTATCTTTCAATATAACAAAAATTCTGTGTAAGGAAAATACATCATCAATCTTAACAAAATTAAATTCAACTGCTGTGTTGTAAATAACATTCATTCGATGTTTTTTAATTAAAAAGAATACACAACAAGAAAACGAACTGAGATTGTAGTAACATTAAAAAATAATTCATTCTTGAAAAATTGATAACATAAATCTTAATTTTTTTCATTTTAATATTTTGAATTTTCTGAATAAGATTTCATTCACTGTAATAATAAACTACTTAAATTATAAACGATATTAGCATTTATTTCATAAATTGTTTAATATACTTTTAAAAATAAATAAAAAAAAAATCAGTTTGTGTTTTTATGTTTTTGGTAAAAATGTTATCATTTTACAAGTTTATTTTAAGGAATAAATAAACTGTTTGGAAAATGTTATTGTTTCTATTACTGAAACATTCGCCTTTAGCGTTTTATATAGCGGTAGTAAAACAAAACTTATCATGAAAACATAATAACGTCCAGACGTTGAAACACTTGGATGTTGTAAATGCTGCTGTGCAATTTGAGAAGACATTAATTTTCCAATAGCAATCTTACGATGTGTTGTACGAAGCTTCTCTTGATACTGAAACAAAATTATACGAATGGATATCTTTTAACAGTAATAGCAAATTATTGGATTGATATTACCAACTCGGTTCAAAATTACTTTATTTATATATTTTTAAATTTTCTTTATGTATATATAAAGAGAAAAATAAAGCAGTTCAGTGATTTTAGAAAATAAGTAAACACAGTTGTGTAATTTGATATTAAAAAAATCCAGAATATAAATTCAATATTTTCTCATTGAAAATATTGACTATATGAATTAATTTACTTACTTTTTATTTTTATTCACTACATTGCATAAATATCTTATTAAACGAATAGTTATTTATATATAATGATATATAAAATAGTTTGTTCAAAAATTTTCAACTCAACTTTATTCTTCCCTCACCACCCAAACAACTTTTCCTATATGTCATAATTTCCTGTAAGGAAAACGACTATTTTCAAGGCAATAATTTCATAACGTCCGAGAAATGGTCACTCGTTACATAAATATATTTTATTCTCGCCAACGATTCAATCGATACCGGTTACTATTTGCAATCAGTATTTCATCTCCTGTTGCAGTACGTCGAAAATAGATTCTCGAAAATCCATACAAACGACAAGGATATATTCATCCCAAAGGGGAACGCTGCAATAATTAATTACTACCAAATACGCGATGACAAATTGGTAATTACGGCCTCTTTGACCGGAACTGGTCAGGATATTGCAGACAGCTCCGTAGTAACATATGTCTACTGGCGTCTATACCATCTGCAACACGCAAATTTGCTCATTTATTGAAATACTCGCTATGATTTTGTATATATTATGATAAATTACTTGCGTATGGACACACGCACAAATTATATATATATATATATATACATATATTTATGTACGTATTTGTCTCCATGAACACATTGATTTTCACGTGATGTATGTCATACACATTTATCTACTTTGTTTTGTATAACTAATGTACACAATTAATCAGTAATAATATTGTACATATATATGTATTTCTTGTCATTAATTTATTTAACAAATATATAGAAATAATAATATATAGTCATATATAAAATTATTTATACTAAAAATTTCAATAATATCATTTTTTTCTATTTTTTAAAAAATGATGCTTTGCCTCAGGATTGATGTGAAAATTTCGTTTTCGAACTTTCTCCAAGTTCTTCGAGAATTACTGAAGTACACATTTTATAATATATCAAAATTAACAAAAGATTAAAAAAATACATTTTCAGGTAGACTTTGGGACAGATTTTTGTACAAAATAAATTTTAATTATATACATATATGTATATATATATATATATATATATATATATATATATATATATATATATATATATATGAGGGTCGTTTGATAAGTATGCTAAATTTATTTTTGTTTAATTTAATTAATTAATTTAATTAAATTTTTCAATTTAGTTTTACTTACTTTTTTACCATACTTATTAAACGACCCTCGTATGTATATATATATATATATATATATATATATATATATATATATATATATATATATATAATCATCGTCTACACAGAAGCATTAATATATCTTTCTAAATGTTTTATTTTTCATTACTTATCTATATTGTTAACCAGTTAACTGCATTTGACGTGTATACACGCCAGTTTTGGTTTCAGTGTTACGAAAGATTTGAAAAAATCACAAGTGGAGTTTATTTGATGGTTCTTTGAATACAAAAATAATACTAAATACAATTCAGTTTATACAAAGCTTATATAGTTAACTGGTCTGCATCCTGTTGTTGTTCGTCGGATTGCTAAGACGGCGAATTTGTCCTTTGGATGATGTAAATGTTTTGTCTAGGTAATAATCGATGATTAGAATTTCATAACTCGTTCATTATTGCTAAGTCGGCGAATTTGTCCTTATGAATGACTCGTTGTTCGTTGGTTTACTAAGTCAGCGAATTTGTCCTTCGGATGAATTAACTCGTTGTTCATTGTTTGTCGGATTGCTAAGTCGACGAATTTGTTCTTCGGATGATGACTTCACTTCTTAACCTTCAGATGTTTTGTCTAAGTGATAATCAATGATTGGGGTTTCATAACTCGCCATTTTAAACCCCAAATTTGGTGCATTCGTCGAGTATTCTCATCAAGTGAAGAAATTACTATTTTCTCTGAAAATTTATAATTTTAGTAAAAAGATTAAAAATCTTATTTTGTTATATATTTTATCTATATTATTATTAAAATTTCAATGTTCAATGACCATATTAAATTTTTATTAAAACATTTTTAAAGTGTTGCCAAGCAAAAGCAAATTTTGTAGCATCCCTTTTCTTCTTACAAACTTAATTGATTATTTTCTCTGGTATATCGGGTATTCTCGGAATTTTTTTGTAAAATCGTTCTTACAAACTGGATGGATATTTTACTCTGTATATCGGTTATTTCCCGATAACAATTCAATATATATAAATAAGATGTGCAAATCCTCTCAAACCATTAGTCATTTCTAGTTCGTTGCAAAAAGGCGATCCTTTAAGATTCAAAAATAGTTTTAGTTTTAGTTTGATCTTTTATCGATTTCCTCAGTTATTATCAAAATAAAGTATAAGGTAAAGTGGTATAAAAATTAGTTAAAAAATAGTTTGTTATTACTAATTTTTACCCTCTAGATAGGTGATTCTGATAGCGATGATAACGCAGTTTTACACACCAGAAAGTGAAAAAATATGTCCCGCTTGTTGATACTTCTGACAAATTAACATCAGCATTTTTACATGTAAAACATGTAATTCTTTTCAATTTTGCTTTAGTTTTTTATTAAAATATATAATAGATTCATTTGATCTGCTTTTGATGTGAATTCTCGTCATTGCTTGATTTTAATTACGCACGGTACAAGAGATTTTCAAAACTAAATTCCACAGTTGACAGGTTAAATAGAAACAAATTTAGGAGTTGACGATTAAAACAATTAAGGAACGGAACTCTCTGGTAAAATAAAAAATATATATTTCATTAATTAAAAAGTCACATTTATCATTCGTTTTCTTATTTCGAGTAAGCGTATTTTTATTGTCTCCGAAATATTTTTGTATACATTTTACTTTTTTCAAAAATGACTATTGCATTTTAAAAGTTTCTTGATATGCATATACATATATCGAGTTTTTTTTTGATCTATGACAACAAGTATAATTTTCATTATTGCCAAAAATTTATATGGCCATATATATTTATACATATTTTTATAACACTTGTAACTACCATCATATTTATATTTAGGATATACAAAATAATAAGTCCACTATATAATTATGAATTAAACATTTTTATTTTTTCCTAGATGAATTATTACCCCAATACTACAACTTATTAGAAAGTGTAATGAACATTTCGATAGCCATACCAATATTATAAGAGTATTATATTATAAAATCTAAACATTTTTATACCGAAAAAACGGAAGAAATCTTAATCATACTTGTTTAATAAAATTATTTCTATCGTTTATGCTACATAACATCTTCCTCAATTCTTTGTAGACTATGTTACAATTCATCAGTTTTTCCATTATTTTGTCTATCGTCTCTCTCTCTCTCTTTATATTTATATATATAAATATATATATATAGAGAGAGAGAGAGAGATCACACTTTTTTACCCACTACTGGCCTCTTCTAAACTTTCCAATTCAATCATACCATTGTTTTTCTCTTCCAGTCCATTTTGACGAATTTTTTTAATCTCTGTTCTATCTACCTATGAGTCTGTTTCTGGATCTTTATATATATATATATATATATATATATATATATATATATATATCTTAATTCTTAATCTTTCTATATAATCTGCTCATTTTTATTCAAAACTTCTCACTTTTTCTATAGTATTCGTAACTTTTGTTTTCTTTTGAATCCATTCGATTCTTTATCTATCTTTTCTTGTTATTCCTAACATATATCTTTGTGTTGCCTTGAGTCACTGAATTAGTCTAGTTATAGACCCATATTTTACTGACATACATGAGAACAAGAAGTATGTATTGATCAAAAATTTTTCTTTTTAAACTTAGAAGAATATCTGACTTTATATTACACAAATTTCTTCATAATTGACACCATCACATTTTCATTTTCCTGTTTACTTCATCTATAAACGTTTCTTTAGTGTCAATGAGTTATCCCAGATATACATAGATTTCAACTTCTTCTATTTCTTTTCCTTTTAGTTTGATTTTTCTTTGATTTGAAAATTCATTGAACATTATTTTTGCTTTACTGAAGTTTATCATAAAACCCATTGTTGTAATATATATATATATATATATATATATATATATAATGTATGTATAATTTTAAATTAAATTAAAGATCTTTAAATTGAATGTACAATAGAGATTTCAGTTATACTAAACACATAATCAACCAAATAATAAATGAATATTTTTCGTATTTACTTGTAAGATCAAATCATAATTTACTTGACAGTTTCAAGCTATTTAAAGCTATGACATGTGTATCAAATACACACAATCTTATTATATCAAACAAATAATATAGGATTAACATCTTGTCAGATTTCTAAGCTTCGTATCTCGTAAAATACGTAGCTTATGGTAGCATTTCAGTCCGTCTGCGTTACTGTCATTCTGCCAAATAACATTCTATCTTTTGAGCCAACAGTAATTAAACTGAGTAAAATTTACAATTGACTCTCTGGTATACTAATAAATGATTTTAATTATCTGGATTCATGTTTCGGTATATCTTGAGTATACTATTTTATTATTACAAATGTGTATGAATATAAAACAACAAATTAAAGTTATTAATTATTATTTACGCATATATATGTATACAAAATGTATAAAATAAATAATTGTATTTTCGAATAATTACTTTATATTGTTTACACGTATGCAAAATTATTTAATAAACAATATTTGTAGTATAATTAATTAATTAACGCTTAAATACATTTTTTAATTAAAAAGTATTTACTAATGCTATATATATAAACCAATTCATTTTTTTATTACTAAATATATTTCAAAATAACATATATATATATATATATATATATATATATATATATATATATATATATTTATATATAGAAGCGTTCAAAATGTTTCTGGAAAATATAAATAAAAACATAACAAATTAAATTAAGTGATTTATTTTTTAATATATGTTCAATTCAGTTAAAATATTTTTTCATACGGTGTTGCCAGTCTTCTAAGCCCTTCTGTTAAAAATGAATACTCTTTGATATTATCTAGTGCCCTGCAAAACATTTTACTTCATCTATCGACTCCCAGCGAACGTCTTTATTGGCTTTTTTTTTAAATTCGGGAATAAAAAAAGTCTGATGGGGATAAATCTGAATTATATGGAGAGTGCGGTAAAATCTCTCATTGGTATTCATACAATACTGTTCTGGTAAAACTAGCAAAGTGAGCCGGCGCGTTCTCATGATGGAACAAGACGCGCTGATGAAATTTTCCAAGTTGTTTTTCTTTTAGATCCGCATGCAATTTTCTTAAAACTGTTTCATAATAACTTACAATTATTTTTTAGCCTTCAAGAAAATCTATAAGCAACACTTCATCAAAATGGTGGCCATTACCTTCATAGCCAATCTTTTTTCTTTAGCCTTTATGGAAACACTTGAATCCCTTGGTAACCATTGCTTTGATTATTGCTTGCTTTCGAGATCAAACTGGTAGATCCAAATTTCGTCACCCGTAATAATGTTGTTTAAAAAGCATCAGAATTGACGTCAAATTTATTTAAAACTTGAAGTGAATAGTCAACACACAATTCCACCTGATCTTGGTTCAACAGTTTTGGAACCAATCACGATAAAACTTGCTTAAATTCAGGTTATCTTTCAGAATACTCTGTGCTAATTATATGGATATGCCTACAATCTGAGCTATCATTTGCACTATTATTCGGTTATTTCTTTTTACTAAAGTTTCCACAGTACGAATATTTTTTTCAAAAACGGAAGTTGACGATCTTCCACTATGACTGTCATCTTTAATATTCTCTCGGTCGTTAGTAAAACGATTAATCCATTCATAAAGAGTTGTTTTTTGGTACATTGACTCCGTAACCATCTGTGATAACCTTAATAATATCTTTTTTCCAGCCCAATTTAACTACAATACAAATTTAATTTTAACACGCATTTCAATTTTAACCGAATCTATGTTCGCAGATGCAAGGGTAATTTCAAACTGACATTAACACTACGCTTAAGTATCGTACATCACTGTCGTGAATACCTGATAACACAAGTCTAAACAGGTTTACGCTCGCATCAATTAATTATAAATATAATATTCTGTTTACGAATAATAACCACGTTCCGGGAAGTTTTTAAACACCCTATATATATATATATATATATATATATATATATATATATAATATGTGTGTATATGTATGTATATATTTATTTGTAAATTAATTTAAAAAATAAAATATTTACTTTATAATTCTGTTTGTTTTACTTTTATTAGTAAAATTAAGAAAATAATAAAAAATCTATTTACTTAATTTTTTTAGTTTAAGTGAACATTGTTAAGTGTTTCATTGTTAAGTGTTCTAATTAAAGTAAATAATGATAAGAGGCACTTACTTTTTTAACAATACTTATAGTAATATTAGTGACAAAATCATATTTATCACTTAAAGTAAACTAATCACTTCAACTTAGTGTTAAATCTACTGTAAACTAATCGATGAAATAAAATCAAAATAGTTTAAACACTATTTCCAAATGATAATATTATAAATGATAAAATAAGAATGGAGTTTTTTTAAAAAAATAAACATTTATATATAATGTTTAATGTTTTTTGTTAAATATAATCTTTCATTCAAGACTTTATGTAGTTTATATATATATATATATATATATATATATATATATATATATATATATATATATATATTAGGTTGACAAATATCTCCCTTCCGCCTTCTGGTCTTTTGAATTTCGCAGTTATGTACAAAAAAAAAAGCGGAAGGGAGATACTTGCCAACCTAATATATATATTGATTATTAATATTGAAATGAACTATTTCTTTTAAAAATTAATAAATGTTTATATTTATTTTTCAACTTATGTAATCTAAATATAAAAATAACTAAATTTAATTGAATTATTTCATTTTGAAAAACAAGTCTTTTTGCGGAAAATAATTTTACCAGTTCATTTCCGTGACGAAATCCGAATCGGATCGATGATGACAAAATCAGCTCCGAGAATGTGAACAATTTTATTCGACGTTTATTAATGTACTGTGAATCGAAAAATTGTTGGTTTTCCCTTACAGTGTGCAATGAATATGACATATTTTGATACATTGTGATATTTAATTGTTTTATTGGTTATTTATCTGAAATTTGTTTCATTTGTAATTGGAACTAATTAAGTGTGAGTTAATTTCATATTTTTCATGTATTACAGCAATAATTTGAGCTGATAATTATTGTTTACTGTGTATTCTGTCACACAGATATCACAAATTCTATGAGTTCATATATATATATATATATATATATATATATATATATATATATATATATATATATATATATATGTACTGAATACCCATTCTAATAAAATTTATAACACGTCAAATATATTTAATATCATCAAAAATTCATCACTGTACCTGCATTAAAAAAAAATACGAATCATAAATTTAATTAAAATACATTAACAATACTTTTAGAAAAATCGACAAAACCAATAAAATTATTAAAAAAAAATTAATAAATAAAATTCTTATTTAAGGAGATGAAAAATAAAAGAGTAATAAATAATTGACATTCTTCACATCTTCCATTTTATAATTAATTTTTATTTTTATAAAAATTCCAGGAGAATTCCAAAAGATTGAAAAATTAAATTAAATATTTTCATTATATAATTAATACTGCATAAAATTATCTATTTAATCAATTTTCTCATAAATTATTATATTTTTTTGTATATTATTATGTTTTATTAGAAATATTTTTTTTAAATAAAAATTTAATATGATTTTTAATTAAAAAAATTGTACATATCTTTAATTATTTCACTATTAATCTCTTAAAAACTAATCATAATATTGGTAATTTAATCGAAATAAAAGCATATAAGTGATTTAATTCAACTAAAAATGATTCCTAATATCTTGATTTTAATATCACAAATAATTAATTTATTATCAAATTTAAAAATTATTATTAAAACATAGTGTATATAATTAATAAGATTCATTTATTTAAAAAAAAAATTAAATTTAAAAAAAAATTAATGAGAAATATCTATTTCTTTAACTTAAATCGGAAGTTTTGATGTGTTTTCAATTTATATATTCCTTCAATTGAAACGAACATTAAAAATCATTCAAAAAATTAAATTATAACGTGGCCAATTAGTGTTTGCTGAAAAGCGTTGAACTCGAAACCATTGTAAGTGTAATAAAAAAATCGAAACACATATTATAAAACGCAAAATGATGATTGATGATTTGTTTCATTTGTTCACATTTCCGTCGATAATTCAGGAATATACACATTACGAAATGAATTATGGAAATTTATTCGTTGAAATCGCAACGTACGCACAACACGCCGAATTTTCAATATCGATGTGGTTCTGACAAGTTGGTGTACTTTTGTATTTTCATATTGGAAACGTCAATGGTTCAGAATGAATTGTTTGATACAGGTTTCAGATTGGTAGGTAGGATAATATATTATATTCAATATCAGTTAGTCATATGTTTGCATTTTGCTTATGACAGGTGTAATCCATCATTTCGTCTTCAGTTCGACTTGTATACGAAATTTTCCTTTAAAGTCATAATATAATAGACTGAACTTGGAAATAATCAAAATAAGATTTTTTAGTATACTGCGAAATGTACAATCCTCAAGAAGATTTGTTAAGTTCTTAAAAACATATTCAAAACAAGTCAATCTTTCATCTATCTATACAAATATTTAAATATAACTTCTTTATTAAAATTTTACATCGTCATTATTTTTAAAATAATTTACAATAAAATAAGATCTTGCACTTTTTTATACAATACATAAATATTGTATGATTAATAAAGAAAACATTCATTACGATTTTTAATTTAATAATGGATCATCCAAGTGTGACGTCTATATTTGTTTTTTATTAAAGAGAAACAGAAGAAACTATACACATGTTTCCCTATACATCACACTATACACATGTTTCTTTTTAATAAAACAAAATCTAGGTGTCATATTTAAATGACTCTATATATTAATTTTAATTTTGCAAGAACTTAAATTTATTTTTTTTAATATTAAAACTATCTAAAAAAAATTTTATAATATATATTAAAAAATATAATACAGGTAACCCTCGTATAATATGGCACTTCTATAACACGGTTTCGCTTTAACACTGTTCGAAAATTGGGGAAAACCCTCATACAACACGGCAACCTAGAACACGGTTTGAGAATTAGATAAATCCCTGTACAACGCTTAAAGTTTTTAAGAACAAAATTCGAAATTAGAGAAATCGTCGTACAACACGGAACGAAATAAGAGCTTTTAAGTAAACAAGATATCTCATTGGAAATTTTTCATTTGAGCGTGTATGTCGTATCAGATTTGCCTGCAGAATTTTGAAATTTATTAGAATTTGAAATCCATTTTGTTCGTGGAGTATTAAGTACATTTTAAAATTTTGTGTTTTTCTTTTTACTACATTATACATAGATTAACAATTTTCGGGTGCGTATTATTCAACCTTTTTTAGAAATGGTAATTATGTTTTTCATTTTTATGAATGAATTTATAGCCCTAAACTATGTTTGACGAAAATAAAAAAATACCTTTACAAAGACATTTCATCTCGTTAGAACAAAAATTACAGATTTTACTCTTAGCTAAAAATAAGCAATCTAAAATAACAGATTTTTTGCGAAAAGTAAAGCATAGAATTCAAGATAATGCTGAAGAAAGTTCCGAGGATGAGGATATCTTGTCAAAAAGAAAACGCCCTTGATTAATGGTGCTTATTAGTGATGACGAATAAAACATTATTTAATACATATTAATATGTAATATTTTTGATGAAAATTGCTTTAATAAATATATTTCTCTTAAGTATAAAAATATAATAGTATGTTTTTCTAATTTTTGGAAACTAAGTCCCTTCATTGCATTAGTTCTTCGTTTCATATAATATGAATTCGCATAACACGGCATTTTTTAGGAACTTAAAAACCGAGTTATATGAGGATTACCTGTATTTAAATTTCATAATAGATTAAATATACTTTATTTTAAACTCGTTATTCTTTTAATCGGAACTATTTTATTTATTTAGATTTAAACAATGTTTAAATAATTTTAAGTAACCAAAATATTATCAAGAAATATAAAAAAATCATATTTAATTATTATTAGAAATTTATTTTTTATATTTATATTATATATATTTCTAAAAAAAATATTTGAAAATAAATGTCAATAATAAGATTTTATAACGTAGCCTTCTGATGAAGATGACATTGCTATCGAAATGTGCATTAGCTTATTATTCTTATAAACAAACAAAGTGAACAATAAGTAATTAGTGAACACTTTTTAATATATTGTGGTATTGGGACGATAGTTCATTTGTGTAAAAGTAAATATTAAGATTTTAATTTTTGCATTATATATATATTATAAGAAAACAAATACATATGTACCTTCCGTTACTAAATTCGTTGTGTCCATAATCAAAATTCACTTGAAAACTCATAAATTTAATTATTACTAAAAACAACGCTTTAAAATACAAACAATAAAATTACCCAAAAAAGGTTTAATTGTGTTTAAACATAAATTTTGAATTTAATGTTAGATGTAAATAATTCAAAAACATAAAAATTGAACTAAGTACACGCAGTAACTAAATTTTAACTATCGGTTCACTCTAGTCATACAGATGAAGAGAACGTAATCTAAACTCGACAATAACAATAATTTTCATTGTGATACTTAAATTCCATCATTATGACGTACTAAAATTAGATGAAAGGGGTCAAATTGTGCGCAAAGGAAAACGTAATGTACTCTATACGTACTAGTGTATTCGCGCCGTGATTCTGTCATAATTAACATTCTAATGAAGCGATGCCACTGTGTGTCTACAATCCCGAACAAATTAACTAGATATAAAGGATTTATACGATCTGGTAGAAATTGAGCCGATATTGATGATTCTTGTGTTTATACTTTCTGGTGTGTGATTTCAAGATATTATGTTTCTTTACTCTTATAGCGTTTGGTAAACAAAAGTATCAGTTGTGTAATGTTTACAATTCATTTCGTTTTTCTTTATACAATATATATATATATATATATATATATATATATATATATATAAATTAGATATAATATCTTAATATAAAAAAAAACAAATATTTTTATTAGAAAATAATTCTTTATTTAATTATTTTTAAAAAAATATTTTTTATTATTTTATATTTTTAAATTTAATTGTACATTAGGATTTTTTACAGTTCGTTAGCTCCCTGAAATATAATAAAATATCGTAAGAAAGTAATTGAATAAAAAAATTTTTAACACAGATCCAAATTGTAATTGTAATCTAATTTAAATTTATATACACACGATTTTATTTCACTAATATTTATTTTATATAGGGTCATTCAAATCGACTTCTAGATTTGTGTTTTATTAAAAACAAACAACAGAAACTATACACATGTTTCCCTATACACATGTTTCTTTTTAATGAAACACAAATCTAGGCGTCACATTTAAATGACCCTATATTTAAAAATATTCTTTCAGTAATTGGTTAATTTTGTGTTAAAATTTTAAATTAAAAATCAATTTTCAAAAATTAATAATTTTTTATGAAAATTTTCATACTTTAAATCTTCATTTCTTGAGAATAAGAAATTTATAAATTTAATATAATTCTAACTTTTTTTGTTACAAATCAATTATTTTTATATAAAAGAACCATTTTTTTACAAAAAAATATATTTGTTTTTAAAAAATATTCTTTTCCTAACTAAAAGTAATTTTAATAATTTACTATTCTGATGAAAATTCAAAAATTTGAAAAATTAAAACTTTTTTATTTTTGAAAATTCGATTTGAAATGAATAAATTTGTTCCAAATCTCATTATATAATGTAAAATTAGAGATATTTTTTAGAAAAATTACGATAATAAGAATAGTAATTTTTGAATTGAAGTATCACTAATTATTCAAAATAATTTTCTCTAAATATAATTTGTTCTATTTCTGAAAAAAGATTTCAGTCTTAGTTTTACTTTATTTTATATCCGATTTTTGATTTTAAATAAATAAAATCTATTTTTGAGAATTTTGGGGTTTTATGAAATTTTTAGTACTATAAGTCATTTTTTTAGAAATGTCAAAATTTTAAACATTTGTTATTTACTATCATTTGATTTTTTTTATA
>CP092092.1:11465000-11495000 GCA_029203775.1 Neoneuromus ignobilis
GAAATTATTTAATTTATTGTATAATTTAACACATAATTATAAATTAATAAAAAATTAATAATGAATAAAAAAAATATTAATATATTTTAATAATTTTTCTACCAAATAATTTTTTTCTGTTTCATTAATCACATATTATATAAAAATAAATATATATTTTTATACTATACATCATCATCAGTAGTAAGAACAACCCCTCTCAATCCACTGCTGAATAAAGGCCTTTCCCAAAATTTTGTATTTTAATTGATCCAATGCTATCCTCTTCCTGTCCATTCCAACGAATTTTACTTATCTCTTTATCCTGTATATCCATGAATCTCTTTCTGAGCTTTTTATATATCTTAGCTTCTAGTGAATAACTTTCCATGTCCATTGGTGATTTTCTCTTCTTGCTATATGACCGGTTCATTTCCATTTCAAACTTTTCACCTTTATCATAACATCTTATATCTTTTTGTGTAATTCGCAACATACATCTTCCCTTACTTCTCTGTATTGTCCTGATCTGCTGAGTTATTCTGACATTCAATACCCATGTTTTACTGTTATACTAGGGTCGTTTGATAAGTATGGTAAAAAAGTAAGAAAAATAAAATTGAAAAATTTAATAAAATTAATAAATTAAATTAAACAATAAATAAATTTACCATACTTATCAAACGACCCTCGTATATATATATATATATATATATATATATATATATATACATATTGTATAATTAATGGAATAAAATGTTAATAACAATGATTTTAATTTAATTTAAAAAATGATAGTAAAATAATAAAAAATAATTTTTATTCAAAATAACTATTCATATTTGTTTGTATAGTTACTAAATCTTAAAATAAAAAATAAAACATGTTATCGAAAAAATCATAAGTGTTATAATAACTTTATGTAATTTTAAAATTTAATTTTTTTTTTATTATTGATTTATTTACATTAAATTAATTAAATAAGTAAGATTTGTAAAAAATTAACTTTCGGTATAAAACAAGTACTTTATTTAAAACCAACATTAAATTACTCTGACGAAAGACGGAAATGAGAAAAGAGCTTTAAAACATTATAAACCTAATATTTTACTGTATTAATTTTACGGAAAGCATAATCCCAAATACATTTTTATAAAAACGACCCTTCAAATAGCTGGTTTTGCATTGCTAAATTATTTGATGTACGTCGAACGTTTTAAAATATCACCGAGGTTTAAATGATGATAAGTAAAAAACGACGACTGTTTCAACGGGAAATAACTTGATGATAATAATAACGAACATAAAATGGCGTTGTGGCCGATAAGTGGTTAACATGCTTCACTGACTTATTGCAAATAAAATCGTTTGGTTTGAGACAGGGTTGCGAGGTCAATTTAAATCTTCAGATGAGTAGCAAGAGATGTTCTTTCCTTTAACAAAAGCGAGAGTAATAAAAATGTGTCGTAAACTTACTGTCACTTTTATGAGACGAGATTATATTTTTAAGTGGAATTTTTCTTAAAGAAAAACTTTAATGTTCGTCATTTACTTCTATTATATTTTCTGTTTTATACGAAAATTTACGTAATTAATTTCTTGCACACATGCATATACAACGAAATATATTCAATACATATGCACATCAATACACACACACACACACACACACACACACACACACACACATATATATATATATATATATATATATATATATATATATATATATATATATATATATATATAAATATATATATATTCATCAAGATCATTTATTATCTTTATTTTATCTTTATCTTTAACTTATTTCCCTCTTTAATTTAAAATATATCTAATGTTATCATATAATTTAAGTATACTTATAAAAAAATATTTTGCAATATTTCTTAAAATATATATTTGAGTTTTACGAATGCGGGGGGAAATAATGTATTCATAACATTAAGATTAGATAATGTTAGAAATATACATCAAAAATACATTATATCTAAAAAATCGAAGTGTATGTAATAAATATGCATTGATTAAAAATATATTAAAAATATTACATTAATCAAATTGATAAATCATAATCACTATTTATAAAATTGATTTTATCAAATATTGTATTTAATATGAAAAATAAACACTTTAATTAAATTTTATAAGATGAAATATAAGAGTTTAATTTATGAAATTTAATTATATTTGAGTTTAAGTTGATTAAACAACCCATTTCCAATTATTTGCTTTTTTATCATAAATATATTATCTTTTAAGTATATTCACAAATATTTTTGTTTCAGGTGAGTTACTCCAGTTTATTTTTATCGAAGGCAACGGTAAGATTTTGAAAACTCATAATAAATAAGAATAAATTTAAATTCAATTAAACATTGACCTTTAATTGTAGGCATACATTTCAATTTTTAATTTTTTTCTTGCATAAATGTATGATGGAGTTATAAATTCTATATATTTTTGAACTCATACACACATACTTACATATATATATATATATATATATATATATATATAGATATAGATATATATATATATATATATATATATATATATATATATATATATGTGTGTGTGTGTGTGTTTTGTTATGTATATATGTATATAGATATACAATCTTATACCAAATTGTCTTTTAATTATATAAGTTGATGCATATAACCACTTTTCAAAGTATTTATGAAAATCTATTTCGTTTTTTCCCTTTTAAATCTTTTATTTTATTCTTCAATGCCTAGAATTTTAAAAGAATTAATTTTAACAAATTTAAGTTTTTTAATGTAAAGAATAAATAATAAAAATATTATTTTAATAAATCACGACTAAATCTTTAATACAATATTTTTTTTAAAAGAAAACTACATTTAATTTCTTAAATATTTTCATAATATGAAACTTCGACGTCATACTATGAATTTTATTTAACTTCTTTTAATTATAAACATAAAGTTATATACAGTTATAAATTTCTTTATAAATAGTACAATGTATAGGATCATCCAAATGTGACGCCTAGATTTATGTTGCATTAAAAAGAAACATGTGTATAGTTTCTTTTTAATAAAACACAAATATAAGCCATTTTGAAGATCCTATATAACACTGCTAGATTTAACTAAGTTATTATTCAAAAATTATATACTCGTATAAATACGTGTTTTATTTTGATAAAAATGCATAATTAATCTTCAATCTTTTAAATGATTCCTTCTAATTAGTTTATATGTTAGTTTATTATTATAATAAAAAAATTAACGAAATATTTGTCAGTTAACTTTTATTGAAATCTTGTATGAAATATATAAAAATGCGAGTATTAATAAGCATTTTATACAAAACGAAAAATTTCATTGGACATTTTTTCAAACCTCTAAAAATTAAACTTTTATAAATTATAATATTTCAAAAATGAATTCAATTTTCATCATTACTTTTCACTTCTTTAATCGATTACTTAAAGTATGAAGTACATGTATCATATCTGTGAATACGGTCCTCTATTTTAAAACCTTTTGCGCAGTTAAAAAAATGTAGTTAAAAAGGTATAAAAACGTATGAATATTATTTATCATAATGACTTTAAAAAAAAAATGTTATCATAAGTGTGTTATCACAATAAGTAAGTCAATATAATATATACTCGTGATATGTAAAAAATATGAATATTTTTTTTATTAATTTTCATCCAAAGATCTTTTAAAATATAAAATTTTATGACGAAAATAAAATATTTTTTAATAATTCTAAAAAAAATTTTTTTTCAATTTTCTAAGTGCTATTTTTAAATACAAAAGTATTTATTTTATAATATTCAAATCATCCCTTATATGATACATATTTATATATATATATATATATATATATATATATATATATGTATGTATGTTCCTCATATGTTCATATAGAATAGAAATATTCAATATAAATATTTCATATTATAAATGAAAGTTCCACCCTTGAAAGCAAAATGACATATACGTCTTCAAATATTGTAGATGTCAACATATTTCTGTGAAGTAGAAAGTTACATAAAAAGACGATGAAATTTTTACACCCTCATTTCTTGATTAAAATCGTCCTCGACCAAAACCTTTAAAACCACATCAACCGTAGGGACTGTAAGTTTTTTTTTAAAGTTTTCACTATTACTCAAAAGTTTTCTTTCTGTCCTAAACTAAATATTAATTTTGAATCATTGTATATTATTTTTTTTCTTTAGTATTAAAGTGAATAATTTATTCAAATATATCCAATTTAGAAGTTGTAATATACTTACGAATAACAAATACTAATATTTAATTTTTGTTATACAATAAATGTATTATTTTTGAAACGTACATTATTACTATAAAGGATAAGATTATTCAAATATTTTAACAATCATACATATATATAAATAAAACTTGATACCACATCAAATTTATTATTTGAGTTTAACTTTATATTTTTTTAAAAATGGTTCTCTGCCTCCGCTGCCACGTTGATGTGAAAATTTCATTTTCGAACTTTTCCAAAAATTGTAGAATAAATTTTATAAAATATTAAAATTAACAAAAAATTAAAAAAAATAGATTTTTAAACAGATTTTTTGACAATATTTTCGAAAAAAATAAATTTTAATTGTATTGCTATTATTTATATATACATATACATATATATATATATATATATATATATATATATATATATATATATATATATATATATATATTATAAATAACATTGTCTAGACAAAAGCACTAACATAGCTTTCTAAATATTTAATTTTTTATCATTTATTTACATTGTTAAATAGAAGCAAATTCAAGGGTCGACGAGCAAAGCGAATAGGGGATGGATCCCCTGGTATATTGAAATAAATTATTTTAAAGAAATAAATTATAATAAAAGATTAAGGAGGGAAATAAAATGGAATTTTTGTTTTTAAATAATTCATGATATCGAAATTCCTAAACAGGTATACTTCAATAAATTAATTTTAATATATTCTTTAATTTATAGTGTAACACAAATAAGTGTGAAGAATTTTGACATAATTTACTTGGTTATAAACATTAACTATTCTTGACTATTCTTTAGTCTCTTTTGAACCATCCTATATAAACAGTAATAATAAATTAAATAAGAAAATCAATATTAAATACTATTTCTATTTAAAATTCTATCTAAAAGACTTTCCTTCTTATATAAATTAATTGCTTTTATTGTTATTTTTCATTTTTACTTGAATTCATATTATTTTATTTAAAATATTTTATCGTCTTATTCAGAATATTTCCAATCATTTTAAAAATATGCATCGAAAGATAAATTTTATTATGGGACAAAGGTTGACATTGCGAAAACAAATCAGTTGATTTATATAAAATAACTTTATTAATAGTCAAAAAATATACCTAGTTATTGAAAAAATTATGAAATATATAATTCATTTAATTTTCATACATTTATTTTTATGTAAATTTTCTTACTTACTATAATATCTTTCACTTGTTATGTGTTTCTTTCTTAATCATCCGTTTCTCTTCTTATCTTTACATATTCTTAACAGTGCCAAATATACAAACATATATATGTATATGAGTGTGTATGTGTGTATGTATGTATGTATGTATTTATCTTATCAAAAAGTAAATTTATTTATATTTAGTATTTATTAAATATAATAACTTCTTAATTATAAGAAAAAAAATAACAGTATGTTATTATCAGGTTTTTCCTGTATTGATAAAGTAATTTATTGATATTAATTACTAAAAAAAAAATTATCGATTTTTTTATATAATCGACTATCACTAATTAAACCACTTGTAATCCTATTTCACCACTAATTCGAACATTATTTTACTCAAATGTAATTTTTTATATATTTTTTATCTTTATTCAATATATTTCCAAATATTTATCAACTTTTTCTTTTTTATTTTATTACGTGCATACAATACGTATCTACATATATTTATTTGTATGTATCTAATTCTATCACTCCACAGTTAAGATATGTTATTTATTATAATATAGTTCAGTATTGGATTCGTATCATTAAAAAAGAAAAAAAAACAAAATTACCAAATTACCATTGCATATTTCTTTTTTATTGAAAGTATTTGAAATTTTAACATATTTTTAAGCCTGTTTGAGATAGATAAAGTAATTGCATGTTTTACGTTTTTGTATTTTTTATTTCTATGTTAGAATAGCGTGTTTTGATTATGTACATACTCCCCTATATAATAATGGCAAGCACTTGTTTGATAATTGCATTTTTTTAAAATATTATTTTTAGTAGCGTAAATGGTTTATACATTCTAGGTCATTGGGCCGTTATCTTTGTTTATTATACGTGATTTATTTTTGAAAAAATAGGTTAATTATTGTGTAAACTGTACATACTAATTTATCTCACTAATCCAATACTGCATATATCCCAACGATGCTGGATTTGTAATGGTCAACTGTAACTAAATATCTAATAGAAAAACATATATAAACTACATTATATTTTACAAAAGAATCCAATACATTATTAAAGATAGCAAATGATCAACAAAATATTGAAAAAAAATATGATTGATACAAAATAACTTGAAGAACAACATATCATACTGGAACGTGAGTGGATAAAACGGAAAAAAAGGAAAAACTCCGCAGTTTTCGTTGCAGTTTACGAAAAGTTTAGTGGTTACTTCACACTATAAGAGTTTCAGTCGTTATTGTGATGCCATTTTGGCAAACTTCTTGATTACATTATATCCGTTTAGAACGGAAATTGAGTTTAATGATAAATGTCAAAGATACTAATATTTAGTTCGTATCATAGAAATTATTGGGGTCATTTTTTCATTATTTTCTGAATATAAAGATAACTTTTTCTGTTTGAGTTATTGTGTTTAAATATATTGATTTTACACACACACACACACACACACACACACATATATATATATATATATATATATATATATATATATATATATATATAATAAATAGAATAATAATTTCGTAATTAAAAATAGAATTACAAATTTATAGTTAATAAAATTAATCCAATATTTTACTTTTATTAATAGAGAATATAAAATAAATTACTACATTACTATATAATATAATTGATTTCATTCTACGAAGATTATATTATCAATTTATTACTTTAAAAACACATAAATGAAATTTACATAAGAAATATTTTGACAGAAATTTTATTTTTGAATATTATTTATTATTTTGTACTTTTTAAACAATTTTATATTAAATTTTTAAATTAAAATATCCGTTAAACACACAATTTTCAGAAAAAGTTACAAAACATAGTAGAAATAAAAATCTGAAAATGGCTTTGAAAGAAAAACAACAACAAAAAGTTTTTAAACTATATTTATAATATTAAAAACAATTAAATATAAATATTCGTATTCACATTAAAGTTTTGAAACTATATTTATAATATTAAAAATAATTGAATATAAATATTCGTATTCACATTAATGAAGATAAATGTATTTATTTTTCTTTTTACTTATAAAAGATACTATTTGATCTTTTTAAAAACCTTTAAAAATTATTTTATAAATATTTAAGATATCTTGAAATAAATTTCAATCCATAACAATAATTTTTTTAACATAAATTCTTTTAGGATTTTATACACATCTTGTAACACAAAAAATATATACGGATCATATTATTTTTATATGGCATGAAAATGTAAGGATTATTGATTCAAAAATTTAATTTAATCAAGAACAACAATTAATAAAAATAGATCTATGTTTTATCTCACTAAATATTTTTTTTTAAATTATTTTTTCTTAGCAGTAATAAATAATTATTTTATTTATTTGTACCGTATATATATATATATATATATATATATATATATATATATATATTTGTGTGTGTGTATGTGTATAAAAATTCCTATAGACATAAATTATGAACATAACTTAAGCTTAAACATAAAGTATACAATAACACAAAACTATCATTGTGTGTGTGAAACTCGTAGACGAGGTAACTTCGAAGTAATTTCAAAACGGGTTCTGTAGGAAATCCGGTGCCAGACCGTCGTAGATTCTCGGAATGCCTGTGACACCGACCGAAACAAATCCAATCCAATCGTGTAAGTCTAAATCAATAGCACCACGTCCACTACTAACCAGACACCATAAGTTTCCTTTTTAACCCTCATCCTCAGATATGTAGAACTTTAAATAAGGGTTATAGTCTCTCAACCTTTATAATTAAATTTTCAATTTCAAGAAAAATATTCATTTTTTATTTGAAGGAAAATCAAAAATTAGTCAAATAATTCGAAAAGTTTGTTATAACAATTATTGTTTTTTTATATATATAATGCAATATTTTCTTATTAAATATATATATATACAAACATACATTATTCTTATTTAATTAATATAGGAATAATTATTTCATAAAAATGTTCATTTGGATTAAATACTATATAATCACTAATTCTATGACGTTTAGGAAATATAATTTGCATTTCATATCCATTAGTTTCTACTGAATTCCTACGATAATCATTAATTTATAATTGTGTACTTTGTCTGGAGTCAACATTTAGTAATTTATATATACATTTTTCTAATTCTTTTATTTCCCTCTCACGTTTAAAAGAAATTATTTTATAAACACAATAAATTATTAATGATAATAAAATAGTTATTAAAATAAGACATATTTGAATCAGAAAAAACCTAGAATAATTATAATTTGGATTTAAATTTTCTATAGTATAATTCATATATTTTTCGGTTTCGCATATATGAACTAAGATTTTAGTATTATTTTCAGTTTGTAAATAACAAGATATATCATCCATTAGGTTATTTATAATATTATTACTTATTTCTTCTCTATTACTAATGGAAATGTTTTTCAATAAATAACAATCACATATCCACGAATTATTATGAAATGTAAAATTTACTAAATTTAAAGTATGTATATTTAAATTTAAAAACGTTAATTTGTTATCATTAAGTAAAAGTTCCGTTAAGTTTGTGTTTGACGAAAACATATTTTTTTCTATAAAAAATATTTCATTCTCGCTTAAATCAATTATTTCTAATTTTGACAATCCTTCGAATAAACTTTCATTTAGTATTTCAATATAGTTTCGTCGAAGTGACAATTGCGTTAAATTGTTATTTGCTCTGAACGTTTTCTTTTCTAGTTTAGAAATATTATTGTATGAAAGATCAAGTGTTTCTAAACAAACTAGTTTATTAAATGCGTCTTCAGAAATAGTTGCTATGATATTATGTGATAATATTAAATTAGTTAAAAAATAATAAGAACTAAAACTTTCTCCTTCTAAAGAAAAAATCTTATTTTTTTCTAAACATAATGAAACTTTGTTTGAAAAAAGAAGATTTTCAATTGAAAACTTTTCAATTTTTGGAACCGAAGTGATATTTCTGTTTACAAGAAACATATTTTTTACTTTCCCTTCTTTTATATCAGTGCCTCGAATTATTCTTTTTAACTGATTTGACACCTACAAACAATACCTCTTTAAGTGTTGATTTTCAATAAAGTTTGATTTCATATATTAAAATAATAAAAGCAAAAGATATTTTTACATGCCATCTATACACACATGTATTTATATAAATAATCATATATATATATATATATATATATATATATATATATATATATATATATACATTATTCTTATTTATTTAATAAGGGAATAATTCTTTCATAAAAATGTTCATTTGGATTAAATACTATATATTCACTATCTATATGACGTTTAGGATATATAATTGGCACTTCATATACATTAGTTTCTACAGAATTCCTATGATAATCATTAATTTCCAAATGTGTACTTTGTCTGGAGTCAACATTTAGTAATTTATGTATATATTTCTCTGATTCTTTTATTTCTCTCTTACGTTTAAAAGAAATTATTTTATAAGTACAATAAATTATTAATGATAATAAAATAATTATTAAAATAAGATATATTGGAATCGAAAAAAACATAAAATAATTATAATTTGGAGATAAATTTTCCATCGTATAATTCATATATTTTTCGGTTTCGCATATATGAACTAAGATTATAGTATTATTTTCAATTTGTAAATAACAAGATATATCATCCATTAGATTATTTGTAATGTTATTACTTATTTCTTCTCTATCACTAATGACAATGTTTTTCAATAAATAACAATCACATATCCACGAATTATTGTGAAATGTAAAATTTACTAAATTTAAAGTATTTATATTTAAATTTAAAAACGTTAATTTGTTATCATTAAGTAAAAGTTCCGTTAAGTTTGTGTTTGACGAAAACATGTTTTTTTCTATAAAAAATATTTCATTCTCGCTTAAATCAATTATTTCTAATTTTGACAATCCTTCGAATAAACTTTCATTTAGTATTTCAATATAGTTTCGTCGAAGTGACAATTGCGTTAAATTTTTATTTGCACTGAACGTTTTCTTTGCTAGTTTAGAAATATTATTGTATGAAAGATCAAGTGTTTCTAAACAAACTAGTTTATTAAATGCGTCTTCACAAATAGTTGTTATGATATTATATGATAATATTAGTTCAGTTAAAAAATAATAACGACTAAAACTTTCTCTTTCTAAAGAAAAAATCTTATTTTTTTCTAAACATAATGAAATTTTGTTTGAAAAAATAAGATTTTCAATTGAAAACGTTTCAATTTTTGGAACCGAAGTGATACTTCTGTTGACAAGAAACATATTTTTTAATTTCCCTTCTTTTATATCAGTGCCTCGAATTATTCTTTTTAATAACTGATTTGACACCTACAAACAATAACTCCTTAATTGTTGATTTTCAATAAAGTTTGATTTCATATATTAAAATAACAAAAGCAAAAGTTATTTTTTTACATGCCATCTGTAACTGAACTTCATGTGTAATTCCAATAAGGACCCATAAATAGATGGGACAAAAATTAAAGAAAATTCTTTAGAGTGTACTGGGAGAAAAAAACATTGAATCGGTTGAAGTGGAAAATTTTATATATATATATATATATATATATATATATATATACCCGTCCCTCAATTTACGCGGAGTATCCGTTCCACGTGGATTTGTTTTACGCAAATGAAAATCGCGTAAATTGAGTCTGTCAGTACAATAAAAAAAATATTGAAAATAAAAGCTAGTAAAGTTGTAGGAACACATATTTTTTTCACATAGCTTAACAAAAAAATAATGACGTCTTAGAAAATAAAAGTAGATAAATTTTAGTCGGTGTCACTATCGCTACTCTCATTCAAAACAATCAACCTTTTATATATTTATATCGTGCTTTTATACGAGTACGTTCAAATAAGAATTTACGTCACATTGATATATAATAAATTCCATGAAAAATTATATAAAATAAAATCTATCTAATCGCGTATAAAAAGTGCCGCGTAAATCAATACCGAGTAAAAAAAGTCCCGCGTAAATTGATGGACGGGTGTGTGTGTATGTATGTATGTATGTATGTATATATATATATATATATATATATATATATATATATATATATAAATATATGTGTGTGTATGTATGTGTGTGTGTAATACAACAAAAAATTATTATAAAATATATCTCACTTTGCTTATGCTGGTATTATAAATATCTTGTTCTTCCAATTTTTCAGCAAAAGATAATGATGTCATTATTGTTATATGAAATATAAACATATATAAAAATAGTAATTGAATTTCTTGAAAGCATATTTTCTTCATTATTATTCTAGAAATATTAATATATCTATTAAAAATCTATTTTTTACTTTTTGTAAATAATTTATCACTTACAATATATAGGGTGGACCAAATAAGACTGAATGATATTAAAAATAAAAATAAATAATAGTAAGCAAATAAGTATATATAAAAACTCTTCAGTCTCATTTGAACATATGTATATATATATATATATATATATATATATATATATATATATATATATATATATATATATATATATATATATATATATATATATAATTCTTACATAGTAATTCAAATCACATGAATTAATCAAATAAGAAAAGTTTTGAAAATTATTTTTTTACAAAAATTATGTAAATAAATACCAGACTATACGTAATTATTAACAAAATAACAGTATATGAGTATACGAGGGTTGTTTGATAAATATAGTAAAAAAGTAAGAAAAACTAAATTGAAAAATGTAATTAAATTAATTAATTAATTTAATTAAACAATAAATAAATTTACCAAACTTATCAAACGACCCTCGTATATATATATATATATATATATATATATATATATATATATATATATATAATTATTATTATTATTTATTATAATATAAAAATATATAGGGCACATTTTTAAAATAACTGAGTATAACAAACTAAGTATAAAAATAAAAACCTTTATTAAATATACATTTCTATTAACTTTTTCAAAAACTAATAAAAATAATTCCGTGTGGATATATATATATATATCTATATATAAATATATTATTTAATAAATTATTAAATTATATTCAATTTTATAAAAAAAATATAATTTTATATCTATATACTCGTACAACATTATGGTTCAATTGTACTAGAACAATATGATTGTATTCAGAATCTCATATTATATGTAGATTTCAATATTTATTTAATTACTATTATTTTTACAGAAATGTGAAATGAATAATATTAACAAGTATAATTCCTAATAATATGATTATAAATTAGTTATATTGATTACTTACGATCATGAAAATATTTCAAAATTTTACATTATATTTTGACAAAATATAATGCAAATTTAATCATATCATATTACAGGCAATTATAATTATATCACAAGCACATAAAAAATTTAATTTGTCTTACTTTGAATGTAAATATTGTATCTTGATTTGTAAACAAATAATAAAAAATATATAAATAATTTTGAACACATGTAACAGATGAGTAATGTATTTGATTTCAATTATAATTATATATTTTAATAGAACTTGATCGTAACAACTTTGCGTAATAAACTGTATTATTATTACAGCAATTTATTTTATTATATATCTTATCAAAAAAATGATAATTTTAAATACTTATCTCTTTCATTTTGTATACATATTTAAAATAAAAAAAACTTCCTTTTAAACTTCTTTTCAGTAAAGTAATAAAAAGGTTCACGGACAAGCGTATGCCTAAAACTCGTAGATGAACAAATTCTTTAGGACAAAGCAAGTAACAAAATGAAGAAATGTAGTAGGGAGAGAAGCGGTAAATATACGGGATAAAAATTTAAGTAGAAAATAATCAATGTTTTAAATAAATTAAATTTTTACAATTATTTCATATTACCACATTGTATGCGGACCACGCGTCTCGATAACGTCTTTCACGCTCTAGTAATAGTATGCGAAAGACGTCGTCGAGGCGTTGCCCGCATGCAATGTGTTAAGTAAGATTAATATTTATTTTCAAAATAAAACTTTTATAAAACTATGAATTATAAAAATTTATTCGTTTTCGTTTGGAATTTCTTCGATTTCCATTGCTTCCTCCGGTTGTGACTGAGTAGGTACAAACGACACAATTGGTTTTTGATAAGTAAAATTTTTGCGCAATAGACTTTACCATCTTAAAGCCTGTAAAAACATTTTTTTTTAATGACTATTATATTACTATAGTATAATATATAATATACAATTAGATCAATGTTTTAAAAACAAAACAATTAAAGGAAATACTCACAAATAATATATAACTGCAATAAATACCATCTATTTAGGTATTATTTATAGATAATTGATAATTTTATAACACCACGTAAAATTCAATAAATCTTCAAAATGACACCTGAGAACAAATAATTCATAATAATTTTAATATAACATTTTTTGATAAAAGTGTAGAATAATTTGATCATAATTATAAATAAAATTATTGTGAAAAATTGTTACAAATAAAACAACAGATAACCTCAAAACTGTTATAGATTTCGATAATTTTTAAATACCACGTGTTTTTAATAGTATTTTTTTTATTTGATAAATAGACTAAATGTATATACATAATGTTAGAAAATACTATATCTATGTGTTGGTATGCATGTCCATAACCTCAATTTCACGTTGATTTGATAATTTTTTTAAATACCACGTGGATGTTATGTAGTCTTATTTAGCTTATTATTATAATATGAGATTATATAAATTAATTTACTTACCAAAAATATCAATGTTATTACACTGAATAACACTCTTATTTAAACACAATTCACAGATTAAGTGTAAACAATAATTGCTAACAAAATAGTGACAATTACAATAGTAAAACAATATACTGCCTGTCATATTAAACCGACGCGCATGCGTGATGGGCCTCACTACCTCTCTCTCCTCTAATAATGTTTAGAAATGTGAGACCATGGGAAAATTTTCAAAAAAACCGCTAATACTATGCATATTAGAGTTTCGGCTATGTAAAAATGGCTTCTGTTTCATGTAAAAATTTTACCCCAACGCCGCTAAAGAAGTTTCACTTCAAAAATTAATTAAATTTGTTTCTAAATAGAGCAGTTAGATGGTTTATTCTATATTAATTATAAAAATTACCATCCGTATGAATTTTTACGTCTGTAAAATAATTTTTTTCGTACTTTTGATATGTAACGGAAATAACCCAGGCCACCCGATGTAAGGTATTTTGTATCCAATAATTTTATTATTTATATTAGTTTAAATATATCCTTGTTATATTTTAAATACTCATAGAAAAGCTAGGGTACAAAAATACTCCATTTCAGATCCTGTAAACGTCGAGCCTCGAAGGTTAAATGAAAAAGTGCATTACATGTTTCTAATTATTAAAAATCAAAATAATAATATATATTGTACAAGATTATTTCTTTTTCAAAATACAATATAATAATATAATTTAAAATATTGTTTATTATAGATATACATGCATTAGGAACATTTTAAAACATTACTTATTTATTTTTCATATATTGTTTCATATAATACATTATAATTTATTTTTTAATAAATCAATAATTATTACTTTTAGTAATACTTTATTTTCCTTATTGAATATAGACCAATAAATCATTTGAAGTAATTTTTAAAACATTTATATTTTGAATAAAATTTCAACCATTAATTTTTTAAATGTTATCAATTTTTTTTAGTATATGTGTTAACTTAATTTTCAATGTTTATATTTAAAATATAAATAAATAGATTCGTAATGCTGTGACTAAAATACTGAAATGTTAACAATTCATTATATACACATTTATATACACACATACATATATATATATATATATATATATATATATATATATATAATTGAAAAGTGAAGAAGAGAATAAAAATTGGATGGTCCGGTTTAAATGAAATTAATATATTATGTAGTCAGATATTCTTCTATATTTAACAAGGAAAGTTTTTATGAAATCATCCTACCTGTTCTCATACACAATAGTGAAACGTGGGTCTTAATTTATAAAATCATTCAATGGCTCTTAATAACACAAACAAGCACGGAAAGATGCATGTTGAGAATAACACAAAAAGATAAAAAGAGAACAGAATAGATCAGATAGAAAACAAAAGTTATGAATGTTATGACAAAAGTGGAAAGTTTGATATAGAAATGGACAAGTCATATAGTAAAAAAGAGAACCACCGATGAGCAAGGGTATTATTGATTGAGAGCCTAAATGTATGAAAAGGCCCAGAAAGTGTCCATGAATAGATGGGACAAAGAGATAAGGAATTTTCATATAATGAGCTAGAAGAGAAAAGCATTGAATTGGTCAAAATGAAGAATTTTAAAAGGACTTTTATCCAGCAGAAGATAAAAAAGCAAACGATTATGATTATGATAATTAAAAAAATATTAGATATTTTAATAAGATATCACCACACATTAAATTTATTTATTAATTTATATTTTCTTTTATAATTATTTTTTTACCCATACTATTTTATTTATTGATATTCATACAATAAATAAAAATTTATCTATTCAAGTTTCATTAAGATTATATTTACGTTTAAATATATATATATATATATATATATATATATATATATATATATATATATACATATATATACTCGTATATATATAGATATTTATATAAAATAATATATCTGATAACATATAATAACTTTATTCCATTATGTTTCATTTTTTTACATAAAATAATATAATAAACATGATATAGTACTTTGTAAATTGCAAATTTTTTAAATAAATATAATTGATTTTATATTATATTAATAACTGTTTATAATATTAATGAAAATAATTTCATAAAAACGAAAAAAAGGAAAAAAAGGAATACATTTAATTCTCTTACTTTTCTATATAATCTTTATCATAGAAATATTTTTGTAGAACACAACTTTTTTTATTATCTTCCTATTATCTATATTTAAATAAGTACTGTATACTGATAAATATTATATATATATATATATATATATATATATATATATATATATATATATATATATATATATATATATATGTATATATATATATATATAAATTCGTATATATATATATATATAATATATATGTGTGTGTGTGTATGTGTATGTGTGTGTATGTGTATGTGTGTGTGTGTGTGTGTGTGTGTGTGTGTGTGTGTATGTGTGTATGTGTGTATGTGTGTATGTGTGTATGTGTGTATGTGTGTATGTGTGTATGTGTGTATGTGTGTATGTGTGTATGTGTGTATGTATGTATGTATGTATGTTTGTATTTATATAATAGGAATTTGTAAATATGATTGAAAAACTTTAAAATAGGTACGAAAACAGACAAAAATAACTAATAGAACAAATAAAATCGATGAAATGGACATGTAGTAAGAAAAAAAAACTATATATTTATGAAAATCATTATGTCGTGGCAACTAAGATACAACAAGAGATCCAGAAAGAGACCATCTTAAGAATGGAGGAGTAATATTGTAAAATATTATGGAAATTAGGGTTGGATAACATTAACTGTAGACAGGAAACATTGCAAGCATCTAAGGAAAATATTTAAGATGATCTATCACATTCGATGAGGTTTTTGCTTAACTATGGGCTGATATACGGTTTGTTAAATATATATATATATATATATATATATATATATATATATATATATATATATATATATATATAAAATAAATATTTTTAAGATATTGAGGTTATTTAACATGTGTTGTCTATTTACTAAAATATAACTTTTAAAAATAATATAATTCAATACTATTTTATTTAATATAAATTTAATTTTTATAAAATTATTCAATTAACTTTTTATTTTTGAATTAACAATGAATAACAGTTTTTATTTTTATATATATAAATAAATATAAATAATACACACAATATAATTAATATCAATACTGTGTTTAAATATAAATAAGATGTATACACATAGTAATTATTAACTAAAGGATTAGATGAACTGTTTATATACTCAGTCCAAGTTCCATTCCATTTGTCAGATGTTGTGCATATTGGTTCATTTATCAATTCATTGTTAATTTTTTTCCATAATTTCACGGTGTCTTTTAAGTTGTCATCGCAATTCCAAATATTGTTTTCTAATTCCAGTGTAGTCAGTTTCTTCAGATAACTTAATTGAATAGTTTCAAGTTTATTGTTATTAATGAAGAGCTTTTTTAATTCTTTATTCATTTCAAATGATTTATTTTCAACGAAATTTATTTCATTTGTGTTTAAATCAATTAGTGTTATTTTCACTAAAGTGGCAAATAAATAGTTTTGTATTTTCAGAATTTTATTATTTGACAAATTAATTTCTTTTAGCTCAGTAATTGAATTAAAACACTCATTTTCTAAATATGAAATATTGTTATTTGAAATATTAAGATTAGTAAGTTTACGTAAATCTCTAAAATCATCGTTAAAAATTTTTCTTATTTTATTGTATGAGAAATCGATGGTGGTTATAGAATTATTTGCAGAATAAGGAAAAAATTCATCTCTTACTTGTGAAATATTAAACAAGATTCTATTTGAACAATTGTAAGTATAACCAGATGATTCAAATTTCATATCGGCATCTATTGTACAGTTTCTGATTTCAGAAGCAACAATTTTATAAAACAAAATTAAAAAAATTGCTGCATGCCTTGAAATTGAATGTTTCATTTTTAAGATTTATAAACGTATTCCTGAAAAAAGAAAAGCAATTTTAATATTCAGAATTTTAATGTTTAATACATATTATATATAAAATTATTTCAAATGAACTGAAGAATTTCAAAAACCATTTTCATTAAACAAATAAATTGAACTTATACAACCTAATGTCAATGAAAAAATGAAAAACAATTTTTGTATCATATGTAATAAGTTCAATCTGAAGTTTATTTCTAAAAGTTACTTCGTTAACCGTTGTTTTCACATACATTTCTAAAAAAATAATCGAGTTACCCTTTTTAATAATATAAATTTTAAATATTTGGGTCTTCAGTTTCCAAGAAAATAAATTTTTGAAGTCATTTAAATATTTTGTAATTATTTAATAAACACAAAAATACATGCACACATACACATTTATATATATATATATATATATATATATATATATATATATATATATATACTACAAATATTATTTTTGAAAAAATACATATTTTTACTTTGACACCTAATTTAAATTATTTATTACGTTGAAACTAATTACGTCTATGTATACGTAAAATAATAATAATATAAATAAACTTTCTAAATCTAATTAAAAACAAATCTAAAATATTCAATAAATGTAATTAACAAAATTATATATATACGTATATGTATTAAAATGAGAACATAGATCTATAAGAAAGTCCAGGAAGAAATCCATGAATAGATGAGACAAAGATATAAAGAAATTCATCAGAATGTACTAAATTAAAATGGTATTGGGTTAGTCGAAGAGGAAAATTTTAGGAAAGTCCTTCATCCAACAGTGGATAGAAAACGGCTTATAATGATATGTGTTTATTTGCACAAGTGTATATATATATATATATATATATATATATATATATATATATATATATATACATAATTTAAAAAATATTTTTACCTTGAAATATACTCCAATGAATGTTATATTCTATGAAAAATATATTAATAAAAGCATATACTTTTAAAAATAATTTATTATGTAAATGATTTCTATTTAGAATAATTTAAATTGTTTCTACACAAATATATTTTATTGATATTGATACTGTATAATGATTCATATATGTATTTTAACAATGTATTTATATGCGTTTTTATCTAAAACTTAGATAATATTATCAATTATGTAGATTATTCACAGAATTTTTTTATCATTACATTAAAAAGTAGTTTCCGCGAATAATATTAAAATTGACAAGAATACTTACGAATACCATTGAAAAATATTTCAGCAAATATAATTTCTGTAATTCATAAAATATTTGTTTAATTATACTACAATATAGATATCAATATATTTTCGAAAATTTATTTTTTAATATTTATTTAAAGTCTAATTACCATGAATGATGAATACAATAAATATCTACTATATAGAAACAGTACAAAAATAATATTAGTAGAATCATCGAACATTAATAAAGTATTTCCTAACTTTAAATTTGTTTTGTATTTTATTTTATTTTTTATATTATTTTTCGATTGCATAACACTTTCAAAAAAATAGAATTTATTTTTTAAAAGATACCTACTTTTAATATACTTTGCATGTAATTCCATCAAGGTTATTAGTAACATCAATCAAATTAATATTGTGTAGTCATAGAAAAATATTTCAACTTATTATCCAGTCTATCATTTACATTGCAAAAACATAATATAGGGTTTTTCAATAAAAATGTCAGAACTTTTACAGTTAGTGGCAGTCATGTTTGAATTTTTTTAGGTTAATTTTGACATTTCAACTCATTATAGTTGGACAAATTTTTATGGAACGTTTAATATTTCAACAACGCTTAGAAGTTGTAAAAATAATGAGTTCATTATTTCACGAAATGAACCATCAATTGGCCACCAAGATTATGTTATCTAACTGCATTGAATTATTTTCTGTGAGGTTATGTTAAATAATTGGTTTATGCTGATAAACCACAAACAACATAAACATTACAAATAAACATTGAACGTGCAAGTCGTAAAATTAAATCACAATTATGTGAAAGAGTGACTAAAAATTGGACTAACATATACATTATGTTAGACGAAGTTGTGTTGGTCATATGAGTGACATTGTACTCCGTCAATAATGCCATAAAATATGCTTAAAAATAAAAAATAATAATTAATTGCTTAAGAACTTTTATTTTATTTCCATTTCAACTTCTGAAGTGTTTATTAGAAAACCCTATATATTGTAAATTAGAACTATATTAATATTTTTTATATTATGTATGAAATTTTTTGACATTTATTTTAAATATATTTATTATAAAATTATTATTTCCCGTTATTATTAAATTTTAAAATTAGAAATTACATATATGATTTAAACACATGTCTTACCATCATTCATCATAAATAAAAATTCACATTTCGTCTTTGATTTTACATATCACATTTTTCAATACTGACAAATAATCATTCACAGACAAATATCACTAAATCAGAATCACATAGCAAATATATGTCGGATATTCCAACGGAATACGACTTTATAACTGCTGTCACTGGAGAGGCTGTCCCAAAACCCAAAACGGACATCCATTTGCATCTCGCTTGGGAAACTAAGTCAAGAGACACTAGACAAATGTCATGCTAATGTGCTGTCTGTGCAGCAATCTGTCTTGTGCGTACATACCAGTGAATATGTTGAGAATATATGAGCGTTTAAGAATGCTTATCTTCACACGAATTTGGAACTTTTTCAATATTTTTATTTTAAAAAAACTTACTCAACTAATATTATTTTTGTTTTCATGTAATTTTTGGGAAAAAGGTTTTAGTTGTATATAAGTGTTTTATTTATTTAGATTTATTTCTAAATTAATCGCTATTCTCATTTTAATAAAACTAAATTATAATATAAAAGTGTTCTAAATTATTTTTACGAAAATATATATTAGAACATATATATATATATATATATATATATATATATATAACAATTTATATATAGACAAAATCCAGATGCAGGAAAATCTACTGCATTTGAGCAGCATTTTATTATACTTTATTAAAAGCATCGCAAAATTTTTCTTAGATTTACAAAATGTTATATGGTCCATGTGGAAATAGAACTAAGTTTACTATAAAGTACCTGAGATAGATATACATATAACATGTATAATATTTATTTTTGTCTCCTTCTAAAAGATACTATAATGTGCGTTTTTATTTTCGGCACAATAACACACTGCGAAACATATAGCGGAGCTTATTTATGAGCTTAATCTCATTTTATGAACATTAGGTACGGATTGTACAGTCGCTTTGTTGAGGAAACAGATTGTTGTGCTTTTAAGAACAAATCTTGATGTAGCTTTAAAGATTATATTCGTAACTTTTTTATTTCGTTTCTTGTTTACATATTTATCATTTTTATTTTCACAACACTGCGACACAATGTCATAAGATACAATTCGATTATAATAAAATAAATGTTTCGCATTAGGAATATTATAACTATAATATTACACATACACACACACACACACATATATATATATATATATATATATATATATCACAACTTGCCTCAAAGTAACTCCCATCCGAAAATCTTAATAGGAAACTATGTTACCATCGAAATATTCTACCTCAGAAGAATCCATATAATTCGATAGTAATTAATCATACTTACTATGCTGACTAGACTGATAGATGAGGATTTTTCATTCAGGGTTTGGTCCCTTAGATAGGTTACCTCTACCTCAACAAATATCTTTATCTGTCTTGTTTGGAGAAGTTCCTAATATAATCCCTACCCTTCGATATGTCCAGTTTGAAAAATCGTATCAATAGGTAAGCTACAATTGTCATAGCTCTTAGGATGAAGAGATATGTAAATTTCTCTACCAACGACAATGTAGAAATTAAATATTTATAATTATGGAATAGTAAATAAGAAACAAAAAGAGGTAATCGAGAAGATCTTATAAAAGATGGAGTGATACAATTACAAAGTACGAGGGTCGTTTGATAAGTATGGTAAATTTATTTATTGTTTAATTTAATTAATTAATTAATTTAGTTAAATTTTTCAAATTAGTTTTTCTTACTTTTTTACCATACTTATCAAACGACCCTCGTATAGTGAAAATGAGAATGTTATGGGATTAGTCGCAGACAAGAAACAATAAAAAAATCTTAGAAAAACATTTAAGAAGATTTAATGACATTCAATGAGGTTTTGACCAAGCAATGAACTAATATATACTTTTATGAAGATATATACATATATATATATATATATATATATATATATATATATATATATATAGAGAGAGAGAGAGAGAGAGAGAGAGAGAGAGTCATTCAAATGTGACATCTGGATTTGTGTTTTATTAAAATGAAATAAAAGAAACTATACACATGTTTCCCTATACACCACCCCATACACATGTTTCTTTTTAATAAAACACAAATCTAAGTGTCACAATTGGATGACCATATATATAATATATATATATATATATATATATATATATATATATATATATATATATATATATATATATATATATATATATATATATATATATATATTTATAATTAACCAATATTAAATAATTTAAAAAAAAATTACCTTATTTTTCATAATTTTTTATTAATTATATGTTGAATAAATATAAATAAATTTTATTTATTTAACAGATTTGATTACATTTGGTATATACAAGGGTATTTCGATAAGTATGGTAAAAAAATAAGAAAAACTAAATTGAAAATTTAGTTAAATTAATTAATTAATTAAATTAAACAATAAATAAATTGACCATACTTTTCAAACAACCCTCGTGTATATATATATATATATATATATATATATATATATATATATATATATATATCCGCAATGAAATGAACAAACTTATTTTATAACATAATATTATACAGAAAACTGAATAATTTCCGGAAGATATTCCAGTTATTGGAGATTTATGCCTTAGTGAAAATAGGAAAAGAATTCGTTGTGATATCAATGTATGTGTAGTATGCTAATACAAACGAATTTAATACTTTTGCGTTGACATTGAGTATGCAATCACCCACGACAATTCAGAAAGAATGTTTTCTTCTTATACATTTTGCACATTCTTATATATATATATATATATATATATATATATATATATATATATATATATACTTTTGGAATTTCATCCACGTTTTCTTAATAGCATCAATTTGATTTTTATTTTCGATTCAGTAAGCAGCAAGACCATTTTGTTAGGGAATTGATGTTATATGTTATCTTTACGATGTGAACAATATGAAATAATGCAGTATAATAAGTTTATATATATATATATATATATATATATATATATATATATATTGTGGTGTTTGTATGTTTGCTATAAAAATTAACACATCTTAATTTTGTGAAATCAATACCAAAAAAACATTTGTATATATAAACAATTTATTAATGTAACTAAAATAAATAGTATCATATTTTGGAGGAAAATATTAAAAAATAAATGATATTATCTATTCATACACATACATAATACAAAATTGGGGCAACTAAATTAATCCGTCTGTTTTAAAATCATTATTTGAATATACATATTTTCTCCTCGTTATATATTTTCAAAATCAATAAAATACTTAAATGTATAGCCCAAATGATGCTAAAGGATAACAAGGAATAGTAAATAATATTAAGCAAATAAACATATATCTAAACCCTTCACTCTCATTTGAGCCACCTATTTGTACATATATATATATATATATATATATATATATGCATTTTTGAATACATGTGTCATAAAAAATATTAATTGTTTCCAAAAAAACTATTTAACATATGCTAATTGTTATAATTTTAAATATCCAGTTTCATATTTTTATTTGTCTTAAAGCTATGTAAAATTCTCTTATTATTTGTGTGAAAATATGAAATTTTATTTTACAATAATTATATTTTTTCGATATTTTAAATGTGAGGTTAAATTCATAATTTGGTTAAAACAGTGTCACATTTCTTATATCTTGTTCCAGTGATGAAGTATGATGTAAACATATATATTTTCTTCTGCATAGTTTTAGAAGGAAAAGCGTCGTTCATTCTAAACGAGCAGAACATGCGTTAAATTTAATTATATTCCCAAGGTGTATGTACGTCCTCAGTTCATACAAGATTCCATTCGAATAAAACTACATATACGTTTATACATACACACACACATGTATATATATATATATATATATATATATATGAGTGTGTGTGTATGTGTGAGTGTGTGTGTGTTTGTATGTATTTAAAGGCACACGACAAAGCAAAACCTACACGATGAATCAGCATTTCAACTTTGTGTAAGAGAAAATGATCAATGGAGAAAACATGAGGTCGCAAAGTTAAATACAGAATTGTTATAACCGTTAAAATACACGTGTACTACATATGTTTATGACATATTTATTTACTCATACAACAAATGTAACAATTTATAACAAAAACTATTAAATCACTCTATAATTCAAATATTTGTTTCATTAAATTTCGCTGATTTATATTATTTTACGTTTAAAAAAACTTGAGTTATTGTATTATATTTTACCTAGTTTTTAATATAACCGAATATATTTTATTTTTTTATAGCAAACTTTAATTTTAAAAATTAAAATATAAATCTGTTTAATCTAAAATTTGCTAGAATTTTGTTTTAAAAAGTTAACATAAAAATTTTAATTCTTCCAAATTAGAGTAGTTACTAATATATAACTGAACGTAATTTTCAAGAAAACTTATTTTTAAAAAATATTATTATTCTTATAACTAATTAATTATAATTAATATATATAATTATATATATATATATATATATATATATATATATATATATATATATATATATAGAGAGAGAGAGAGAGAGAGAGAGAGTTTTAAGCGTAATAGAACTTTAATTGAATCCCTATCGAAAGTTCTATCTGACATGAAAAATCTTTATCATACTTTTATATATATTCGTACATATACACACATTCATATATATATTAGGTTGGCAAATATCTCCCTTCCGCCTTATATATATGTACAAAAAAAAAAAAAAAAGCGGATATATATATATATATATATATATATATATATATATATATATATATATATATATATATATATAAAGTGTTTTTAGGTTAGATATAACTTTCGATAGGAATTTAATTTAAAGTTCTATCATGTTTAAGATCTACTTATATAGTTATATATATATATATATATATATATATATATATATATATATATTTATATATATATACATATATATAAAATTAGTTTCCATACTAAATGATAACATATCAAAATTATCTAGGAAAACTCTTTGCAGTTAAATACATTCAAGTAAATATACGTCTTTACCTAAAGTACAAAAATAAAAATAATTTTCAATATTATACATAAGAAATTAAAACAGAATAATAAACTATAAATAGATATAAAATTATTAATTTAAGTAATAAAATTTATATTTAAAATTTTATTTAATAAAAGTAATAAAATTCCTGTAGTAATGAGATTAAACTGTAGTTAAAAAATGATTGATATAAAAAAATATTATTGGATAAATATTTTTTCAACAGTTATAATATTAGAATATTTTTGTTAAATTATTATTTAAACGTTATTTATCTTATATGATACCATATATTTATATACGTACAAATATATATGTGTGTTTGTGATATGTATATATATATATATATATATATATATATATATATATATATATATATATGTATATATATATATATATATATATATATATATATATATACATTTATGTATATACATGTGTGTGTACGTAAGAGAGAGAAAGAATTATTTAAAAACGTTAATTATTTATTTTAAAATATTGATTATTATGCTTCTCAAATACGCAATAAAGGTTTTTGTAAACAATTTAATTAAATAATTTCACATTTCTTCATTAATATCGAAAATATTTTGTCTTAAGATATAATCAACTCATTCTGAATGTGAATATAAACAGTAAATAATATGGGTCGTAAATATGACATGCAAACAAATTGGAAAAAGCAGTGGCGGTTTATACAATTATTTTGTTTTCTACAGGGACATATAACAAAGAATCATTTATTTGCAAGAATACTTATTTTCTGAGAAAGCAATTATTCCTTTTTATTAAAATAAATAAAAATGTGGATATATTATTACCCTTATTTTTTAGTTATCGCAAATAAAATATAAAATTTAAAAATTACACCCTAATAATAAATAAATTTATTGTATATATATATATATATATATAAAATAAATAAATTTATTATATATATATATATATATATATATATATATATATATATCATTGAAGCAAATTTTATTTTGTTATCGAATAGATTATTTTTTATGTATAGAATAAATAATAAATTAAAAAATATTTTTCTTGATTAAATCAATGTGTGTATATGTTTGGGTATATATATATATATATATATATATATATATATATATATATATATATATATATATATATATAGATTTATATTTATATTAGGTATAACAAAAGTTCTGTTGATCCTATATATATATATATATATAGTATATAAATATAAAAGTTTTTCACACACAAATATTTTTTCACACACAAAAGTCTTTTAACCAAATGTATATAACTCATTTTTCTAAACATTATATATTATCATTGGTGTTCTTCAACATAAACTGAAATTAATGTTTCATACCAATATTTAACAAGAAATAGTGAAGAAAAGATTTATGTCGATAAGGTTCAATTACATTAGACTCTGTATACTTCACGAAAAGAACACTGTAGAAAAATATAGAAATTTGTTAATTTTTTGGAACAAATGTAGTATCTGAAAGAACATACAGAAGATGATTCAATATATTGAAGAATGGAAACATTAATTTAAAAAACGATCCATTTTCTAGAAGATATTTTGTGTTCGATGATAATATTTTTCGCAAAATTTTGGAAAAAGACTCATTTTGGATTTGTGTGCAAATATGAAGATAAATACCATATAAACTGACTGTTGGAAACAAGTAGGATTGTGTAATCATTTATTCGTCACTATTTTCACACTCCGCCGATATCTAAATCAAGTTTAGGTGAAAAAAAGAATATTGTTTACATGGTAGGATATGAGAAACCCAAATCATTCTGAACTTCTAAAACTAAAAGAAGCAAATAATTATGAAACATATTGTCAACAGTTAAACAATTTGAACAATGAACTTAAGAAAAACTTTCGATTCTTATTAATAAGAAGTATACTATCTTACAACACCATCAAAACCAAATGTTTCTTTAACAACAAATAAAAAATAGCAGAACTTAATTGAGAGGTTCTAAGTCACCTAGTATTTTTTCTAGATATTGCACTTTGGATCTACCTTTTATTTTTTGTTCTACAAATTTTTCTAAATGAAAAAAAAATAATGAAAATAGGATGTGAAAAAAGCACTAAATGAATGTTTACATTTAAAAAACGAGTCATTTTATTAAAGAGAAATTCAAAAATTTCAACCAAAATATGAAAAACTTCTTAATATTAATGGAAATTATATTAATTATTAAATATCAGTAAATTTTATAAACATTTATTTTCGTTTATTTAAAAAAACAGACAGAACTATTTGGTAGATTTAATATATATATATATATATATATATATATATATATATATATAGAGAGAGAGAGAGAGAAAACACTACAACTATTATGAGAGGAACAACTACAAGCCTTTCTTGTAGTTTTGACGATTGTACAAGATAAAGTTGTTAACCTCCTACGCTATAATGTTCAAACAAACTCAATAGAGACTTTCTTGATTTTTTTCGATAAAGTTTACTGACGGCACTTTTTATACGCGGTCAGATAGATTTCATTTTATTACAAGATGAATTTATTATATATCTCAGTGACGCAAATTCTTACTTTAACATATAAAAGCACGATATAAATATATAAAAAGTTGATGGTTTTCCATTACAGTAGCGATAGTGATACCGAATAAAATTTATCTAGTTTTGTATTCTAAAACGTCATTATTTTTTTGTTAAGCTATGTGAAATAAATATCATGTTTCTACGCTAGAAAATGTACTGACAAGATTTACGCGATTTTCATTTCGTTTCCACCTGAAACGGATATTGATAAATTGAGGGACGGGTGCATATGAAGTTGATATATATATATATATATATATATATATATATATATATATATGTATATGTATATAAAGCGAATTCTACTTAACAAAAATAAAAATATCCAAATTTTAGTAAGTGTAATTTTATCAGTTATAAAATAAAAACTATTAATTTATGATAAAAACGAAGTTGAATTTTATTTTCAATAATCAAATAAATATTTATGATGTATATTCAAAAAGTAAAATGTGACAATAATAATTTTAAATATTATAAAAATAATGTTGAATTTGATATATTTTTTAAAATTTATATTCTAATAATAAAATTGAGTTAGATTTGGTTTATTTTTATTTGTTTTGCATATTTTATTTGTAAAATTATATAGAGCTATTCATAAGTGATTTCTAGATCTGTTTTTTATTTAAAAAACATGTATATGGGGAAACATGTGTATAGATTCCTTTTTTAATAAAACACAAATCTAGGCATCACTTTTGGTTGACCCTATATATATATATATATATAATATGTGTGTGTATGTATGTATAATACATCTGTATATATTGATTTTATTATCATTTTTTTCTTTTATGTTAATAATAAATAATGAACCGCCGCTGATGAAAAGTGATATGACATGATCTAAGCCAGTCACGCAACACGCATAGAAGATCACGGCCTGGCGCCCATTGGGGTGGTTGCTTATCAACTACTGACCAACAGCCATTCTCATTATTGATCGCCTTCATTGTTACGTAAAACAAACGAATGGGTCAATTTTCTTGCGACGACTTCATGACCTCTGTATTAAAATTAGTCTTTGAATTATTATATGAAGTTCACTTCGTAATTAACTTACGAATCATATTATATTTAACAATTTTTCTAATTATCTAGTTTATATAACAAAATAATTAGTGTTTAAAAATAGATATTATTTTTAAACAATTTTACTAATTAGTCTAACAAATAAATAATTAGGGAATTGTTTCACAACTTTTATTTTAATTAATATACTTAATAAGCTATATTTTAAATTTAATGATTTTTAATAATAAAAAATACATTTATTTTTGATAAATTATTTTATAATCAGTATTTATAATCTAACTTTTCTTTTATTTAATATTGAACATATATAATTTTACAATTAAATTCTTCAATTGTAATAAAAAGGTTGAAAGTGTCAACAATTTGATTTTTAGAAATACATTACACACATATATTTGTATATTTACAAATATATATATATATATATATATATATATAACCATTAAAATTTTTCCCTAACAACAACTTTTACAATACATATTTTTAATGTAAAACTATCAAAATATGTTAGTGGTAAATGTATATAAAATTATATAACATATAAAACCTTAAAAGATGAATTGAAACTAAATAACAAAAATGATAATAAATTATTCTACAGTCATTTAAAAGAAATAAAACTACCATGAACATTTTATTTTCTGTTACTAACAAACAAAAAGGAACAAATACAATAGTTATAACTGGATTGAGACTTGGTCATGCGGGAAATGAATCCGAATTATTTATACACTAAACAAAATGTCACATATGTGAAGTAGATTAAAGAAGATTAAACAAGGAGATTATTACATTGTGCTTCATTTAAAGTTTCTGTTGT
>CP092092.1:11500000-11507500 GCA_029203775.1 Neoneuromus ignobilis
TTTAAAATTTTTTTGGAGAAAAATATCGAGTTTTATTATAAAGTAATAAAAAAGTCGTTATAACCATAATTAGATAATAGTTTTTTATATACATTAAAACATTTATTACCAATATTTCATGATGTGTATTTTATCAAAAATTTTAATTTAACCCAGGAAGATAAGTCTTAATAAAATATGTTCGTCAGATATTTATTTTCTCTTAATTATTTTTAAACACTTTTGACATTACTTAATCAAGATAGTTCTCTCGTTTTTTCGTGTATTATAATTCCAATAATAATTTACTCATAGTATAACTCATTATGCTAAGTACATTAATTGAGTAACAAAATAACTGCATCTCGATGTGTTGATTTTAATGTAAAATACAATTTCAACCTTTCAAAATGTCTGTGCAAAATAGTGTAATGCATGCATGTTTAATTTACGAATTTAACCGTGGTTCTAAAGCTGCTCAAATTGCAAGAAAATATTAGATCACATTTAGAGAAGGAATAGTTATATAAAGAACGATCTAGAAGTGATTTAATAATTTTTCTTCAGAAGATAAATGATAATAAGACGAAGTCAGATCAGATAGACCGTCAAATGTAAATACCGATGAATTACAAACAATGATTGAAACAAATTCGAATTTAACGTATCAATAGCTTGCTGAACAGTTCAAAGTAAGTGACAAAATAATACGGAATCATTTACATTAAATAAGAAGAGGTGGAAATTGATAAAAATGGATAATGCACGCTTTAACTTTCGATATCAAATTACAGTGTCTTAACATTTATAGATCTTTATTTCATAACTAAAATTTCAAAACTTTTTTGGATCAAATTTTGATCTATAGTGAAAAATGGAATATTTATTCATACTATAAACGTAGTTACGACTGGCTATCATCAAATGATTCCTTTTTACAAACATTTAAATTAAAATTGATTCCAAGAAAAATTCTTCTCCATTTTTATTAGACTTCAAGGAGAACTATTTATAAGTTCGTCAAACTCTCACAGTAAATATTTACAATGAATAGAGAGTGTAAAGAGTGCCTAATGTATTATAACAAAAACAACCAACAAGCTTTGGTAAATCGCCAAAGAGTGAGAATTATTTTTGCAAGATAACGCTCGGCCATATATTGTGGTAATATGGAAAAAGATAATAAATTTAAGAGATGAAATTCTCCTTCATCTCCCATATTTATTGCACATATCATCATCGAATTTTCACTTATTTTTATCTCTGGGTAATCGTATATTGTTGAATAATTTAAAATGACGCGATGTTAAAAGCAGAAGTTTCTAAATTTTTAAAAATAAAAATTCTGAATTTTATACAAATGGAATTTATAAATTATCTTCTCGATGGAAAATGATAGTTAAATATAAAGATGAATATTTTAACTAATAGTTATCTAAATTTGAAAAAATGATTAACTTACTAATTAAAAAAGTATATAATTTTGAAATAATTTTTGTAATAGAAATTGAGAAATTTGCTTAACGAATATTTATATATTAATTATCAACAAAAATTAAAAAAAAAATAAGATAGACCGAAAACATTCTAACTTTTTTTTATCAGATGAATCATCTAGTAAAAGTTAATTTAATTTAGAATAGGAAGAACAATTTAAGAAATGCGCTTCATTTACTAAAAGTTTTTCTTTTGAGAAGAACTAAAACTTTTAAGTTGAAAATTACTTTGGAAGTTGTTAGCTAATGTTTATTCTAAAGTAAATCAAAATGATAGTATACACGTAAATAGATATAAACTACAGTATTTTACACACACTCGCGTACTTGTTTATGTGTATAAATTTTGTATGTATGTATTTTTGTACGTATGTACAAGCTATGCATATATACATAAGTGTATAAAGGTACATAGTACGTAAATAGAAAACCAGTAGTTGCTTGCGTAGCGAATTCGACGTCAGTTCACTATATATTTCCTGCGTCTGACAGTGAGTAATCGTCTAGGAGAGGAGGCCAGCGTGGCACTTTGCCCGCTATGCGGCTCCTTGCTATGTCGTGCCGCCTTGAACTTCTGCTCGCGGTGCACGCAACTGGAAATAAATACAATCAGAATTCTCTGATCGATTCGCCCTTGTAGATATGTATCGTTTTCTTATTCGCGTCTAGCGTGTTTTTTGAATCGAACTCAAAGTATACAGACATCGACGTATTTTTCCCAGGATTCCTTATTTTTAAAATACGTGCAATATCATAATGCATTTATAAACGTTATAGATTCGATTGATGCGATAAAGTATGATATTTTCGAATTTTGTAGATTTGATCTACATTTTAAAAATATAATTTACAATACGATAGCAAATTTAATTAAATAATATTTAGAACAAAATTTATTTTATAAATAAAATATTTTTTAATATATAAATTTATATTATTTATTGTTTTGGAACTGTGGCTGATTCACTTTAACACAAATGAATTTTAACCTCAACATCACAATGGTTTAAAGTGTCCAATAATCACTTATTGTTCACTTATTATTTATAAATGCATCAGCCGATTTATTTATAAATAATAAGTAAACAATAAATGATTATTGAACACTTTAAACCAATGTGGTGTTGGGGTTAAAATTCATTTGTGTTAAAATAAATTTATATTAGTTTATAAAAAAAATGAAAAATTATATAAAACTGTATTTGTTAAAATGTTCATGTTTGAACCAATTAAAATAAATATTACAATTATCATATTGACAATTTTTTTCTAAGAACATTACAAAAATAAATTCACATTATCGAAATATATCTTTTGAAGGAATAAGTATAAAAAATTAAACATAATTTTCGTTTTAATTAATTTTATACAACAATAATTATAGATTTTCATTACTGATGAATGATTTTTAATTGATCTATAATTATTTTATCTTGTTTATCAAATGAACTTTCTTCATTAATTTTTTCATTTAATTTCAATTTTCCATAATTTCTCTCTTCATTAATCATTTTATATAAAAATTTAAAATGATGTTTGAAGATTACAAGAATATAATAATTTCTATTTATAAATAAATGGTGGCGGCGCAGGAACATTAGGAAACCTTGTTAACATTTAACAGCCAAATCATATTTCTTTGGAAATATTATTTATTTCAAGCATTAATCTTATACTTCTGTAATAGTACAATTATATTATTGTTTCCAAAAAACCCTACAACTTATATTTTCAATTTTTTTTTAAATATTTAAGAAAAATTTTATATTTTAATATTTAACGTTGTGCAATTAAAAGAAATGTTGTTAAGTCATTTTTAAATTAGAAATATTACTATATCAAATTTATCATTATATATTTTGATATAAATTTTTTTTTTGATACATACTTATATATACGAGGGTGGTTTGATAAGTATGGTAAAAAAGTAAGAAAAACTCAATTGAAAAATTTAATTAAATTAAATAAATAAATTTATCATACTTATCAAACTACCCTCATATATCAGCAGAAATAGCCTTTCTTTATCCACTGCTGGATGAAGATCTCTTCCAAAATCTTCCATTTTAACCAGTTTAATGCATTTCTCTTCCAGTCCATTCCGATGAATTTTCTTATAACTCTGTTCCATCTATCCATCCCTTCCTGGGCCTTCTTATTTATCAAGGTTCCTAATCAATAACTTCCCTTATCTATCAATGATTTTATATATTTATCATATAACTGACTCATTTTCATTTCAAACTTGTTACCTTTGCTATAATATCTGTAACTTTTATTTTCTCTTTGATGTCTAGTTTTATTTTTTCCTATCTTTTCATGTTATTCTTAACATACATCTTTCCATCGCCTTTTATGTTGTCTGGAGCCGCTGAATTACTCCGGCATTCAAGACAAAAGTTTCACTTCTATTGGTAAAAACAGTTAGATGCATTTACGAGTATATATATATATATATATATATATATATATATATGTATATGTATGTATGTATGTACATACATATACATATTAGAAAAAAAATAAAACGAGTATAAATTGCCATAAATTTAATAAAAAAATTAAAAATCTTTAATATTAAATATACAGTATCTTAAATTAAATCATTGAATAAATGAAAGTATTGAATAAGAGATTAAAATTGAATATAATAAGGGAGATATGAAAGGGTTACTGTAAAAAATAAATCAATTTTATTTAATATTATTCTATACATAATAAATATTGAATATATCAACATTTTCTTTTACAAGTGATTTTAATCACGGATTTCCTATTTCCTTATATAAAAATTTAAATACTATTTTTTTAAAGATGAAACATTTATAATTCTTCTCGTTTTATCTATCTTTATTGAAGAATTTGGAATTGAATATATTCTTTTATATATTGAACTTTTTTCGTTTTCAATGATAAAAGGTACTTTTATTCGATTGTCTTTTGATCTTGATTCAAAATAATGAAACCAAGTAACTTAGTAGATATTATTCTCTGTAAAAATATATTTCGTTATAATTTTGTCATACTGCTTATATTTTTTAGTTTAAAAAAGTGTCTTAATAAATAAATATTTCCTTTAAAGCTACTAAAAAAGGTAAATATTTTTTAAAAACGAAATAAATTATCCAGAATATTTAATGAAGGTTTTTTCATGTCATTATATTTTACTGCTCATTAATATTTACATTTGAATATAAATAAAATATTAATCCATTTCATACAAATCATTTATTTTTAAAAAATATCTCATCGTTTAAAACATTCTAACCAAAGTGTTTATAAATGTTCATGAATAAAAAAATTAACTCAACACATAAACACTATAAAAATAATGAGTATATAAAATGGTATGATAAAACCATTTTATATACAATCGATAGGATTCGTAGTCTACAAGATATTCTCAGAAAAAGGCATTATCTTTCACAAACATGTTGACAGGAAGAATTATCTACCGCGTCATCTTTTTTCAGCCCTCGCATACATGTTTTATCGTTGTTTTTTACCCTACGTACCTACGTCTACGGAATTAAATTTGACATGGAAATCTGAAACTGAGTCGTTTATTCACACACTGACACGCCACACATTTTGACTGACACGTTTTGCATTAGGAAATTACACTCTTTTGGTTTTTTAATCGACTTTTTCTATTATGTACGTCCCAATGTTATATAAACGAGATAAAATTTAATGACAATAATACGCGCATGACTGTTTTCAGACAATCAATGCTTAATTATCTCTGAAAAAAGTTTTCATCTTTTAATTAAAGTAGATAACAAACTTGTATTGTCGCTGTTATGAATTTCATTTAACAAACATACAGTTTTAAAGTGTCAGTTTTGAATATAATTTCGAGATAGCATTTTTTATAAAATCTATAATTATTTTTTAAACAAAAATAAACTCTCAAAAAAAAAACAACTTCCAAATATTTGTCAGTATATTCATTAATTTTGATATTAATACATCATAAATCGTCTGTCTACACAAATATGAACCGGAATTTATCAGCCTATCATCATCATCCCCTTGTTTTACTACCATTGTGTTGCATCTATTGTCTTGAGAATTTCTTTTAGCTATTATCAAATTTCCTGAACTATGCACACAGTGTTCTATTATTACGTAAGTAAATGCAATTTGGATTTGCATTTTAGTGTTTGATATTCAAACTTTTTAGTTTTTAACATTATATATATATATATATATATATATATATATATATATATATACATATATATGTATTTATGTAAGTGTGTGTGTGTGTGTGTGTTATTTGATATATTTTTAATTTGCTATAAAATGTGTTTTAAAAGCAAAAATATGTTTTTTATAAACATTACTATTTGAAAATATAGATTGTAATGAGTTTTTAATGAGAGTGTTTTCTTTCTTTCAAGAAAAATTATCTCTAATAATTAAAAAAGTGATTTCCATATAATTATATATCTTTATATATATATATATATATATATATGCGATTTTTTCGAAAGGGATTTTTGTCAACTGACATGAAAGATTGTTATATAATAAAATAAAAGGATATTACAATGACATTTTCAAATCTAAATGAATTTTATTTAAAGAATGCTCTAAATTAGCTAATCAGTTAATGTTGTAATTAAAAAATCAATATTTTCATTTCTAATAAAATTTTACAGCAGCTAGTCTTGATAGTGTTTTCTTAAAAAAATCTTTATACTTTAATTTAAAATTCTTATGATGAGTCTGAATTGTATTTTCTGATTTTTTTTTTAATTTATGATAAATGAGAAAAATATTTAGTATTGATTTTTATATATGAAAATCATATTTTTTTAATAAATCATATTTTTTAATAAATAGTATTTTTTATTAAAAAATATTATTTTTCATTAAAATAATTGATTTGTAGCATAAATAAGGTTAATGTATAGTAAATTTTATAGTTTTTAGTTTTGAATCTATATTTAAAAACGACTTAAATTTCATAAAAACTCTATATCTTTAAAAACCGATTTCTTTTTTGTCTAATATCAAATTTTATTATTAAAATAAAAGGAATATTTGATAAAATTAACACTTTGAACACAGAATTTTTTTATATAGAGAAAGTTAATTCAACCGATTATAAGTACTTTTTTTAAAAAAATATTTATTAATTTTTGTAAAAGTTTTTTCTACAAAATATCTGTAATTTTTCACTTAAATATATTTGTTTATAAAAGATGTATACATTTTATTAACAAAAATTTTCGTTATAATGAATATAATTTTTTAAAACTTTTTGACTACTGAGTAAATTAAAAAAATTAACAAAAATTTCCTTTTAGTTATAAAAATCTTACTTCTTAATAACAAATATTATTTTCAATGGAAAGAGTTATTCCATATTCAAATAATCAGTTTATAACAAAAATATTAAATTATATTAAATTTTAAAATTTTCAATTTTTTACCTCAAAAAACGTCAACTTTTATTTTGTGAAATTTTGAGATAAATCAACAATTTTAAAATCAAATTTTGTTCATCTAAAATCAAAGATTTACGATAAAATAAGACAAAGTAATAAAATTGTGTTTTCAAACACTTAACGAAATCTATTTAAAAAAATTATATATATATATATATATATATATATATATATATATATATATGTATATATATTTATATATGTTCAATTAAAATGAGACTTAAAAATTTAGACAAACATTTACTTGCTTACTATCTTTTACTATACTTTATTATCCTTCAATCTCATTTTGGCCAATTATAGAATAAAAATTATTTTTCTAAATATTAAAAAAATAGTTTTAATATATTTGTATTACAATTATAAAATAAATATGTTCAAAAAACTTTTTTTTTAAAAAAATCTGAAATGTTTAAAAAATAATTTCTCGTCACAATTAAATGCTTTGCTAAAAATGATTCTTGAGAAATAATTTTCAGCCTTATATCAAGCTGAAAATCAAAATTTTATTTCCAGTTCTAATTTATCTTTTATCTTCTATAGAAACAAATATACTTCGATAAATA
>CP092092.1:11512500-11552500 GCA_029203775.1 Neoneuromus ignobilis
GTCAAATATAAACAGAATTAATTAAAAATCAAACACAAATTTTATATAAATAGAGCTTTGATATAATAACATTAATATTCAAATTTCTGTTGGTCGTATAATCATTCTTAAATTTACACATGTATTATAAATTTAATTAAATCTGTAGTCATGTCAATATTTATTTTAACTTTTTCTATGTAGTTAATACTGTAAATATTTTTATTCAATAATAATAAACAATCAATGAATTTACTTATAAATCTGTTCATATATTTCCTATATAAATTTCAATTAAATTAAGTCAATAATCTGTTATCTAAATATAATATTTGCTTTTTGTATATCGAATTTTAATTGAACCCTTAAAATTGAATCAGTCTCAACCGTGAAAAATAAATTACGCAAATTAATTCAAAATTTAATTCCGAAAAGTTTAATCATTTTCACTAACTGATAAGTAAATAATTGTGAAGATAATTTTATACCCAAATATCGGTTAATATTTATATTTAGCAAATATACTTTTAAAATAATCTTTTACCAAATAATTTTTTTCATGGAAAATAAAAGATTATTGTTATATAATTTTTAGTTCTTTAAAGAAATATTTGTTTTGAAAATATTTTTTATACCATAAAGATTATATAAAATTATAAAAAGTATTTCTTTACATTATCAATATAGTTATTATTAATTATATTTTGACATTTCTGAATTTTAAAAAAATATTTCCTGATATTTATCTGTTTTATAAATTATTTTTAATTTTTTCTATAATTTTATATCTTAAAAAAATATCTTACTTAAAAAATATAATAAAACTTAAAACAAAACATCTTTAATCCTTTTTAGTATTTCAACACGCTTAATAATTTTTACAAATTATATAGCTATAAAACGAACCTCGAATAAAAATTCATTAATGCATTTATTTCCATAAAACAGAAGTGTTATTTACCAAATATGTTTATCTTCACAGACAAAATTGTTATGAAGTCATGCAACACGTGTTAATATTACTTCACGATGGACATCATTTACGATGGCCGTAACGACGCTCTCTGATAAACTTTTCTAATAAAAATGTCTCACAAGTCCATTAAAGCGAAAGTAATCTGGTGTAAGAAATGCTGTCAACAGTACGGTACTTTGCACAAAGTACCAAATAGCAAAAGCAACTCCACAGCCATAACTAAAAGGGGACTATCGACAAAAATTTTTGTTTGACGTTAAGTGTTTTCCTTTGTACTTGATTTATGAATAAGTTTTCTTTTAATTGTCCATTGATATTTTAATTGTCTCCTTATATATATATATATATATATATATATATATATATATATATATATATATATATATAGAGAGAGAGAGAGAGAGAGAGAGAGAGAGAATAATTAAAGTTAAAATCATATCAAGAGTGGTAAATAATAAGTATATACCATGGCCTCGTAAACAGCTATGTTAATAATTAATATATATATATATATATATATATATATATATATATATTTATATAAAATAACAAAAATACATTCATATCTTTATATTTTGAATAAAATACTGATATCTTATAAATTACAAATTCAGAATTACTGATTTATCTTATAATCAGTGGTTTAAACCTGGGGCGCAAGAGAAGTTTCTAAATTTTCAAATGCAAGTGATGACTTATGCGTGGCTCTTTCGAAAAAGGGGCCTCGCTCCAAAAGTATTATTATGAATAAACGATAACGTAGTCATTAAAAATTGAGATATTGTTTTGTATATATATATATATATATATATATATATATAAACACATATATTTATATATATTTATATATGTAAATGTATGTGTTTATTTTTCAATAAAAAAGTTATCTTGCAGTAGGTGTAATTTCTTAAATAAAGAAATAGAAACACATTTTTCAAAGGGACGCGAGAACTTATTTTTAGATTTAAGAGGGTGCCAATCACTAAAAAGGTTAAGAATTACTGTTTTAATTGAATTAAAAATAACATACTCGTATTATATCAAACGAGGTAGAAACAAATTTTCTAAAAAAATTAAACAATGCTATTAAGTAATCAAAAACGTATGTCACTTTTGAGATTAAAATCAGAACATTTATATTTTTTACTTAAAATAACATTAGTAATTTAGTTATTTTTGTTGTAATGCGTTATGTACCCATTATAGCTGTTCATTGTAAATATTCGCTGTGAAGGTTTAACTCGTTCGCTACCAGTGCTTCAGGAGAAAAACCGCCACCACAGCCCAGACGTTTTATTATTTAAATATGATACCAAATTGTCATTAATTTTTGTGCGATGTATTTATAACGTTCTAAATGAGTGAAATTAGCAATTTTACAAACCGACACACATATGTGACACTGGGCTATAGATAGTAATATACTCATAAATTAATGAAAAGAAATTTTCTGTATAGTTTTATCGTAAGAATATTATATAGGAAGTATATTTATTCATACATTGAGATATTTAAAAATTATTAATATAAAAAAAAAAAAAAAATTGTTTTGAAAAATTTTCGGAAATTTTTTTTGAAAAATTTATAAATAAACAATAATTGTTTATTTATAATTATATAATACAACTAAAAATATTCCAAAGTCGATTTTTCGTAATTCAAACGCAGATCTTTAAATATTATATTCAAATATAATATCCCAATAACATCCTGTATCTATTTTATTTTTAACATAATTCATCTGTTTATGGTACGATTTGGTACAAACAGTTATCATAAACTAATAATGATCATCTGTCCAATTTTCGTCACACATTTGTCACAACTAATTCCTTTTTATTTGTGACGCTGGGCTGAGGTAAGGAAATCGAGTCGTCACACATGTGTGACGCTGGTAGCGAACGAGTTAACCAACTTGTAGATAATCATAATGAATATTCCTCTCGAAACCACCAAACATAGAGAAGAATATTTCTTGAAGTCAATTTTGCTTAAGGTATTTATGAAAAATGATCATTTTATGATAATCAGCAATGACAAGCTTTATAGTTTGAATAAAGAATCCATTTTTAGTCACAGATCAAAATTTGAGACAAGTTTTGTGATTTTTTCCGTAAAATAAGAAATGCATGATTGTTAAGACGCTGGTAATTTGTGATCAAGAATTAAAACATGCGATACCCATTTACTTAATTTCCACCTCTGCTCTATTTTATACAAATGATTTCATATTAACTCTTTAACCCTTTCACCACGGATTAAATATTTTTAATTTTAAAACTTCTGTTTCATTTAATGATCTTTTGAGTTACTTAAGTAATCTATTTTTGGATAAAAAAATTGATTTTTATTTTCAGATTTCAAATTTGAATTACGGACACATATGTCCCATCAGTAGTTTAAGTTGGGCATATTTGTCCCAATAGCAATAACAAACATTTTATGGGACACTTAAGTCCCGTTAGTGGCGAAAGGGTTAATAAACTGTTGAGCTATTGGCATATTCAATTCGAATTTGTTTCAATCATTATCTGTAATTCATCGATATTTACATTTGATGATCTGCTTAATCTGGCTTTATCTTCTAAAGATTAATTCTCTGAAGCAATTTTTTTAACCACCTCTGAGTCTTTTTTGATATAACTTCCTCTTCTCCAAATGAGGTATAATTTTTTCTTGTAACTTCAGCAACGCTAGAACTAAATTTAAATTCGTAAAATAAACATGCACTTATGATACTATTTTATACAGATATTTTAAAGAATTGAAATTATATTTTTAATTAAAATAAACATGTAGAGATTTAATGAGAGAATGAAACAAGGTATACACTTTTTATTCAGTTATATGTTTGACATAATGAGCTATACGATACATAAATAATTCTTGGAATTATGATACAAAAACGATACAACTTTTTTGAATGGATCAAATAAGACTAAATGTTTTAAACATACATTTCATCTCACTATCATTTACTATTCCTTATGATCCTTTATTCTCATTTAGGCCACCCTATATAATATTTCATCTTTCAGTATAAAACATTTGTGTCGCTATGTAAATGGTACCTGTAATTAAACAACTCTTATCTCAAACCTCTTTAAACATTAAAAAACAGCATAAGCCACTGTTTTATCTAATATTTTTTGCTTACTCTACCTAAAATAAAACTCTCAAATTTTTATTATTACATATTAAAATTAATTTTACTATAGCTAATTGTTTAAAAAGTTTCAATGAAATTAAAACTGAATTATTCTAATGAACTATTAATTTAGTTGCTAGAACATTCTATTATAAAATAATGAATAATAGTCATAATACTGTTCGTTTTTAAACTGTGACAAATACAAAAAACAGTATATTAGCCGCTTTAACCAAATTGTTCTTGATTTTAAACTCAATGCTCTGATGATTTAATCATCTAAATATGCATTAGCCTATTATTGTTATAAACAATACAGTCAGTGAACAATAAGTGATTATTGAACATTTTATAACATCTTGTTATTTGATGATAAATCAATTATGTGAAAATATAGTTATGTATCAAATTCTTTACATAATGTTTTTTTATAAAAAATATTTTTCAAGATAACTTTAAAAATTAGTCATTCAGAATACAATTTTTCTAATGTTCTATTATGACTTTTAAAATATTTTATTTCAGATGATTTCTTGAAGAAATACAGTATGTATATTCTTATGATAATTGTCACAAAATATAAAGAAAAACATCAAGAGTTAATAAAAGAAATACTATAAATTTAATTAATAAACAATTAATTTCTTTTTTAAAAATTAGATAGCAAAAAAATTCCTTTCTTAATTCAATTTCATTATTAAAATTATTTTATTTTTCATTCAATATTAAAAGCAATACATATGAAATTGAAATAAATTCAAAATGCAATGAATATTTGAAAAAAATACGAAATATATTTTTAAATTATGAATATTTAATAATATATAGGATCATACATATGTAATGCCTAGATTTGTGTTTTATTATTTATTAAAAAGAAACAAAAAAACTTTACACAGATTTCCCTATACACATGTTTCTTTTTAATGAAACACAAATCTAGACATTACATTTGTACACCCCTATATTTCATATAGAAAAAATAATTCGAAAAACTAGAACTAATAACTATAAATATTTTCAAATCATTTTTTGGTACTATTTCACAATCATTTTAACACAAATGAATTATAATTAATAAATAATTATAAATATAAATAATTATAAATATAAATAATTATAAATAAATTAATAAATAATTATTGAATACAAAAGTATTCAATAATTATTTATTGTTCAGTTTGATAATTTATGACCTGATACTCAATTTTTTTTACAATTCCATCATCATCGTATCGTGGCGTTAAAAAAACCTATCTTTATAAAATCTCTTTGTGGTGTTTAGGATGATAATTCATTTGTGTAAAAGTGAATTCGCTACAGTTTCAAAACAGATAGTGGAAAATGAATTACTTATCTCATTGTCACAAAAAAAATATAAATAATTACTTATTGATCACTTTATTCATCGATAAGCATTTCGATGATTTAGTCATCATTGTCAAAATGTTATATTACACAATCTAGTCATTTAATTATTCTCATTTTGATAACATGCATGGTCATCGAAATGCTCATCAACAAATAAAATGAACCAGTGATTATTGATCACATAAATCCTTTTGAATTCATTCGAACATTATTTTAGTTTACATGGTTTAGTACTAAAAAACTTTTATCATTTTCATTGATATTCCATTAAATGAATTTTTTTCTTATTGTTACAGCACTACCTAGTATGCGTGACAGCCTAACGCAGCCAGTTCATGTGTATGAAGGTGACGACGCTCTTGTCACGTGTGTTGTACGTGACATAAGTGACAATACGGTTATGTGGAAACGTGAAGATAGGGAAAGACACTCTCGTCGTGTACTCACAGCAGCAAATGCACGAGTTACAGCAGATCGACGTATCTCCGTACTTCATGATACTGGTAAGTCAGTCATTATTTACTCAGAATTTTCCTTAATAATGTAGAAAGAGCTGGAATTATTAATAACATACTTCTCGACCACTTATACATACATATATATATATATATATATATATATATATATATATATATATATATGATGTAAAGAAGATGATGATTAATATAAAAGAAGTATAGCAATATATGCTTTTATAATAAATATAACGTTTTAATTAGATTAGTGATTGAAAATCAACAAATAAAAATACTATGGCAATTTTCAGTAACTGAATTAATTTGATATGCTGAAAAAATTGACATGACAGTATACTTTTACATTTCAATTGAAAAACTTTGAACACGCAGCATTTATTAAAATGTTCACATTATATCTGTCAGAACCAATTTAATGTTTTCGTATCAATTAGTCGAAAACGTGCTACAATGACGATGCAAATTGCATCATTATTATATTACACAACTCGTGTTTTTTTTTAATTTTATTTTTGCCATTAAACTTAAAAGAGTACGCATTTAATTGCGTTTTTGGAAACTTTGAAAATACTAATTCAGTTATTACGTTATCGCTGTTAATCATAATGTATTAAGCCGGAGGGGTCGCCACCCTACGAAACTCTTGTGACTACGATGAAACAAGCAGAATGAAATTAGAGGAATGTTTAACTGGAAATAAGACAGTGACGTACAATTTTCATTTTGGTTAGAGTTTGGAAGTTGTTATTATAAATTATTCAGTACAAGCAAAAAGCGTAAACAATTATTTCCAAGAATAATTTGAAACAATTCAAAAGATTTCATTTGACAAAAAACATCTTTAACTATTGAACTGAATTGTATTATTTTTAAATATATTACAATATTCAAATATATTTATATAAATTGTTTATTATTCTTCAGTAAAACAGCAACTAATAATAGCTATTAATTTTTAATTTTAAATTAATTAAAGTTGGGTTATATCAGATAATATTTTTTTTTACTATTTATGCACTTAAAACTATACTGGATCATATTATATTTTTCCTTATTAAAATTTTAAAATGAAATTACATAAAATACTTATTAATTTTCCTTCGCACATTATTTCTAAAAAAAATAGATCCTAAACTATGTTTAATATTGTGTCTTATACTACCCTGTTTCTACTAGTAAATTATTTATTTAAATATATTAGGTCTACTGAAAGTTCTCTCCGTTCTTAAATAAAATAAAATAATATTTTTTTATACTGTTTATTATTAAATTCCATTAATATTATGATATTAACAATTTCTTTCTCATCTTGTTAAAAGCTTTCGAATTTCTTTTTGTTAATTTAAGTCGTATTTGAAAACTAAACTTTCATCGAGTGCCTTTTTCTTATCACCATTTTTTTTACTTTTTCTATTTAAAGAATTTTGTAAAGCCAAAAATAAACGGTAGTCAGAATGTACTATTTTTGAAAAATATTCTTTCGCATTTTTTTCTGGGTTGCTATAAAAATATGTGGCTTTTTATTATACTGTAAAATAACTTACTTTCTCTTAACAAGAGCCGGATACTTATTTTTAAGTTCATTGTTCAAATTTTTCAGTTATTGACAATATTTTTCAAAATTAATCGTTTCTTTTGGATTTGAAAGTTCATAATAAATTTGTCCTCTTATATTCCACCATATAAACAATATTCTCTTTTTCACAATCAAATTCGGTTGAGATTTTGACAAATGGATTATCCCACTTTGTAGTATGCTTTATTTCTCACTATATTTTCATATATAATCCATTTTTTATCTTCAGTTACAAGGAATTCCAAAAAATAATTCTTTTGTATTCCATGAAAATAGAAACGAACAAACGATTACACAATCCTGTTTATTCTCAGCAGTCAGTTAATGTGGATCCCATCTTACATAATTTCATACATCTTTAATGCTACGAAAAAATGTTACGAAGGATATCATCATTAATCATCATTAGTCTTCCATAGTGTGGTTCGTCTTTAAAGTTAAAATATCCATTCTTAAATTTCTCAACCCATCTTCTACATATATTTTTTCGATAAATACTCTATTTATTTCAAACACTTTTAACAATTTTCTGCATGTTTCTGCAACATTTTTTATTGTTGATATTCGTAAAGTATACAGAAATATAAAATAAACCTTATTGACAAAAATCTTTCCTTTACTATTCCTTGGTAAATACTGATAATAAAACATTTGTTTTAATATATGTTTAAGGGCATTAATGATAAAATATAACGGTAAAAAATGAGTCATATACCTCTTATTAAAACACTTTTCTAGGTGCTTAAAATAATTGTGTGTAATATGAAACTTTTCAGTAGATCCATTAATATTTTGAAAAAGAACATTACATATAATTAATTTTTTAATTTGAAAAATGTTCAATTGCAAAAAGTTGTGTTTTAAACTTTTTCTCATATAATACTTACATTTACTATTATAAAATTTATAAATTGTTATTTATACTAACAAAATTATCTATCCTCATATTATATAGTTTATAATTTATAAAAACTTTACACACACACGCACACACACACACACACATATATATATATATATATATATATATATATATATATTTCTTACAAAAACATGTATTTCATGTTTATATTAACGAAATAGATAAGAAGGAAAATATTTGTTCATATAATATTTATATACAATTTGCTAAATCAAATTTTGTAAATTATATTTTAATAAAAATTATGTAAGAAATATTATTTTTCCCTCAGAACCACCACTGAACTGATACTTAATTATATAAATACGAAACGATATACAAATCGTGATACAGTAGAAACTTTTCAAAAGTCGATATTTATTCAAAGTTTTTCCACCAACTGTTATCACAAAAAAACAATAACAATTTCGAAAGAATTTACGAAACGTATTAAACTCGTGGAATGAGGAGAATTCAATTATCTTTTATATTTGTTCGGAATGAAGAAATTGCCCCTGTGGGGATGTACGAGTTTATATTTTTTTTCAATAATTTTATAAGTTGTTTAAAGAAGATATAATGATTTGTAATGTTTTCATTCTAGAAACTATTTTTTTAAATATTTTTTTTGTTTTTATTAATAATAAAATAAAAATGATATCAATTACATTTTGTTCTAAAAAAAATGTAAAATTAACTTTTTAAAGAAAAGTTTTGTATTTGTTCTGGCAGAAATTTTTTATTAATGTTTCAAATTAACTTTTATTGTCTAAAAATATTTAATACATATATATATATATATATATATATATATATATATATATATATATTATATATATATATATATATATATATATATATATATATATATATATGTTTTTTAACAGATTGATATTTATTTAGTATTTTGCAAGTACAACTTTTTGTAATGATTATTTTCTTATTAAAATAGTTGTTTTTACAAAATTATTATTTTAAAATTTTAAATTTTATTACATGAAATAATATAAATTACTTACTAATTTGAATCAAAATGATATTTTTATAAATGTTTTATTATTTTAATATTTATTAAAATCACGATACTGTGTATAACTGAAACTTTTTTTCATTGCTTTTCAAACTAATAACTTTCATACAATATTTAAGAAAATTGCAACTTTAAAGGAATCTCTCGTAAAAGAAAATTTAATAAAATATAAGTAGAATATTTCATTTGATATATTATCTATATCTAAAGCTTAATCTCCGTATTCAAAGCTCAAATCAAGAAACCAATCGTTTCGAACTGATTGAACAGAAAAAAATATATCCAATACAGCACTAAACAATAGTAAATCAATTTCAAATACACTGGTCTAAAACGTAACGAGGCCATAATCGGAGAAACTTGTCATCATCTCATGTCCTAAAATTCAAAGCAATAGTGGTTCACTTCAAACAGCCTTTCCAATGGTTAGCACAAGACGTCGTGAATCTCAGGCAAAGATTTTGTTATTGACTTTGGCGACGTTTTCCATCGTAATGACTATGTCGGAATGTTATTGGATGCAATAACAGAATTGTGACACGGGCCGCGGGCTCAGCTGAATCCTTGCAACTGTTATACTACCCCACGGATACGGATTCCTTTTGAACCCCTTTATCGACCAACCGTTGATTTTATCGTACAGTAGCGGATGCAGGATTATCATAAAGGGAGCATATTGTACGAATTTACATATTATGTATTTTATATGCATTCACTTCATCTAGTTAATTCTTATATTCCGATATATGACATGCACGCCAAGATAAGCGCTTTGTTTAGAATATATATTACCAATCTTATGAGATTATTTCTTGTATTTCGTTTTATTATACAATTTTCTTTTAATACGTTTCTTTTTTCGTATCCATGTAAAAGTAACTATTTCATTGAAATACTACATCGAAAATAATTCAAGTACTTATATAGATTGTAATTATCAAGAAATCGATAATGATATTAAATAAGTTTAATAGATTTTTGAAAATAATCTTATAAAAGTTCAAAAGAACATCCGATGTTAAATTGATCGATCAAATCTCATGACATATATCTAATACTTGAAATCAGCAAAATGAAGAGATTTAAACTGGATTACTGTGTCAAAGATACACGGATTACCTATAACACGTTTCTATTAATGCTTTTACGATTTCGATTCGAAGAGAAAAAGAGTGGTTCTGACAGTGAGGTGCGTGAAGCTTAACAATATTAAATAAGGATGTAATGTTAGATTTTATTTATAAAAATCGTTTTAAAAATTATATCATTTTTGAAAAATTATAGTCATTTAAATATTATAGGATTTTAAAACTGTTTTCATTTGAAAAATTCGGGAAATATTTTAGATTAATATTAGTTTTTTGAAAGTGATAATATTATATTGATGGATATAATTCAAACAAATTAATAGTATTTAAAAAAATACTATTGTATTAAATTGAAAAAATATAAAAAAAGTTTATCGACCTATTAAATAACAAACATAAAAAATGATTAAATTAAAATTGAAGTAACTTTGAACAAAATTAATTTATGTAAATAATGCTTTAAACATAATAGAACTTTAAATTAAAATAAAACACATACTAATTACCCATATGACCATTTATTTGGTATTATTCAAAATATCATTTTATAGCATTAATATTTAAAAATGACTTTTGGCATATGTGCACCATGGCTACCTCTGGCATACCGCATTATATCAGTCCAATTTCAGGTCACTTTTTCAAGCAACTCTATCCTTACATTTGCAATAATGCGAGTTATGTTGGCTTTTAATGCCTCAATCGTTGCTGATTTATCAGCATAAACCAGAAACTTTACATATCCCTAAAGAAAACAATCAAGAGACATTAAATTACACGATCGTAGAGGTCAGTTCACAGGTCCATTTCTAGAGATAACATTATCACCGAATTTTTGTTTCAATAACTCGATTATTTCGGTCAAAGTATGGCACGTAGCACATTCCTACTGAAACCACATCTCTTCCAGATCGATTTCATATAAATTTAGAAACAAATAATCATTGATCATCGTTCTGTAGCGTACACTATTGACGGTAACGCGCTCTTCGGCTTCATTTCAAAAGAAATAAGGTCCGATGATGCCACTAGAGTGAAATCCACATCATATGATGCATTTTTCTGGATATAACGTGCTCTTGTGAATCACTTTAGGATTGGTCTCACTCCAAATGTGGCAATTTTGCTTATTAACGCAATCATTAAGCCAAAAATGAGCCTCATCACTGAACAAAATTTTTCAATAGAACAGAGGGTAAATTTGCAGTTAATTGTAAACCAATTTATTGCTAGTTCTCACGTGTAAAATTTGTCAAAATAATTTACCAAAATATACAGAATTCAAATGTTACTTATAACGCGAAAACTAACAACTGACTTGACAGCTATCCCTATTAAAAGTTCTATCAATCCTAAAAAAAACATTATATATATATATACATATATATATATATATATATATATATATATATATATATATATATATATATTAAGTCAATCCAAATGAGACTAAAAGATTTAGACATACATTTACTTATTGGTTATCATTTACTCCTCTTAATTATTCTTTAGTTTATTTAAGCCATGCTGTATATTAAACTATTTATTTATTCTTATTAATATTCAATTACCAAAAATATTTTTTTTAAATAATTTTAATAATAAGAATTAATATCAAATATTTTTATATATTGATATTTTCTTTTAATTTGTTGTTCATATTTATATAAGAAATTTATTATTGTATTCAGTATTTTTTCAGTTTATTTATTTATACATTTTTATATCATCAATATTTATAATATTAGGTAATCAAGAAAATTCTGTCTTTTTTGAGATTAAAATAAGCACGTTTGTATTTTTTTACTTAAAATAATTTTATTTGTCAAAGATCCACTTTTATATTTCAATATTTATTCTCAACAGAAAAATAATTTAATAAATTAATTTTTAAAAAAATCACATTTTTTATTTTCAAAAAATTAAGAAAACTCTCTTAACGCTGTATTACTATTGAATTATTTACCAGACATATGATTATCCAGAGATAAAAATAAGTGGAAATTCGATGATGATATGTCTGGTAAATACGGGAGATAAGGGAGAATTTCCCATCCCAAATTTATTATCTTTTCTCATGTCATTACCGCAATGTATGGCCAAGCGTTAGCTTGCAAAACTAAAACTCTTTGATGATTACCTCTTTGACGATTTACCAACGCTTATGTTTTTGTTGTAATGCATTATGCTATTCACTTTAAATGTTCGCTGTGAAGATTTAACCGACTTGCAGATTCTCATAATGAATAATTCCTCTTGAAGTCCGACAAATACAGAAAAGATTTTTTCTTGGAGTCAATTTTGCTTTAGGTGTTTGTGACAAAGGATCATTTAATTATAGCCAATGGTAACTACGTTCATAGTTGGAATAAAGAATCCATTTTTCGTTACAAGTTAAAATTTGACCAAAATTTTTTGTAATTTTAGCCGAGAAATAAAATACACAATTGTTAAAACGCTGCAATTTGTTGTCAAGAGTTAAAACGTGTAATACCAATTTATTTAATTTCCACCTCTATTTTATGCAAATCATTCCGTATTGTTTTGTCACTTACTTTAAACTCTTTAACAAGATATTGAACTATTGGCATATTAAATTCGAATTTATTTCAGTCAATATCTGTATTTTTCCATATTTATATTTGATGGTTTACCTGATCATCCGACTATATTTTCTAATGATTCATCCCCTGAAATAAATTTTTAAACCGCATTAGAGCCGTTCTTAATATAACTGCCTCTACTCAAAATGCGGTATAATTTTTTCTTGTAATGTCAACAACGTTAGAACTTTTAAAGCAAACATCCACGTGTTACATAATTTTTCACAAAAATATTAAAGGATAAAAAGTTTATTTGAAATTTTATTTTAATTTGAACTCATCAAGATACAGCGAACGAATGAAACCAGGTATGTACTTTGTTACTCAATTAATGTGCTCAGTCATACAATGTGTAAACAATTCTTAAAATTTTGATACAAAAATGAAAAAAACTTTTATGAATACCTAATATTATAATTAGATATATAAAAAATATTTTAATAATCTGTTATTACAAAAATTTAAATTTTATAATAACATTATATAAGATCATCCAAGTGTGATGCCTAGATTTGTGATTTATTAAAAAGAAACTATACACATGTTTCTTTTTAATAAAACACAAATTTAAGCGTCAAATTTGAATGACCCTATATTATCCATATTGATTAAAATAAAACTATTGTTATCTACTTTTTTATTTTTTAATCATTTTACTGGATAAATTTAAATTAAAAAATAATTTAAAATATGAAAAAATATATTTGTTTTCTTAATTGAAATTAGTTTTCTAAATAATTTTTAAATTTACAACTTCCTATGTAATAGAAATAAAATTCATCATTTTAGTTTTTACATATAGAGTTTGGAGTTTATTTTTAAGAATTAATGTAAAATTATATATATATATATATATATATAAATAATTTATATTAGACTGTAGTGTTAATCAAACAATATTGAAAATATGTGTATAGATAAATAAAGGTATACAAAATCTATAAATAAATAAAAATATTGAAAAGTAAATAGTTGACTTTAAAATAATATTTAACAATTAGAGTTAGCAAGTCCAAATTTGAATATGTTCTCATCCCGCCCCATTAATCCGCACCTGCCACCAAGCATTTCTGTCGAAATGAATCCCGGTTGAAATGTAAACGACTCCCGGCAACTCATGACGTCGTTTACCGACACGCTTATTTAAATAAATGCCCTGAGAGTTTGTGACGGAACGCTTCGATGATGAAATGGTCAGCAAAATTTCACCACTAGTATGTACGAGTGTTGACGTAGTTTTTTCGAATTTGTGATCGATGATTTTTTTCTATGAAATATTTATTTGTGAGGTCATGAGACACCTTTTTCGTGAAATTTATTCACTTTTTACAAAACTCTTGCATAATGGATTAGATGACACACATAACATACCATAACATAAAAATACTTTAAAACAAATATTTATTTAATACTTTCTATATATATATATATATATATATATATATATATATATATATAAATTTATATGTAGATATATATATATATTTATCTATCTATCTATCTATCTATCTATCTATCTATCTATCTATATATATATATATATATATATATATATATATATATATATATAAATCTTGCGAAAGGAAGAGAGAGAGAGAGAGATTTCCAAAAAGCGCTTCAGAAGTTTAAATGGAAATAAAATAAAAAGTATTTGATTAATTAGTTTTTTTTATTTTTATTTTTAAGTATATTCTGTGACATTAATAATGGAACACAATTTTTATTATATGATCATCACGACTACACTTGACAAAGTGCATTCGTTTAGTCCTATTTTTAGTCACTCTTTCACATAATTATGGTCCAATTTAATGAATTACACTTTCAATGTTTATTTTCAATGCTTCTGTTGTCTGTGGTTTATCAACAAAAACCAATGATTTCACATAATTTCACAGAAAATAATCCAATGGAGTTAGATCACTGATCTTGGTGGCCATTTGATGAATCCATTTCGTGAAATAATAGACTCATTAAACTTTTGTTTCAATAAGTATATTGTTACCGTAAATTTATGGCACGTAGTACCATTCTGTTGAAACCGCATTTAATGCAAACCATTTTCAGTCATTTTTAGAAAAAAATCATTAATCATAGTTCAGTAACGCACTTAATTTACTGTAACATGATCTCCAGCTTCATTTTGAAATTTTCACCAACAGAAGCAATATTGGCCTCACTTCTTGCATTTATTAGTCTTACAAGAACTGCTGTACATGTAGAGTGAAGTTATTTTCAAATTTTTAACAATTCGATAAATTGCTCGTTCACTTGGACGATTGTGTTAAGTTTCACGAAACACTCAATAAGTTTGACGAATCATGCTGATTTTTATAAGTTTTCACAATTTTTAGGCGTTGTTGAAGTGTTAAACGTTCCATGATAATTTGCCAAACTATACTGAGTTAAAATGTCAAAATGAATTTTAAAAAAATTCAAACATGTCTGTCATCAGCTGTCAAAGTTCTGACATTCTTCTTGGAAAACCCTATATATAATATATATATACATCATCATGTATAATTGTAATTAACAATTTATTTAATATTTATAATAATTAAAATAGTATGAGTAATTTCATTACTGGATATTCTCTTATAATATTTAAAAATTATAAATCTTTTTTGAATTCATTTTTTAAATAATTTTAAATTATTTTCAGATAAAAACTATAAGCAAAGATAATTTTAATGTTTAAAATAAGATTTATAATAATAATGTTGAAATATAATAAAAAATAAAATATTTAATAAAAAGAGAAAGATAAAGAAGACATGAAAATAGTAAAGTATTGGTGAATTTTTAGATAACCATTTTTTAGATTACCGGATTTGTATCTTTATTTATTGAAATGCTTCGTATGATAAATCTCATGTCTCGATTTTATAAAGAAAATATAAACGACCACAAAAACGAATATTGACATAATAGCACTGACTGTCATCAAAAAGAAACCCCGAACTTTTTTTCAATTCAAATGAAAATCTGAGAGATTGTTAACAAAAAAAGTACATTATATATATATATATATATATATATATATATATATATATATGGATAACAAAAAAAGAACAAAATCTTTATTTCCGCCATTACACCGACATTTTCGTTGGTGGCTGAACGTTAAACCGGAATCACGATTAAATTCAACCGAACGATCCAACGAAAATGTCTCGTCGGTGTAATGGACCGCCATCAGTAGTAATGGGCTAATAGAATGTGAAAGTTTGCGCAATTATCCCTGTAGAATTATATGAAACCGTGTAACACGTGAGTGAGGTAATCGGAGACCATCATTATGATTATACGAAATGTATATTTACTTAAAAACGTCCTCAAATATCTTTTCAAATGAAACTGAATCAATGTTTCGTTTATCGCAAAACAAATTTGTTTTTATGCTATTCACCAATGTTATGAGATGTAAGTGCCATTTTGTACATACAGTTAAAACCAAAAAAAATACGAGATTATCTTTACTTACTTTGTGAAATGTATTTAATGAGATTCTGGTTTATTTTATCTGTAGTTAACATTTTTTTAAGAAATAGTTAATTTCATATTTCAATTATAAATTTAAAAAATCGTAATATTTAATCATTTTTTTATAACAAGTAATAAAAATAATTATTTACATTTTTAATTATACCTCTGATATATTTTTACACATGAAAATGAAAATAATATAATTATTTTAAAACATTTCATTGAATTAAAATTACTTTTAGCATATTTAATCAAAACATATTTCAGGGTATTTCAGTAATTTGGACAAAATATGTATGTATATATAAATATGTGTATATTTATGAATATATGGTTGTATAATGCCCTTATAATCAAATGGATTTCCTTTTATGAATTTCGATCTGTTAATTAAAATTTTTAATACGTCAATTGGATTTTATTAAAAAATAATAATAATTAGGTGTATTTACATTTTTACAATTTTTTTAATTACATTGAATTTTTTTCTATAATATTTATGTAAAAATTTAAAATGTTATCAGTTTAATATATTTTATTAATTGTATTATTTATAACCTTAATTAATTCAATATTTCCGAAAATAACTGTCAATAACTACATTCATCAACAATAGTAATAATTGTATTACAAAAGAGAGAAAATAAAATAAATAATATCGTATAAAAATTTCACAATAACTCTATAAAACCCGTCGTATATATATTCCAAAAATGGAAACATATATTCCACCATATGTTTAAGATGGGTGGGTGTAGAACGTACCAAAACGTAAAATACATATAAAAAGGGTTAAAACTTATATATTTTCTTTTATCCATAAATATTCTTGTTCTATCATAAATACATCTCAAAAGCAGAGGTAGAAAGAGTAAAGAAAAAAATATACGTACCAAACGAAACCCTCGTACATACGGCGGCCAACATCTACTAGATTATTTAATCTCTGAGGGCGATATGTTTTTTGGGTGGTTAGAATAGGCACGCTGGGACTTCGAAACGCATCATTACTACCGTAAAACTGATCTCTATTCGATAGGTCGACATATATATATATATATATATATATATATATATATATATATATATATATATATATATAATGTATGTATATATGTGTGAGTGTGTGTATATATATATATGTATGTATGTATGTATGTATGTATATAGTGTATAGTCAGTTGAGCTAAAGAAGAAGCACCGTGCTCTCTGCAAGGCGAACGCAGGGACCTTAATGCCACGAAATGGAATAAGAGGGTTGAAGCGGTGGTAACGCTAAGGATTTCAGAGCCGCGGGGCAAACGTTTTTCCCTCGCCGATATTGAATTCTTCATTTTGAATAGTCGATAGGGGGACGAATATTTTAGAGATACCGTTGGGAGTGTATGACGTCGACACATTTTATTTTAGAACTTATTGTTATACGTGTTTTTTTTATTAGATTTGATGTTAAAGATTTTTTTAACGATGAAGTACATCATTTTTATATAATCTCTTCGATTGTATTCTGAAATCCCAAATGAAATATGGATGGATGTCACTAAAAATACACGATCTCGCCATTATATATATTTATTGAGATGGGGGTGGGATATTTAATAAAGGAAATAATCAAATTCTGTTTTTTAACATTTTTGATTTCATTCATACTTAATGATATTCTTAAAGCTGAGAAAATTGTTTTGACATTTATTTTTATTTTCTATGAAATTTAAAAATTGAAATATTACGTTTCTAAATATTATGTTTTTATTTATATTACTAAATATATTTTATAAATTTAATCTAAATAAATTATTTCCTAAAAAATATATCTAAATTACACATCTTACATTGTTATTAATAAATTTGAATTATTTAGGGTATTTCAAATAAGACGTCTAGCTTTGTGTTTTATTAAAAAGAGACAAAAGAAACTATACACCACCCCTATACACATGTTTCTTTTTAATTAAACATAAATCTAGGCGTCACATTTGAATGACTCTATAAAAAATATTTTATTTTCTTTTAAAAACATTTTTTATATACACTTGAATAAAAAATAATTTATTTAATAAATTTACAGCCCTTTTAACCAAAATAAATATTTGTAATTACTTCAAAAATGTTTTTATCTAAAATTTTTTCAAAAAAAAATATATATTATATATTTACATTTTCAGTACAATAACTAATCTAAAAATAATTAAAAATGAATTATCTTTATTAATTTTTATTTAATATTTTTTTAAGATATTTTTAATTCAAATATTTCTTATTGAAGTAATGTGTCTATTTTTTATCTACTAGAACGATATAATTTTTTTTTATCCTATGACCTGTTTCAGGTTTCTAACTTTAACTTTAAAAAAAAGATTTATTAATAATATCACTTCATTTTATTGTCTCAAAATAGTTTAAATTTAACTCGTGGTTGAAAATGCATCAATTTTTTTAAATGGATTTGCAGTTAAATTTATTGTTAATATAAGAAATACTGTATAATAATTTTATAAATAAAGGTATTATAAATAAATATATCGTACTCAGAGGAATTAGAATAAAAAATTATAACTATTTCAAATTGATGTATTTATATTATTAATACAAAAATATAAAAAATACTATTAAATTTCTCGTTCATGTGAACATAATCCATGATTTTATGAAACACTGGTACAACAGTACAAAATCATATATTCGTGCAACCAAAGCCGCAGGATTTAAAAAGAGGGAAAGTTATGTTTTGTGTAACTATAGAAATATGTAACTTTTACGGTAAATTGAGCAGGGAAAGCTGAACTGGAGTAACTTTCCTTGTTAATATAAATATATATTTTTAAATAAATTTAACGTATTTTTACGAAATATTTAAGTAATTTTCCAAGTAATACAAAGACATAAAAAGCAAAATCAATTGAAGTTTATCGATATTTCTTCTGATTATATTTTTATTCGTATTAGATTACATTCAAGCCATATTTTCGAGATTTTTATGTTTATTAATTAAATTACTAACGATTTACAATATTTATATATTATGTATCAATTGAGATACGTCATAGAATCAATCAGCTCAATTCATTATTAATAAACATTTGTATGTAAAAAATAAATATAAAAAAATTTTGATACACACACACACACACACACACACACACATATATATATATATATATATATATATATATACATGTATATTGCAAACTGATAACTATATTTAGAAAAATATATATAATAAAAAAATCAATCAAAATTTCATTAAATTGACGATAACTAAATATGAATTAAGAATATATATAGATCCAAATATACATATATATATATATATATATATATATATATATATATATATATATATATATATATAAATGTGATATATAATACAATAATTTTTATCATTCAATATTGATTTCGAATTAAATGAATAAAAAATGTATACCGAGTAAAAATTGTCAAATGTTAGTTTAAACTGTATAATGACATTTTTTATGTTGAAAACTAAAATCAATATTATATATTAAAGTATAAAAAAATTCTCACTATATAAAATTCAGCTCATTAATAATACGAATTTGATTTTATGTTTTTCCTTTTTTTAACTAATCACATGATAATTTTTTTTAACGCCATTAACTAAAATTTTCAATATCTGTAATAAAATATTTACATATATTTTTCTATTTGAAATTCTTATATGATTTTTTTATATACTACAAACAAAATTAATGTCAATTTTAATTTTTTATAAGGTGAAAATATAGGGTTTTCTAACAAACACTTCAGAAGTTTAAATGGAAATAAAACAAAAAGTATTTAATTAATTAGTTATTTATATTTTTTAATTTTGAAGTATATTTTATGGCATTATGTAATACAATTTCACTCATGTAACCACCACGACTTCGTTTGATATAGTGCATTCATTTAGTCACATTTTTAGTCACTCTTTCACATAATTGTGGTCCAATTTCATGAATTACACTTTCAATGTTTATTTTAATGCTTCCGTTATTTATGTTTATCGGGATAAATCAGTGATATAATAACTCCACATAAAATAATCCTATGGAGTTAGATCACATGTTCTTGGTGGCCAATTGATGAGTCCATTTCGTGAAATAATGAACTCATTTAACACTTATTTAAATAAGTTTATTATTTCTGTAGATAAATGATACGTAGCATCGTCCTGTTGAAGCCACATACCGTGCAAACCATTTTCAATCATTATTAAAAAAAAATTCATTAATCATGATTCGATAACGCACTCTATTTACTGTAACGTGATCTTCAGCTTTATTTGGAAAAAAGAATTGATCCGATGACATCACCAATATGTAACATACACCAGACAGTTACTTTTTGTGGATGCAATAAAAGTCCATAAGTCTTTGTTCAATGACTTATGGACTGCTTTCGCTCCAAATTCTGCAATTTTCTTTATTTAATGTTGACCGTAAGTTTCATGAAGCACACCATAAGTTTTATGAACCAAACATTGATTTTATAATATTTTTTTACAATTTGTAATCGTTGTTAAGTTGTTAAAAGTTCCATAATAATTTGCCAAGCTATACTGAGTTTAACTGTCAAAATAAGTTTAAAAAATTTAAACATGGCTGTCACCAGTTGTCAAAATTCTGACATTCTTATTAGAAAACCCTATATTTATTTTGCAAAATATCTGCATACAAATTAAACCTATTTTATAGAAACGATTAGAAGTAACATGAAGAAAGAGTATTTTGCATGCAATTAAATCGGTAGATATGGACCAAATAAAATATTTCTGGAACTCGGTTATCGAGAAAAAAATGCCAGTACTGCTTTTTTTACAAGTCTACTACTAAAAATGTAACAATAAGTGAGAAACGTCGATTTTAAGATATACAAAAAATAAAACTTAAAAATCTCTAAGATTAAAATAAATTTATAAAAGGCGTCAATGAATCTGATATGATACTATATACATATTTAGATGAACGGAGAACTCTTGAGTTTTAGAAAAATGTTGCATTTTATATTTTCAGAAGAATAGTGTTAAATGTGTTTCTTACCTACCAGGAAATTACAAATGGAAAAAATCCAGTCTAGAATTCAAATTATCCATAATAAATACTACAAAAGATAAAATAATTGGTAGAAAAAAAAACAATAAACAGTGACAATTCGTTATGATATCGGTTTAGAAAAACTACTAAACCGTAATATGAAACAATAATAATGAAGGATCAACGAAAAAATTTTTTCTTATCTGTTCAATATGTAAGAAAATTCTTCATGGATTGTGTCTGAAAAAGCATAAATGTATACGAGGGTCGTTTGATAAGTATGGTAAATTTATTTATTTCTTAATTTAATTAATTAATTTAATTACTTTTTTACCATACCATTTTTCTTACTTTTTTACCATACTTATCAAACAACTCTCATATATAAAAGTTTATTTATAATACTTATATCTATTTGTAACAGTTATGATTTACAAAAATCGTTAAAGCTACTCATTTTAAAAGATATTAAATGCAGTTATTTTTACCAAAAATATAATTTTTTGTAAAAATTATTTAAAATTTATTTCTTTTGTAAAGAATTACAAACTTATTAAAATAACAGATTAATGATTTCAAAATTAAATATTAATTTTGATTTTAACATAAGAACTTTTTATTATATATATATATATATATATATATATATATATATATACATTATTTATGAGAATGTGTAAAAATTTCTGATTTATTGATCCTTAAGTACGTTCAAATAAATCGATTTCGAATATTATAAAGCTACACTTTTCTAAAAGAAACTCAGCACTATATAAGAACTTACAACTATTACCGATTTATTTCATTGAGAGAGTTGCAATTTGTATGATAGCGAATAAAGTAACCACAAAGAGCTTTCAAGTACCAATATCATACGATAAGTCGTAACATGCTCGCTTTGGTAGAACGATATCCATATTTCTTTGTGGTGCTTATATGACGTTTACATTTGACCATATTGCTGTTATAACAGTAACTGTAAATGACAGTAAAAACTGATTTAAATTGTTAACTTATCATATATTATCATCTTTTTTTATTATTTTGTACTATCAGTTTTTTTTTGTATTTGATCTTTTGTAAGATTTATTAATTTCTATAACGTTTTAAAATAAATTTCTAATTTATTTTTTTTATTAAAAAAATTAAATGTATAGTTTAAAATGATAAATACTTGGAAATAATTTGCAATTGAAATTTTTCATAATACATTTTTTAATTTCAAATTTAAATGAAAATAAAAAAATACAAGATGAATCACAAAATGGATACAAAAAAATCTTTTAAATTTTCATAATAAAAAAAATAATTAATTTAATTTACAATAATAATTATTAAAAAAGAAAAATTCACACCAAACCGCCATATCTAATATTTTAATGGAATTCAAATAATCGATTTTTAATTTCTGTTTGATCTAATTCCATCTCTACTCGAATTTCGAAAGAATTCTCAATTAAAACAGCTGCAATGCAATTCGAAGACCATTTTAGTATAACGCGCTTGAACATTCTTTTCTGTCGGACACACGAACTCGTACCAGAGTAGAGAAAGTAAATGAATCCTGTGGGGGTCCATACAAAACCGCATTAATCGTTTAACAAATGCCGTGGTTGTCTGCCAACTGAAGCAGCCGGATGTTGGACGGACAAACCTAACGAACTGGGGAGATGGTCGAACGCCACCAACAGCAGCAACAGCACCGAACAAGTCGTGTGCTCGTTCAATAAAATTGTGTGAGGCGATTTCGAGGAGGTGGCGGTAACTCTCTAGATACAGATAATTAAAAAAGAACGCGCCCGCACTAAACGTCGGTCGCTTCTTCCGCACCACCATAGCATCTACAACTTCTGCTTCTCCACTTATACTGACGGTGTCATCCTCGTGTTTAAATTGTTTTTGGAAGCAGTGTGGTGGTTTTGTTACGCTTACGATTTATATATATATATATATATATATATATAAATTTTTACGTGCACAATATAGATTTAAAACAGAATTTTAAATGTAATAAAATATTTATTAAATATGTTAATATTTCACTAGTTCACATTTATTAAATTTTTTTAAGCATGATAGAACTTTAAACTGAATCCCTATCGAAAGTTCTATCTAACCTACGAAAACACTTTCATCATACTTTTATGTATACATACACACACACACACACACACACACACACACACATATATATATATATATATATATATATATATATATATACAGGTAAACCCTGTAACACGATTGTTAGATTCACAAAAAAATTTGTGCTATACGAAACAAAAAACTAATATAAAGAAGAGGGTTAGTTCCAAAAATTCAAAAAACATACTATTATATTTTTATAATTAAGAGAAATATCTTTATAAAGCAATTTTCACCAAAAGTTTAACATATTAATATATATTAAATAATGTTTTCTTAGTCATCATTACTAATCACCATTTACCGAGGAGATTTTTTTTTGACAAGATTTCTTCATCCTCTGAACTTTCATCAGTATTATTTTGACTTCAAGTACATTCTGTACTTGCTTTTAGCTGAGAGATCTTTATAAATCGTGTTATATGATGCTAAGCACTTGTGAAGTTCTCTCTTAAACTTTGAGCTTCTTTCACTAGAAGGATCTTCACTTAACAAATATAGTTTCAACTTTTCGGCTAAATCTGGGCCTTTCTTTATGCTTTTTAGAATAAAGTATTTAACTTCTTCATTTTCACCCGTATTATAGTCTCCTAAATTATCTTGGCTTATTCCAGATGTCATTTCCAACAAATTTGCTTCATCAGTTTCTTCTTCCATCAATAATTCTTGGATATCTTTAAGATTCATATTATCAAAAATCTCAAATCTTGTTGTAGGAATGCCATATTGTACGAGTATTTCCCCCAATTCTCGAACCGTGTAAGAGGGAAACCGTGTTGTAGGAATGTCGTGTTGTAAGAGGGTTACACATATATATATATATATATATATATATATATATATATATATAAAGTGTGTTTTTTTAAGTTAGATATAAATTTTGATAGAGATTCAATTTAAAGTTCTATCGTGCTTAAAAAAAACATCATATATAATCAATTTTATTTATTTGCTCGTACTCGAATTTCTTCAAATTTTAAAATACAACTTGAACTTAAATATTAAATTAAATATAAGTATATGAATTTATTTAATATTTTTTGATCAACTATTCGATAATTCATAACCAAACATCAGAATGTTTATATATAGAATACTAATTATTCTTTTATTGTATAAAATTTAAAAAAAATTATAATTACAACTCTGATATTCAAACAATTTTAAAAAATAAGTCAAGTGAACAGTAATCTAATGATAAAAGTTATATAAAATATGAGAAAAATATTAAAAGCGATATAAAACATCTTTTCTTAATTATATTTACTGTATTTTTAATAAAAGATCATCAATGTAGTATTGTACACAATATCTTTATACTTTGACAATTCTAGTCATTTTTTATTTATTGTTTCTTTAGTCGACATAACTACAAAAGCTTATTATACGAATTAATTATTTAATTGCCTGTTTGAGTTTACAATACACAATTTTCTTCCAATCTATCAAACACAAACATTATCTTTTTTGTATAAAAACTAAATTTAAATTATGATAATTAAATCATATCTCATGTTTTCTAAGATTACTTTTATACGATATTAATTTAATTCTATTTACAACTCTCTTATATTACAGCACTAGTTATTTTAAATGATTGTAAAAATTCAATTAATTTAATGAAAATAAATCACTCATCTTAATGCTACATGATATTATAAAAGCGTTTAATAATTACTTATTGTTTCAATTATTCGCTGTTTTACACTTTAATGGTTATCATTAAAGTACTTATTTTTTAAATTTAATTTATATTTTATTATATGATTTTTTTTTAAATGAACAATAAATGATTATTAAATATAAGTGATTTATTTATGTTAAATTAAATTTGCTGCAATAGGAAAACAAATAGTCACTTGATTATCATCAACACAGTAGATTTTTTTCTTGGGCATAAAATGTCTACTAAAGATAAAAAGACCAGTCACATAAACCAAACTTTTCTTTCTACTGCTGAACGAGGAATCGTTCAGTTCGGGTATCTAGACTCCCTTCTTGCAGTGCACATGCTCCGCATTTGTTTCTTTAGTAACTAGCAAGAAGTCAAGTGCCATTGCACAGAGCATTATAATTAAGTTTTCAACAAACAAAAATATGAAACCGATAGAGATTTTGAGCAAATTACGTGAACAGTTCAAATATGAAAGGTTATCGAAGACAAATGTTTACATAGCATAAGGCATCTGCTGATGAACGTTATGACATATAAAACTTGATGCTTCCGCATTACTCTAAGACCAGTATCATGCCAAACAACATTCAAGAACTTAAGAATTTATTAAAGGTGACCAGTAGTTAATAGTCGACAAAATTTGTAAAGAATGGAATTATTCATAACAATGTGCAGTTTATTATTCAAAATGTTTAAAGTTTCGAAAAAATTCCATACAATGAGTTCCATGCCTATTAAATGCAGATCAAAAACCTACATGAGTTAAAATATCTCAGAAACTGTAAAATCGACACGAAATAACTTATTGCCATGTGATTATTATTTATTTGAACTACTCAAAGATAGATGTAGGGAGGATAATAATTCAAAAATGATGAAGAAATAGAATACTTCGTGTAAAATTGTCTTCGATTGGCCTCACTACTTTCTACAATACAAGAATCGAAAAACTGCCAATTATATGGCAAAAGTGTTTTAATATTATCGGAAATTATGTAGAAAAATGACATATGTGTACATTTGAAATATTGGATCCAATGCAAAAGTTTGTTCTCGATTTTAAAATGAAACGCAAGAGATTTTTTTTTTTGACTAAACGATTTTATTAATCAATTAAGTAATCTCTATCGCATTCTATAATTTTTTCCCAACGTTCTTCTAATTTGTAGAATCTATTTTTATAGAAGTTGGTTGACTTCGAGGCGAAAAACGCAGTAAAATAACTTTTGATTACCTCCACATTGTCAAACTTTTCACCTCTTAAACTGTTCTTCAGCGATTAAAACAAGTAATAATCTGAAAGAGCCATGTCTGGAAAATACGGTGCATGCTGCATAAGATCCCATTTTATCTGCTTCAGTTTTTTCAGTCATTTTTGCGTCATATGGTTTCACGTTGTTGTGGTGGAAGATGGTGCTTTTTCAATTCACCAAAATCGGACGTTTTTCTTGAATTACTGTGTCCAGTTCAGTCAATTGTAAACAATATTTTTCCTCATTGATAGTCTGACTAAGTGGGGGCAGTTCAATGTAAATAATTCCCTTGCAATCCCACCAAACAAATAGCATCATCTTCATCGAATGCAAGTCAACTTTGGCCTCTAGTTCTTCACTCTCATTTGCTCATTTCCAAGTCCGCTTGCGATGGACGTGTTGTAAAGAATCCATTTTTCGTCACCAGTTACCATACGACCCAAAACAAAGCTCTCTTTTAAAGCGTCCAAGCAAAGAAACGGCTGCAGCGACGTGATTCAACTTATTTCTTTCAGTCAATCCCTGTGGTACCCATGTATCGAGCTTCAAAGTGAAATGAAGATTCTTTAAATGACGAAATGAGGTCGGCTTGTCAACATTCAGTTTTTTGACGATCTCTTCTGTCGAAATTCATAAATTGTTCTTAATTGAAGTACACACAATGTCATCATCGGCCTTGATATGGCACCTAGAACGTGTTTGATCGTCGAAGTTAAAATCACTTAGTCGAAATTTAACAAACCATTTTTTCGTAGTCCAAAGGACTAGAGTACAGTTGAAATAAACCTCCCGAAGGTTTTTATAGCAGCGATAACAATCACTCCTTTCCGTTACTCGTATAAAAATAAATGACTCAATTGTATGTTATTGATGTCTATTTTCAAAAATGTCTCACGCACACAAAATGAATCAAAACAAATGTGTTTTTCGCTCAAATGACAGTTATGATTACCACCATTCCAAAAAAGAATGCAACATGTATACATAACAATCAACAGCACCGCTCTGAGGCTTTCTTAACGATATCTATCGGAATCGGGCACGAACTTTTGCAACGACCAAATATCATTTTAATAAAAAATACAGAAAGAAATTCGGTTTATATTTTACTGACACTCGTAAATCTTTAATTTAAAATACTGCAAGTTACTTACGAATTAATTTCTGCGCATTACGTACATTTAGATCTTTATTATATTTTTATCTTTTTAATTATAGATAAATTTAGGATAAAAATATATATTTTAATATTCTTTTTCAAATTAATACTATGCAAATAAGACTAAAAAATATACTTATTTTGAAATACATTCAAAATTTGAATTAAATTTTTAGATAAGAATTTATTCAGCTGATAAAATTATTTTCAATATCTATCGATATGAAAAAAATAAATTCTTAATTAAACTTCATGTCGATTAATTTAAAGTCTTAAAAAATCCTCTTTTAACTTCTACATTACATAATAGTTAATTTTAATCAGTTATTAAATTCTGATTAAAATAACAATAAGCAAAAAGGGTAAACAAGTTTATGAAAATATTTGTCCATTCTGAAATTATATTATAAGCATATTGAATATTTCAATGAAGTATCAATACAATACTTCCTAGCTAATATAAACTCATATTTAAGTTTGTATTATCGTTAAACTGTAGCGTACCAATGGGTATCGTATTATCGTTTCAAGTCTAACTAGCATCGGTTAACTTTGAAACTTTGTAGACAAAAGTACATAGTATATATGCTAATTGTGTTGGCACGTGCACCGAACACCATCAGAATGTGTTCAAACTAACAGGTGCCAGTATACTAACCTGTGAATGAAGTTTCGAACCTCGAATTGAGTAAACTGTAATTTTAGAACCAGTAACATGTAAAATTAGGAGAGACATTTACATTAAACAGAGAATCGGAATTTGATTGTTATTTACTTTAATAATCTATTCATTGTATAAATCTTAAATTTTGTTATCAAATGATTATTTTTTTAAAAAAAATATATGATTAATTTAATTTATAAAAATGTTAGTTAGTTAAATAAAACTTGATTGAGACTTTAAGTTAAATAAGAATTATCGGTAAGATATTTTAATCAAAATATTTCAACATATTAAAATCAGATACAAACATTACAACTTGAAGTTTGATCATATAAACACTTATATTTAATATAAACGATTATCATTACAATAATAATTTCCAAATTGATTTTTTTATTAATATATATATATATATATATATATATATATATATATATATATCATTATCATCATCCTCTCTCTGTCCACTGTTGACTGAAAGCCTCTCCTACAATTTTCCCCTTCAACTAAACCAGAAACTTTCTCTTACAATCTATTCTGACAAATTTTCTTATATCTCTGTTCTACCTATCCATGGATCTCTTCTCGAGTCTTCTCATATATCTAGGTTTCAAATAAATAAGTTCCTTTGTCCATCGTTAATTCAATCTTCTTGCTATATAACTGATTCATTTCCATCTAAAAATTCTTACTTTTTCTCTAATGTTCGTAACTTTTGTTTTTCTTCTGATCCACTCCGTTCTCTGTTCACCTCTACGTATTATTCCTAACATAAAATTGTCCATTCTTTTTTATGTTGTCTAAAGCCACTGAATTATTCTAGTATTCAAGATCTATGTTTCACTGCTATAACTGAGAACAGATAAATACATCGATCAACAACTCTTCTTTTTACAAATAGAGAAATATCTGATCTTATAATATATGAATTTCTTAGGAAATGACACCATCTCATTATTATTTTTCTGATTATTTTATCTATAAATGTCTCTGTAATATTAATAATTTATCCTAGTAAACATACTTTTCAACTTCTCTTTCTTTTCCTTTTAATTTGATTCTTCTGTGACCTGAAATTTCATTTAAGATTAATTTTTTCTTATCGAGGTTTATCATAAAATCTATTTTTGACCTTTTTATCTAATTCTTCTATTCTTTTTTCGAATTCATGTGGGATATATATATATATATATATATATATATATGTGTGTGTGTGTGTGTGTGTGTGTGTGTGTGTATGTGTGTGTATGTACATTTATAATTTACTTTCAATAATTTCAATTTGTTTTATAAAAAAAATCATCTATTTCAAAATAAAAAAAAAATTAAAACTAAATTAACAAATTATGTAATTATTAAGTATCAGTTTTAAAAACTACCTTTAATAGTAACTTTTTTTAAAAATTAAAATTCAGAACAAAATAAATATAAATTGCTACCAAATTTAAATATTTTTTAATTAATATCATTTCAAAATAATTTTAATACATCAACTATTTATATAAAGCAGCCCCAATGAGATTCTAGGATGGTAAAAAATAGTAAATGATATTAAACAAATATATGTATATTTGAACTCTTCAGACTCATTTAGGCCACCTACATAAATAAAAGTATAATAATATTTGTACATATATGTACAAGTATTTTTTATAAATATTTTTTTATAAATTAGTAACGACTTGAGTAGAGTGTTATGTTGAAATAAATATTTTTTTTAAGAAGATGCATAAAAATATTATAAAAATGTATATATATATATATATATATATTGAAATATTCTCAAATAATTTTAATTAGTTAAAAAATACATTTATATCACTACTATCAATTATAATTATTCGTACTTTAAAAATTATAGATAATTAAAAATTTAATGAAGCAGTTTTTAACATTACAATTATAATATATACATTTTAAATAAAAATTATACACAGTAATGTAAATTTCTTTGTACATTTATAAAACTTGGAAATATGTACATTAAATATGAATGTTTTCTTTATGCAAACTAATTCTTAAAGTTTTTTTCGGATAAAAATAAATATATTTTAGTTTTATACAACAACTCTTAAATAATTGTCTGTGAACGAGCAACTTTTTACATTATATTTTTTATATTTCACATTTGTACAAAAATAGTCTTTTGTCATTTTCTTTGATGAATGTACTACAAATTACATAAACATTTTCTTATTTTATTTTCATAAACTTGAAAAGAATATAAGTGTTTTATTTAAAACTTTATGTTTTTAAAAATTGTATTTACATCAAATTAAAAATTGTTTATTATATTTATTGTTAGCCTAGGAATTAAATAATTTATTTGTAAAGAAAACAAACATTTATTTTATCAATAATTATAAATCTAATAGTTTACAATATATTCTTCCAAAAATACTTTTTATAAATAATTTTTATGGCACAAATATTTTTCACTTATCAATAATTATATAATATCTTGAAATATTAGTAAAATACTTTTGATTAATATTAAAACGACACAATCTTTCTTAATTTCAGTTAACAAACCTTTATCATTTCCTTTAATTTTTATAATTATAGTAAATAATTAGGATCTGTTAATGTATTAAATTTATTATATATATATATATATATATATATATATATATATATATATATATATATATATATATATATATATATATATATATATATATATATATATATATATATATATATATATATATATATATATATATATATATATATATATATATATATATATATATATATATATATATATATATATATATATATATATATATATATATATATATATATATATATATATATATATATATATATATATATATATATATATAGCCACAGTAAATATTTTTTACAAAAAAGAAGACAAGAAAAAATTGAAGAACTAGAGACTGATTAGTGTATTTTCAACGATATATAAAATGTTAATTAAAATTATTTCAAGACAGCTACAAAGTTAACTGAATTCCTCATAACCCCTCCCCTCCAAAAAATTGGATTTCAAAGTGGAGTTTTAGGTCAATAGATTTAAAGATTATGAATATTAATTTAAAAATTATAATTATAATTTATTTAAAGATTATAAAATAGTCTTCAAGTTAGTCGATACATCAACAGTAATAAATATGTTAAATAATCGAAGAATTGAAGAAATATTTACTTTTACGAAATATTTATAGAAATGCTAAGTCCTCCGTACAAGAAAGAAGAATTTTTTTAAAATTATGAAAGGAGTTAGACAGATAGATGGGATATCACCAAAGTTATAGGGTTTTCCAATAAGAATGTCAGAACTTTGACAGCTGGTGGTAGCTATGTTTGAATATTTTTAACCTTAATTTGACATTTCAACTCTGTATAGCTTTGCAAATTATCATGGAATGTTTAACACTTTAACGCTTGAAAACTGTAAAAAACTTCAATAGACTTATTGAAATAAAAATTTAATGGGTTTATTATTTTACAAAATAGATCCATCAATTAGCCACCAAAATCATGTGATCTAACTCCATTATTTTATGTGGATATATGTGAAAACATTGGTTTATCCTGATGAACCACAAACAACACAAGCATTAAAAATAAACATTGATCGTGTGATTCATGAAATTGGACCACAATTATATAAAAGAGATAAATTGTGTTTCATCATTAATTTCATAGAATATGCTTAAAAATTAAAAAAATAAATAACTAATTAATTAAATACTTCTTATTTTATTTCCAATTAATTTTCTGAAGCGCTAATTGGAAAACCTTACATTTACATCTGCATTAAAAAAAATATGTAAGAGACTAAACTGAAAATCTAAAGTAATAGACATAAATATAAAAATGCTAAGTCACTTAATGTTTGTTGATAAGTTATTATTTTCTCGGAAAGCTAAACTCTAAAAAAATATAAAATAATTTCATAAAGATATTCAAAAAATATATCTTATGATAAACCTCGGCCAGTAATGTTGTTGTAATGAATTTTTGGATCAAAGAAAAATTAAACTAAAAATTGAAAACTATATATATGAGACAAATTGTTAACAAGAAAGAAACATTTATAATTGAAGGTAAAAATAGAATAAAAATAGGATAATTTTAGTTCGAAAGAGGTTCGCATATTATAAAGTCAGATATTCCTCTATATTTAAAAGGAAACATTTTTGATCAATATATTCTACCTATAGCAATGAAACAAAGGTTTTAAATTACAGAATAATTCAGCGTCTCTAGATAACATAAACAAACATGAAAAGATGCATGTTAGGAATAACACGTAAAGATAAAAAGAAAACCGAATGAATAAAGAAAAACAAGGTTAAATTTATAGCAAAAGTTAAAAGTTTAAAATGAATATTGGACAATTATATAGCAAGAAGAGATAACCATAGATGGACAAGGAAAATTGTTAATTAGAATCCTAGATATATAAGAAAATCCAGGAAGAAACCTATGGCTAAATGGAACAGAGATATATAAAAATTCGTCTAAATGGACTGGAAGAGAATGACGTTGGATCGGTTGGAGTACAAAATCTGGAATTAACCTTCATCCATCAGTGGATAGAAGGAGATTAATGATGATGTTGACAATAATTAAAAAATATAAATATTAGAAACATCAATAAAATATTACTTTACATTAAATTTATTTATTAATTTATAAATATTTTTTATAATTATTTATTTATATATATATATATATATATATATATATATGTATATATATGTATTATATGTATATAATAACAATTATTTTGATAAATTTTCCTAAATTTATATGAACTGCTAATATTATTTTAATAGCAAACACATTTACATTTCTTAGAAAATTATTTTCGTAAATAATCTTTTTTATAAAACTCATTTTCAAGAAATATTTTCTACCATTGTCAATAAAAAATCTAAATATAGCCTTATTTCAGACACACAGAACGTAATAAATATAAAAATATACTGGATATAATTTTAATAAAACGAGTATTCTAAATCGTTATTAAACCAATTACTTAAAATTTACGATATAAATGCTGTACTATAGAAAAATACGAATGCATCTTGATGTAGATACACGGAATGTAGATTAAATTCGCGTGACTTAAATTATAGTTCGTTGGAAATAATTCAGAATATTTATAGACATTGAAAACTAGACATGCTATTTTCAAAATAAACTTTAACCTTTTAAAGACTACAAATAGAAGTCAGTTTTTAATTTTCTTAATATTCATTTAATATTTTGGTAATTTGTATCAAAAAAAAATATTTTTTCGTATAAATAATAAAGACACAATATATATTTTCAACAGTTTGTACAAATTTTTTTATTAAAAATATGTCAAGAATTTGCTTTTTTCTTTAAAATAAATCATATTATGTGATATTTTTATTATCAAAAAATATGTAAATTTTTCTCTACTTTCCTAAAAATAAATGACCATTAAAATAACCATAATGAAGTAAAATCAATGATAATAAATATTGAGCTCTTTTATCAAATTTTATAATTTTGAAATGAATTAGATCTGTGTTTAAGTGAGTTTGTCATAATTATAATTAGAAAAAACAAATATTGATATCAATTATGTTATCAATAATCAAATTCTGATATACACTAAATAACTGTAATACAAAGCATACTCGTATTTAATGAATATATTTTTTATTTTAATTGTTATTTTCAAAAAATTATAATATATGCCTAACAGTTGATAATTTAAATCCCCCAAATTCTCGATTATACTTTTAATTTAAAATTCATTCTAAAAAGTTACCGATTATTTGTTTAATAACGAATAATTAATCAACATATATTTTAATAACTAATTGGTTTTAACGAAATTCGTTTTCTATATTCATTAATCAAGTTTTGTTATCTTCATAATCGTATTAATATCAATTGAAAGATTAAATTAATAAACATAAGATATAAATTAATTTTAATTATTAAAATTAATAACAGAGAATTAATTTTATTATTAATAATTTTTTTTATCAGTTCATTTTACTAACCCAAAAATCGTAAATAAACTCTAAAACAAACTTGAATTACTTTTTATAAATTTATTTTTTTAGATTATTATTAGGTTATTCAATTTTTATGACTTATATATGTACATACACACACACATTATATATATATATATATATATATATATATATATATATATATATATATATATAGTGTCTGTGTATAATACAAGTGTATGTATTTTCTTTGGTAAATTTTGATTTTTCCAAATGATTAACCCTTAAGAATTTTATTGTGAATTTATGATGAACCTATTCATGAAATTTTTCCTATATTCCCTGTCCCTAATTCGGCTATTTTCCAAAACTTCGATCTTATAAAAACACAATACTTACCTTTATGTACACCGAAACGACCGACATCCCAGCCACGTCGAAAATGCTTTGTTCAATTCGTTCGATACCTTTTTTCTTGAGTCAATATAGACAGTGAATGTCGTCAAGTCGTCGTAACGCCACCATGGACATCGCGAACCTTTCACCACCGAACACTATATAACAGCATAATAGAGTCGACGGGGTGTGCCGCTCTCACGGGCTACTTGACGATCTTTCAAAGCAGTCTTCTGAAAAACTTTTCGTCAGAGACGTCGCTTTCATACGTTTTATTTTATGAAAATAAAGACGATTTCTGTAATGCGCTTATTTAAACCTTTTTTTTGTTCAAGCAAAGCAAAACGAAATTGAAGTATGTATTAGAGAACGATAAATCGGAACGTTTTTTTTTATTCTTTTAATATCTTAATAATTTATATCGAACTTTTTTTAAAAGATTTTATCTTTAATATCTTCCAATTCACAATTCAAGATTTGTCACTTTCGTCAAATCACAGTTCTAAATTGAATTTTATTTAACCTGTATAGAATATTTACAGAAAAATTAAGTACACTCATTATTAAACATACTTTTTTATTTCAATTTAATTTGACAATTAATTAGAATTAAAAAAATCTAAAAAATAAACAATAAAAACTGTTAGTTATATATTAGTCATAATGAATTATTTTTTCATATTTAAAATTCTAACAATTCGTTTCTCATAACGTCATTTATTTTCATTCCAATATAAGCAAACATAAATTCGTTTTTACTTATACAAGATATTTTATACTTATTAAACCTTCATATTACCATTTATTCAGATCTCTGAAATAAGTTTTTAAAAATAGAATTTAATACCAAAATTAGATATCTAAATAGATAATAGTTCATAACCTTAAAAATTATACATTTTTGAATAAAATGTGCAACGAAGAAAAAATTAACAATAAGTGATTATTGAAAATTTTCGTACAATGTTATAAAATAAAGTTTGAGCGATTAATTTGTTGTAAATAAATTTTCTATAATATCAAAACAAATATTATTGAAATGTTTATTTCTAATAATTCAAATTGATTATTAAAAATTATTGAAATGTTTATTTCTAATAATTCAAATTGATTATTAAAAATTACCTATATTCATCTGTAATATAATAAATTATATTTTAATGTAATTTTAGTTATTTTTTAAAAAAAAGTGTTTTGTTTAAAAAATTTATATTATATAAAAAACAGATAACTAAAAGAATATTCGGCTATATTTAATAAAAAAAAAAATAATTAAAAATATTTCTTTTTCAAAAATTACACATTGGTGTTTTAATATTTATATTCTCATTTTTCAAATATAATTTGTCTCTAAAAACCTTTTTACTATTTAAAACACTACTAACGACTAATAACATTTTATTTAATTAAAAAAGATAAAAGTAAATATAAACGGAAATAAAACTTATTTTTTAATTTTAATTTCACTTTATTAATAACAAAATATTTTTCGTTTCTGTAAAATGTGTTTTTTATAATATTTTAAGAAAATTTAATAACTTTAAAAAAATATATTAAAAATAGCCTCTCTCTCTGTACAGATATATATATATATATATATATATATATATATATATATATATATATATATATATATATATATATAAATACACAATACCATCAACATGATAAATATATCAACCTCTTGCTGGTCAAAAACCTCATTGAATTTTATTAGGTGCTCTTGAATATTTTCATAAAATTCATCCAAATTTCCTATCCACAACTAATTTTCACCAATCTTAACCTCCACAATTCTTTATGATATCATCCTTCCATTTTTAATAAGATTTCTTCATAAGTCTATTTTTATCTCTTAGTCGCGGCTCTATAATGATTTTTGTTCATCTGTTGTCTTATCTCTTGCTATAATTTCTGCCCACGACCATTTTATCGATTTTACTTTTTCTATTATAACAATTACCCTTGTCAGTTCTTTTATCTATTTATTAATTTTCCAATCATGTTTAAAAATTTCTAACATTATCCTTTTTATGCTTCCTGGGTTGTCAAAATTCAAGTTTCTATCTCTTAGGTAAAAACAAGTGAATACACTTTGGTTATATATTTTTTTCATTTCAGACCTAATGGTATTTTATTTTTCATTATATTATTAATTTTTCAAATGCCACTCATGTTACCCTTATTTTCGATTGAATTCCTAACCATAGATCACCATCATATCGTATAATTCTTTACAAGTATTTTTTCATCTATTTATTTTAAATATTGGCTCTCTAATACATATATATATATATATATATATATATATATATATATATATATATTTATATATATATATATATATATATATATATATATATATATATATATATATATATATATATATATATATATATATATATATATATATATATATATATATATATATATATATATATATATAGGGGCAACCAAATGTGACGCCTAGATTTGTAATTTATTAAAAAGAAACATGTGTATATTATTTTGTTTCTTTTTAATACATAAATACACAAATCTAGGCATTACATTTGGATGATATTATATTATATAATATATAGCGTGATATAAATGAAACTGAAAATATTAATACATACATTTACTTACATTTTAGACATATATTCATTTTCTTACTATCATTTACTATCCTTAACAAACTTTGAATCTCATTTGGAATACCCTATATAATTCGTCTTTATTTGCATATATATATATATATATATATATATTCGTATGATTTTTCAATAAAAATCTTTTAATATTTTAGTAATATATTTTAAAATTACAAACTTGTAATTATCTTTCATTAAGTTAAATTGATTATTAAAGATATTAAATTTTTAAAAGTACATTATTATAATTTTTCCATAATATTAATTTCATTTATTTTCTGCCCTAACACGTCTGTTACTTAATAAAATGTAAAATTTCAATAACATTTATTAATGAAACAATAATTAACTGTAATCACAAACTTTTTCAAAATTGAATTTAGTTTTACATATCTAATAGATGATAAAAAAAAATTGTATTAACTCTTTATATCAAATTATTATCATGTAATATTTACCTCGTTCATTAAAATAAAAATATTATACAATGATAACCTGAAATACAAATGAAACAAAAATTTCAGATATAAATTATTTAATAAAAATATTGTAGTAGCAATTTAAAAAGATAATAATTTTTGACTAAAAATTGAAATTGATATAATAATGAATAGATAGTATGTTTTGTAATATAAAAAGGAATCCTCCCTGTTATAAATATTTTAAATGTTTGTTAATATATATATAATTATTTATATACATATACATATTAAATGTCAATATAATATTTTAATAATTGTTATAATAAAATATTTTTAAGCACTTTATCAAAATTTATTTGTATAAATCTTAAAATGACTCATAAATTCACTTATATGGAGTATTTTATCACTTGTATGAAGTAATATGTTATAAAAAAATATGTAATACTTTTAATTTATAGAAGTTTTATTTATATAAAATTATCATTTAAGATCTATTTAATATTAATCTTATCTATTCGTTTTTTCTTATTATATTCATATTTAATCTACTTATGATGCAATATGGTATTTTCCTATACTTGTGCAAGTGAATAATTTCTAAGTCACAATCGCAATTTATTGATTATAACATATTAAACAATATAAGGGTATGAAACTACGTCTATGCTTTTTCAATGAGATACCATTGTGTGGTGGTCAATAAATGAAGTAGCGTACCAGCAAAGAATGAAGTTCAAAAACTGCTTCCGGCCAACTTTTACCGTACAATTTGGGAAAACGTCGTTGCACGCCTAGCTCTAAAGAATTTTCTTCTCTTCTATAGTTACATGCGTACGTGTGTGTGACAAAGATAAAAATCTTAATAGAAAAGGACTTCAGCTACAAAATGGTATGAGAGATACTCATTGGGGAATATTTTAGAACTCCAAACTTTTGATCTTTTTAGTAATATACGAACATTTAACTTAATACGACGAGTTTCTTATGATTACATTTTATTACTACATACTCGTTTTTTTATTTTTATTAAGTGTCTTATTTATGCTTTTTTAGTAACTGAAGATGTTTTTTATACATTTTCAGAGTTTTAATGGATTTATAATAGTCTTTTTCTTAGAAACAACTTCTTGTTTAATTAAATTTATCGTATTGAATGTGAATATAATTTGGCGTATAAAATATTTATAAAAATTACTTCGGAGTTTTATAGTTAATTATACTTTTGCGTGTTCGAACCTTGAACAATATACTTACATACATATAAAACATACACACTCAAACACACACACACACACACACACACACATATATATATATATATATATATATATATATATATATATATATATATATATATATAAGTTACATAATAACCTTATTTCAGTTACACAAATAATATACTACCTATTTGCATATAAATATTCTGCTATTATTTCTATACACAAATAAAAATATTTTGAAATGTATACTGCGGAATAATTAAAATTTTTATGTAAATATTAAGCTTGGGATATAAATTATTTTTGAATCTGTTTTGCAAGAAAATATTTTATATTAACATATCCATTTTTATAACATTGAAAACTTAATATTTATCAAAAAAAAACATATAAATATATTTAAAACTCTTTAACTACTTTATGTTTTAATTTTTGATATTTCCTATTTTTTATTAATTTAATATTTCACTCTTGAAAGCATTAGAAAATAAAATATTTAGCAAAAGTTTCTTGATAATAATTTTAAATAAATTTACATATAAATAACACTTATTATACATTTTTTTAGTACGTCAAAGATAAACCTTCATCTTCAAAAACAGTTTAGTTAAAAATTTAGAACAGTTACATTTTTAAAGATTTGCAAAATACATTTTAGATTTTATTACATAGAATTTATATATATATATATATATATATATTAATAATAAATGTCGAATAAGTTAGTTAAAATATAAATTAATAATCCTGTTAATAAATGTCGAATAAGTTGAATTTCATAAAACTAC
>CP092092.1:11560000-11637500 GCA_029203775.1 Neoneuromus ignobilis
TTTGTTGTTTATTTGAAAATATATTGTTTTCCAAAACATATACAACATTAAAAGTTATTTTTGTATTATAACGAATGTATAACAATTCCCTATTACTTTTCAATACAAAAAAAGAAACATATGTCTTTTAAAGTTAATCCGAACAAAACTTTCTTTTTCAGAACTTCTCCCAACACCACCAGAACGTGTCGAAGTCGAATCAAACACAGAAAAATCACTCAAAGTCTCTTGGTCGATGCCAATCTCGAACAGTGAAACAATCACCGAATATCTCGTCAATCTAACATCGTTGCGAACATTCGACGCGCATCTGATAGACCCGTCCGAGTCAAAAGCGACCCCATCCACAGTATCCGAATCGCAGCACATCAATCTGAAAGTACCTGCTAACTCGAACTCGACCGTTATCAATAACTTGTCACCATTCACAATGTACGAGGTGACTGTGACATCCTTGAACTCGCACGGTTCGAGTTTACCGTCGTACGCAATACGAGCGTTGACACAAACGCCCGGTAAACTGAAACCAACGGCCGTCGCAGAAGCACCCGATTTACCTGACATCAAAAGTTGCTGTGTCTCAAAAGGCATCGCACACGCGTCCTGCGTCGATAAACTTTGCGATCCGAGCCAAGCGGCACAAGTTGAAGTTACTGATATAATGATATGTGCGCCTTGGGCTGCCGACACCTTCGCTTGTCTGACCAACGGAATGGATCACACGCCGTGCTGTAAAGCTAGAGGGTTGCCAGATCTTTGTCAAAGTCTCTGTATGGGAAATGTTACACAGTTGGATTTTAACTATTTCAAGTAAGTGATTGTATTATTTCTTCAGGGATTTAATTAAACTTTGATACTGACTATGTTACATCATACCGAATTATGAGAATAACTACGATAAAGTTTCTTTGTTCAACTGTGAGAAAGTGAATAAAGTACAAGTTTTAATATATATATATATATATATATATATATATATATATATATATATATAGAGAGAGAGAGAGAGAGAGAGAGAGAGAGTCATCCAAATGTGTCGCCTAGATTTGTGTTTTATTAACACTAGGTTTACGGACGTTTCATGTATACCTATCTCTACGGACACGTGTCAATTTGACGTATGTACAAAATCACATATTTTCTTTAAAAACAACTTAAAAACAATAATTATACAGTATTAACTTATAAATGAAACTATAAGACATACATTTATATAAAATTTATAATATTTAACATTATATAACATTACATTTATTCCGCGTATCGTTTACACATATATTGGTAAAAAAAATATCAGTTGTTATATTCTTGCCTTGATGTAAATATGATTCGGCTAACTTTAAAATTACAAATTCGCCCAAAAGTGTCGAAGTTCGCGATTTATCTTTACCCAGATTAGGGAAACCATTTATTAGATATTTTGAATTTACATCTACTGCCAACCAAAACTTTATGCCAAATTTATGTGGCTTATTTGGCATATATTGTGTGAATCTGCATCGGAATTTCATAGGGAACAGTTGCTCGTCTATTGAAATATTTTCGTGAGGTTCATAACAGGATTTACTATTATGTATAAATTTGTTCCATATTTCAAATATCAATGTAAATTTATCTGTACGTAAACGTTCGGATCGTTCTGTTCTTTTATCAAATCATATGAATCGAAGAATTTGCGTAAATTAATCTCCAGGCATTATGCTCGAGAAGAAAGCGGGTCCCCATTTCTTCGACCATAAATAAAAATCTTTTAGTGACTTTGCTTCATATGCTTTCTGAGCATACCAAATTGCCTTTTCTATATCAGAGTTTTCCAACTAGCATTAATGCTTATTTTACAATTGCGTCAAATTGACGCGTATCGTAGAGATAGGTATACCACATACATAATTTCTAAATTAGAAAACTTTGATGAAAATTAATTTCGCTATTTTATTTGTCTCGTTAAATGGATAAAAGTCAGTACAAGTGGTAGAAGAAAAATGTAAACGGTTTCTGTAAATTCCCTCATGAAATTCTAAATGCGTCAAAATGACGCGTTCTGTTAACCTAGTGTTAAAAAAAACACATATGTATAAGGTGGTGTATAGGGAAACATGTGTATAGTTTCTTTTGTTTCTTTTTAATAAAACACAAATATAGGCGTCACATTTTGATAACCCTATATGTATTATTTACAGAAAAAATAAAAAGATCTATTTGTTTTTTTTTTAAAAAAAAATATCCTTATACATTAATGATTTTTATTCATATTTTTCTTCGTATTTTTTCTAATTCGTCAAGTTCAATTTCATAATCGCAAATCAATATCATGTTATAATAAAATTTTGAAAAATTCTTTAATTACATTTTATACAAACGAAAGTTTTTTACCTGTTTCAAAATGTATTTTTTTCAATGATCTTTAAATTTTGTTTTATTTTCAAATAAAAATACATATACAAAAAATATACATAATTTCATGAAAATTATAGCTATATATTTTTTATTCGACAATTTTTATAAATTTCGTAGATACAAGATATATATTTTTGAGTAGAATTTTCTGGAATGCATTTTATACCATCGTATTTTATATCATACATGATTGAAGCAGATGGGACACCAAACTACTGCAAATAAATCTTATCTACCCTAATAACATTGCCACAAAACGTCTACATTTTTTATAGATCACTCTTTTTTTCAGAAATGCATTCGTTGCGAAACAATCAAATAATTCAATACATTTTCTCCGTTAGTACATAAGTACGCTATATATATAATATTATTTATAGATTTTTTTATTTATCTCAAACTTTAGATACTGGTAAATGATATAATATATTCATATGTATTTGTTGTTTTGGAACTGTGGTTGATTCACTTTACACAAATGAATTTTAACCTCAACACCACAATAATTTAAAGTATTCAATAATCACTTATTTCTGTTAAAATCTAAATTTTAGAAAGGCTCTGATGATGATAGCGTCGCCATCGAAATGCATTAACCGATCGAATTATAAACTATATAATTATAAATAATAAGTAAACAATAAGTGATTATTGAACACTTTAAACTATTATGCTGTTGGGGTTAAAATTCATTTGTGTAAATATTAATATGTATTTTTTATTTTATTGTATGGTTGAATTTCATTCATTACAAAGTCAATACAAATTAAAATATTCATAATATAAAGATTACAATACAAAAGTCGACTGTTAAATTATCATTAATCTAAATAAATTAAAAACACCCTCGATTCACATCATTCATATATCGTATATAAAATAATTCAATCTAGATTTTATGATATTTACACTTTTAAATTAATATATATATATATATATATATATATATATATATATATATATATATATATATGTTTATATATGAGTGGGTGAAGGTTTGTAAATACGAATATAAATAAGCAAACGTAATATATCAACAAATATATTTACATATGGATATAATTTGTAGTTTGCCCGTATCTTAATTCAGCGAAATTATTCAAATAAATAAATCATAATTGTCTTGTTTTATACAATCCAATTTTCCCACGTATCTATAATAAATACGTGAATAAATCCGTCATTGATTTTGAATGTAAATTCAATGGAATTATCGCCACTCATCCCTCATTGTCTATATGGATTATTCACGAATAAACGAATGACGTAATTGATTTGTGACAACATTTTAAACTGATTTAAATACGAAGTATTCAAAATGTATCAGACTATTTTATTCCTATGTATATACGTACATATATATACATATATGATCATATATATATATATATATATATATATATATATATATATATATATATATATATATATATATATATATATATATATATATATATATATACATAAGTACATACATACATGTAATCCAAATGTGATGCCTAGATTTGTGTTTTATTAAAAAAAAACATGTGTATAAGGTGGTGTATAGGGAAACATGTATATAGTTTCTTTTTAATAGAACAATAATCTAGACGTCACATTTGAATGACCCTATATAATACAAAAATATTGAAATTTTATTTGAATTAATATTTTTTATGAAAATTTTTTTCTGAATTTAAAAAATTGTCAGTTTTTTTTTTAGTTTGTTATTTATATTTTTTATTTTCTTTTTAAGACATAATAACTTACAATAATAATTTTATTTACCTTATAAAACATTTTTTGATAATATTTTATTATTTTTTAACAAATATCCCAATAAGTCAAAATTTAAATAAATTTCTACGACGATCAGTTAAATAAAAATTGTACATTTTTCCGTACTCTTTATTGAATTAACATTTTTTAAATATACACACACGTCATTCTTCTATATATTTTCCGCTAATATTTAAACATTGACATCGGATTGGCAATTTTTTGATTTCTGTATCGTAGAAGAAATAGAATGTCTCCGAAGCTAATTCCACCTCTTTATAATTTTTGAATCGTTATCCTCCCAATTCATACTTGCGTAATCCAGACAAATAATAGTCATATGGCGATACATTGGGGCTATAAAAAGGATATTTGACAGAAGTTCAGTACATTTATATTAATTTCTCTCGTTTTATAACGAAAGTGTGAAACCTAGTATTGTCGTGCAAAAGCAGTCCAACATGCTAATTTTTTTTTTAAACTTAAACTCATTCCAAATGATGGACTCCACACTATCATTACTTATCTCATTTTTTTTCAAATTTCGTTCATTGTTAACTCCCAGTCACCTGCAGTAGGATTTCGAATTGCTCGAATGTTGTCTAGTGTGATGCTAATCTAAGATTAAAACTGATGCGTCAAGTTTTGGACGTCGTAACACCCACCAAAAGTCACTTTTGTGGCATATAAATACTTTTGTCTTCGATAATGTGTCATTCTTGAATTGTCAATTTAATGCTTGTAAAAATTCAGTCGGTTTCACGTTTTTGTTTGTTAAAAAATTTAATTATAAAGCATTGTGCAACGGCACTAGGTACAATTTACTCACTCATCGCTCTAAATAGTAAATAAATGAATACGAAATCATGTTTACAGCAAGGGAGTCTAAATACCTACACTAATATCACCACTCGCTTTCAGCCACGAACATTCGCTCGTTCAGCAGTAGAAAAAAAATCGATTTCTCATACATCTCGTTATAAAAATATTAAATTTGCTATGGAATTTTTCTTTAAATATTTAAATAATGAAATTAATATTGTTTATTTACTTCAATTTTTATAAGAATATATATATATATACCCCCATCTCTCAATTTACGTGGGACTTTTTTTACGCGGTATTGATTTACGCGGCACTTTTTATACGCGGTCAGATAAATTTCATTTTAAATAATTTTTCATGGAATTTATTATATATCAGAGTGACGCAAATTCTTACTTGAACGTATAAAAGCACGATATAAATATATAAAAGGTTGATTGTTTTAAATTGCAGTAGCGATAATGACATCGAATAAAATTTATCTACTTTTGTTTTCTAAAACATCATTATTTTTTTGTTAAGCTATGTGAAATAAATATGTGTTTCTATAACTTTACTAGCTTTTATTTCCAATATTTTTTCTATTGTACTGACAGACTCAATTTACGCGATTTTCATTCGCGTAAAACAAATCCACGTAAAAGGGATATTCCGCGTAAATTGAGCGACGTGTATATACTCGTGTATATATATAAATATATATATATATATATATATATATATATATATATATATATATATTTATGTTCAGCTTAATACTTTGTACAATATAATTTATTGAAAATGTAAACAATTTAAATAAACCACATGAATGAAAAAGTTTTCAATCAAAAAAATTATACTTTAATTTTAAATATTTATTTTATGATTGTAAAAATCATTTTACATAAAAATATATAAAAATGTAGTTAAAAAAATTTTTTTTATATATGCGTAGTATATACTTTTATTTTTTGATATTATATTTTTAATTAGATTGATCAAAAATAATTGATTATATGAAAAATTGGTCATGATTAAATTAAGAATTTAATATAACATACTCTTTCATTCTTTGTTTAATAATATTTGAAAGATTCCAGAAGATAATTTAAAATATTATCTGACAGATAAAAATTCGTCGAATGAAAAATATGTGACAATATAAAAATTACTTTCTCATTTTCTTAATTTTGTTTTGAGAAAAATAACACAATTTTCCGAGAATCAAAATTTATCTTCTAAAATAATCTATGTCAATGTATTTTTTTAAAAAATGTCAATATACGTATTTATTAATTAGCTTTTTAAAAATGTTTCGTATAAATTCTGAATAAAAATATTCAATCAATATATAAAATAAAAATTCAGTCGTTATATAAAATGAAATTTAAAAAAATGTAAAAAATAATATACTAAATAATGATAAAATATAATTTTTCAAATAATAATAAAAATGAGTTATTTAATACCAAAAAAATAATAATTTTAAAATGTGATTTTTTTATAAATATAGGGTCATCTAAATGTGACACCTAGATTTATGTTTTTTAAAAAAGAAATTATACACATGTTTTCCTATACACATGTTTCTTTTTAATAAAACACAAATCTAGGCATCAGATATGGATGATCCTATATTTCTATATATTGAAAAAAAATATTATATTATTTTTTTTACTGAAACTTTATTAAATTTTCAGATGTCTGAGATACATGGGCGAATATTCTAACTGCCTTTTACAAGGATACGGTGTATTACCGAGCGCTCCAACCCGAGTGCATCTCACCAACATCGCAACAAATTACGCTATTTTACACTGGAGTCCACCAAAAACGCTCGGAGATACAGTTACACATTATATGATACAAATTCGAATGTTGACAACCTATGACAACGAATATCAAGTGATTAGTAAAGTTCAGCCACCATATATTCTTGAAAGTTTGGAAAGCGATACAGATTATGAAGTTTTCGTCGAAGCTGTCAACGTACACGGTGTCGGAGAACCTTCTTCACGAATTGTATTTCGTACACAGAGCCAGGTAAGCTGTTTTCGAAACAATAAAATTTATAATCTTTGTTGTCATGCCTTGAATAACTTTAGTTTAATATAAAACGGATAGAATTTGTGAATACGAAGAGACGCTTAGTAAATTTTATATCTTTAAATAAAAATATATACGTTGTGTATTAAAATTTTCGTTATCTTTCTTCATCGTGAATTAATTTTTAATACAAAAATTTAATTCACATTTTAAATATAAAAGTTATGAGTATTTTATTAGAAGAACTTAAGATAAATTTGCAGTTAAAACAATAAATTTTATATATATATAAATATTTTTTTCCTTATTGAACATATTTTGATTATCTATAATAAGATTTTCGTATAATTTGAATTATATACTGATTAAAACCTGATTTTAATATTAAAAATACTAAACTAACAAATTATTTACATACTAAAAATAAACAATTATTTTCAAATTTGCTTTCATAATAATTTTTGATTAACTGAACAATTATTTTTCAGTTGGAATATAAAATAAAATTCAACAACGTTCAATATTTTTTCTACAAAAATATTACATAATAAAGACTTTTTTTATCGTTTTTAAGATTGAAATAAGAACGCATGTAATTGTTACATAAAATAATTTTATTTGTTAAAATATCCACCTTAAAATTAAACTACCCTTTCCTAACGAAAAAATAAATTATAAATTCCATTTTTATAAAAATTAAAATTTTTATTTAAAAACTTCTGTTTTTTACTCTGTAACTATTAATTTTTTTACTGCGCATATGGTTATTCAAAAGCAAAAATAAGTGTAAATTTGACGGTGATATGTCTAGTTAATAAGGGAGAATTACCCGTCTCTTCATTTTTTATTTAAATTAGTTTCTATAATTCGTCGATATTTACATTTGATAATCTGTCTTATGTAGTTTTATCTTTTAATGATTTATCCAATGATTTAATGATTTAAGCAAATTTTTTAAACCACCCCTGAGTTATTCTTGATATAAATTTTCCTTCTCCAAATGCGATACACAATGTTTTTGTTACTTCAGGAGCGTTTAAACCAAGTTTAAATTCGTAAATTAAATATGCATGAATTACACTATTTTACAAAGACATTTTTTAAGGATCGAAATTATATTTTAAATTAAATTCAATACATCAAGATGTAAAAAATGAATAAAATAAGGCATATACTTTATTACTCACTTAAAATGCGTGGCATAATGAGTCATGTGATACATAAAGAATTTTTGCAATTATTATGTATGCAAAAATGAATGAAATTTATTAGTTATTTATTATTTTATTACATTTAAAAAGTCTATTTCCAATAAATTACAAACTGTTAAAATATTTATTTTAAAAACGAAATAAAATAATTTATAATACTTTTTATTTCATTATATATATATATATTATATATATATATATATATATATATATATATATATATATATATATATATATATATATATATGTATATGTGTGCGTGTAGTAAATCAATAATTTTTCAATTAAAAATAATATTTTATATACTAGTAAACTTTTCCATATACTTAAAAATTTAAAAAAGATTTCGAAAAGTGTGTGATACATCAATCCAAGATTACTTTACAACAAACAACCTTTTTAAGTTATTCCTTATGGCATTCTACATAGCAATCGTTTTTAACTCATGTATTTTTTATAAGAGATGTCAGAAATACGATTTCTTTCCAACTTCTATCTTATATTACCATTCTCGTGTTCCAACACTTACATAAAACAATATTTTACACTGTATGATATTTTAAGGTATTAAATATTTGTCATTTTTATATTCGTTTTTAGAGGAATATAAAAATGACAAATATTTAAAATGTACAATTTCTATTATTTAAAAAAATCTAATTTCAATTATTTATATTTCATTGTCTTTAATACATGTAAAAATATAATTGATCGATATTTACTCTAAAACAGTCATAAATCACATAATTTGAATTTAATATTAACTTTTACTAAATGATGTAATTTTTCATGAAAAATGTATTACCTTATTTTTTAATTTCTTATATAAATGAATACATTTTATAATAACTTTAAAAATTAAATGTAGTAATGGCAATACCAATAATTATAGATTTTTTCTGTAAAATAATAGATTTAGACGCAGTTTTTTAAAAACAGAAATATTTTTTTATATTATAAAACAACTATAGGATAATACAAATAAGACTGAAGGATGTAATCTTCAGTCTCATTCGACCTACCATATATTAATTATATGTTAAATAAATTCACATCTAGTAAATTAAAAACTTTGTCGATATTTTCTACAATTCCCTTATAATAAATTAATAGCTATTCATAAAATAATTAAAAAATAAATTCAGTTTAGAGAAGTTTTAATTTAAGACTTAATCATAGATTTCTCCACTCATAATTCCTATTATGTTTTTAATTGGTTATTATACTATGTTATTCTTGTAACCTGTGAGTAAAAGTAATTAAAAGTGTTCTAAAACAAAATTAAAAAAATTGGGTAGTGAATAATTTAAAGAAGTAGTCCCCTATTCGATACACCCTAGAAACACGTCATCCACCAACGTATTCTCCCTTACACAGTTTAATATCATACCTATTATTTTAATGTAGACACTGTTTACATACATTTTTTATACGTAGTCAATTCGAAATAAGTACAGTACGGTATATGGTATTTTTACTGTTCGCAATAAATTATTTTAGACGTACTTTTTATCTTATAACATATATTTAAATGTTATATTTTGATAATATTAATACATCTTTTTCAAACAATTTTTATTTTTGATTTACTATTAAAAACTGAACACCTTTTTAATTATTATGAATAAACTTAGTTAAAAATACTTATTCAGTTAATTTATAATCGAGAACAAAAATATTTGTACTTTTCTGACTTTTATATTTTTCACAACTAAAAAACTAATTAAAACCATTTTATGAACCCTCTATTTATGATTAATTTTGGTATATTTTATTATTCGAAGAAACCTCTGTTAATCCAATTTTTTTAAATTTCAAGTGTTGATTTTTATAAGTGATTTTTATAAGATTTTCATTTTTATGTGTTGATTTTAAATGGAAAAAGTTTTCGTACTTTTACGTTTTAATTGAGAATTTCATATAATATAAATAAGCGATTTAGCTAAGTGTTTTTTTATATGTATCATAAATATTGAATGAATAATTTATGAATGCATCTCGTTAAAAATTTTATGGTTTGTGACATAAGGGTAGACAACACGTCAAAAACGTTCGAAATTCCAAACGATATTAGAAAATTGATTGTAAAGGATCAAAAACATTGAATAATATTATGGAAAATTATAATTTAGCAAAATTAAGAATTAAATTTATTATTCAGTGATGTAAAAACATCAAACACCATTATTTTTTATAAAACTAATGTACTATGAAAAATACTAAACAAGATAATACTCATATAGGTAGAAAAATACAAAAGATCATAATTTGTTGTCAAATATATTCAACGGAATTTTGAACTATGACATTTCTTAAAGAAAATTAAAGGAACAAGGAAAGGAAAGAATTATTTTAAAACTTAAAAATATTGCATTTTTAAGAAAAACAAGGAATTTCGTAAGCAGTTTACTAAAAATTATTTAAATATACCATAAACTTTTGGAGAAAGATTCTTTGGAACGATGGAAATAAGTTCGAGCTCAAAAATTAGAAAATATGGCAAAGAGTTTGGAAAAATTAAAACGATTGTTAAGATCTCACATTGTTTAGTTTATTTCATAGATGAGAAGAACATAGGGCTGCTATGCTCAAAATGGATGAAAAATAACGAGTATATCACACACTTAAATATTATTAAGTAATTTTAAAGCTTCGGTGAAAAAATTGGAGTTGGGAGGTGAGTACACCTTCCAACATGATAATAATCTCAAACTTACATCTAAAATTACAAAGCAGTATCTACAAAATGTGCATATAGAATTCGAATTTGAACCCTATTAAGTATTTATAGAGTTATTTGGACTCAAAAATTAACAGTTTTGAAACAAAAAGTAAGAATAACTTTATTTAAAATCTAAAAAATACATTGATTGATAAAATAATATTAATTAAAAGTTTATTAAAACATTTAGAAACCATAATTAACACTAGATTTCCCAAGGAAGTCATTTTGACTGCTTTTTAATTTCAATTAGAAAAACAATTATGTATATAATGACACAATTTCTTAGAATTTTGTGACTTTTTGTACAACATATAAATGCGTTTATTAATAATTGTAGTTATTCATTTCCGGTTAATTTATGTGTTATCTGCCCAAAAGCAGTCATTTTGACATTAAATAATCAAATGACTTTATTTGAATAGATGACCAGTTCGGCTCTGTATTGAACATTTTTTCGATTACCGTTACATGATAACATACAAGTACATGATAAATTGTCGATTTGGGCGTATACTTGATAAGTTGCAGTTGCTCAATAAACTGTTTATTTTATTTTATTTCTTTTGCGCCCTAAATTCATGAAAGAAATGTCGAATAGAAGTGAGTTATCGGAAAAGCTAACGAACATAAATGAAGAGTGTTCCGATATAGGGAGATGACAAATTCTGAACTATGCCTTACGAGGCAAAACATGAGTTAATAGTGGGATCGAATTTCAAACTATTACATCTACGATTTAACCGAAATTACAAACAAGTATTTGCCTACATTGAAAATAATGTGCAGGGCAAAATATAACAGTTGAAGAGCAATTATTTCCGTCAAAAGCCAGGTGCAGGTTTACACAGTATATGCCTAATAAATCCAACAAATTTGGCATCAAATTCTGGCTTGCTTCAGATGTTAGTAGCAAATATGTTTTGGATGGTTTTCCTTATTTGGGGAAAGATGAACAACGACCATCGTCAATGCTTCCCAGTGAACACGTTGTTCTGAAACTTGTCGAGCCATATACAATCTGTGGAAGAAATATCACGACCGACAACTTTTTCACTAACAAAATTGGTCAAAAAAACAACTCTAGTTGGAACTTTAGAGGAAACAAAAGAGAACTACCCAAAGTAAGGATAATATGCCTCGTTTTTCCACTTGCTATATAAATCAGAGAATTGTGTTCTTACAATATATAAAAATAAATAGCTGTTCTAAGTTAAAATAATATTTTATAACAGCAAAAATTTAGAGTTGATATATCAAATGGCCAGAAAATATACAGTAAAAAAGATGGTCCCTCCAAATATTTTTCAATAATAATGCATAAATTATTTTTTTCCAAGTGAAGTAAATTTATTGTTAATATTTACTAATAACTTGTTATATAACTGTAAATAATATAAAAAATATTAAAAATTAATTTTAAACAAATTTCTTTACACATTAGTTATTCTTTCACAATGCAGTCATTTTGACTGCTTTTGGGCAATATAGGTATATACTAAGTTTCAGTCTTTCTAGTGTTAAGGCAAGATGAGTACGGAATACTAAATAACAGCAACAAAGATTTCTTCCAAAGTAAAAAACCTTCTTCCAAAGTAAGACCTCTTTTTCGTATTTTTTAAAAAAATATTATACATGCTAAACAGAAAGAATTTTAACTGGATTTTTTATTTTAAATTAAAAATAACTATTTAAGTTTTTTTATTACGAGGGTCGTTTGATAAGTATGATAAATTTATTTAATGTTTAATTTAATTAATTAATTAATTTAATTAAATTTTTCAATTTATTTTTTCTTACTTTTTTACCATACTTATGAAACGACCTCGTATATTATTTTTTGGTGTTGTGATAAAACTTTTAATTTTAATAGAACAAGAATGCAAATACTTTTGTTCCCGGCTATATAATATCTTCTAAAACAAACAAACTCAATTAAAATAAAAAAAATCATAAATAGTTATAAATTTCCAGATTTCCATTTATTATTTGGAAATTTATGTTAGATTTATATTTCTAGTAGCCCAAATTTATTTATACCTTAATTTAATCTATATAAAATACATTATTAATTACTTAGAAAACGCAATTTTATGAAAGAATACAAAAATACACACAACAAATTGAAATTTAAAAAAAACGATTTTTAGTTGGAAATAAACAATACTTAATTTTATACAACAATATGAACTTTATTTATTTATATTGTAGAAAATAGACGAATATTAAAAATGAATAAAAATAAATAGTATAATCATTTATAATTGTGTATAAAAATAGTTTTAGATTTTTGATGAGAATATCAATATTTTTAGTTCATGTATGATTACCTAAAGCTCATGTAAAAGCTCTATATTCAGGTTTAATCATTTTAGTTGAAACTATATTGATGTTAATATGTTATGTAATAATACGAGTAATATTAATAATAACAGGGGATAATTTACTATATAATATTTGAATTAGTATTTCATTAATTGGCAGTTTAATACACAAAGGTTAATATATATTCATCAAATTAATATCAATCAAAAATCGATATAAACTACCACAATATAGTCTAAACAATAAAATATTGGTATATAAACTTTAGATCATATAATATTTTTATGAATCACTTATTAATTGTTATAAATATTACAAAAATCTAAAATAAAATTATTGGATATTAGAAAAACTACGTTGCTTTTGTAACAAATATAATTAAAAGAATTATTATTTTTCAATCTTTCATAATACGTTAGAAGATAAATCAATATTTAACAAAAAAGCTAAAAAAAAATGCTTTCCCTAATATGTTTTTCTTTAAAGTTCCAACCCTCGTAACGATCAAAACATGAATAGTAAACAAATTTCACCCTAAGCATAATTTGTACGGTGCTCTCGCCATAAATATGAAGACACGATTGAGAAAAAATAATACGAAAAATTGATCAACATTAATCAAGTCTTTAAGAATATTTTTTTTAATCATTTAATATAAAACGAAATTTACCTTATAATAAATATATTTTCTTATTTTTTCATAATAGAAAAGATAATCATTTTAAATATTATCATAATTTTCTATTTTTTTTTTTACTTTTTCTTTTTTTAATTATTAACAATGAAGAGATGGTAAATTTACTTCAAATGCTTGGATTCTAGCTAAACAAAATTAAAAGTTATTACTCCGAATTTTGAAACTTAGAAGTTTCATTTGATAGAGTCTATAAATGATATGTGTATTTTTTGGAGAAAATAATTAATGTCACGTAACGGAGAAAATTTTGTCGCTTTTGAAATTAAAATAAGAATACTTAAAATAACATTATTTGTTTAGTTCTTTTTGTTATAATGCATTATATAATCATTGTAACTGTTAAATTTTAACGTTTGTTGTGAAAGTTTGTTCAATTTGTAAATATTCTTATTAAATAATTGCTCTTGGAGTCCATTTAACACATAAATAAATATTTCTTGGAGTCAGTTTTATTTTAGATGTTTGTGGCAAAGGATAATTATATGATAGTCAATGCTAATTACATTTTTAGTTGGAATAAAGAATCTTTTTTTCGTCATAGGTCAAAATTTGATCATTTTTTTTTAGATTTTAGCCGTAAAATAGACGCTGTAATTTGTGGTAGAGAGTTAAAATGTGCGATAACCTTTTACTTAATTACCATCTTTTCCCTATTTTATGTAATTGATTCCGTATTGTTTCGTCATTTACTTTAAATTCTTCAGTAAATTATTGACAATTTAAATTCAAATTTGCTTCAATCGTTTTCATAATTAATCGATATTTATATTTGATGGTCTGTCTGATGTGACTTCGTCTTTTAATGATTCATCTCCTGAAACAAATAACCACCTCTGGGCCATTCTTGATATAACTAACCCTTCTTCAAAATGCAGTACAAATTGTTTTATAACTTCAGCAACGTTAATACCAAGTTTAAAATCGTAAACATACACTTATTACACTATTTTTAACAGACATTTTGCAGAGTTAAAATTTTATTTCAGATTAAAGTGAGTGCATCGAGATGCAATAAAGTATATACACTTAGATATCAACATTGTATAATATTTACACGTCATTTCTTTTCAAAAAACATAATAAGCCATTTTGTTTAAATAGAAGGTTACAATTTTAACCATTGGTAGGTATACATTGCAGCAACGCATTTACATTATTCAAACTTATTATATAAATGGGTGTTCATTGAAGAATACCCATCGCAAAATTCTTAATTCTTTTAGTGTAAATAATCGTCCAAATCAATTTTCAATTCAAAGATTAGTGAAAAAATTCGAAGAAACTGGTTGTATTATTGATAAACAAAAAGTGGAAGATCAAAAACTATACGTACAAATGAAAACATTGTTGTTATAAGTAAAAGTGTTAAAAATGAACCGATAACATCACTTTCACGTCGTTCTCAAGAACTGAACATATCTTATAGCTCTTTATGGAAGATTTAGCATAAAGATTTGTATTTACTCGCATACAAAATTTAATTAACCCAGGAATTAAAAGAAAGAAATAATTTATAACGTCGTAATTTCATTAGTTGAATTATTGAAAAATGAACAACAGATCCATTGTTTTTAAGTAAAATTTTGTTTAGTAATAAAACTCATTTCACAAAAGATGGATCTGTTACAAAATCATTCACAAAAGATCATTTCACAAAAGATGGAATTCGTTAATAAGCAAAATTGTCGTATCTCTGGGCTGATGAAAATCCTTGTGTTATTCATGAAAAATCTTTGTTATTCATGAAAAATCTCTACGCCCACAAAAAGTCAATGTTTGATGTACATTTTGGACAAATACAACCATTGGACCATTTTTCTTCGAAAATAATTCTGGAAATGCTGTCACTGCGAATTCTGAACAATACCAATCATTTTTGAATGACTTTTTATGACCAGAATTGAATAATATTGATGTGTCTTATGTCTATTTCTAACAAGACAGTTCTACATGTCATACAACTAGAGGAAACATTCAAATTTTGCGACAAACGTGTAATTTCACGAAATGCAGATTTTAATTGACCTCCCAAATCATACGATTTAACACCATTAGATTTTTTATTTGTTTTTTTTTTAAAAAAAAAAAAGTCGAGTCTATGCCAACAAGCCACAAACAATTAATGACCTAAAGAACAACATTCAAGTTACAATTCGTGAAATAAATTCAGTAACATGTCGAAAAGTCATTGTAAATTTCAATATTCGAATTGATGCCTACAGACGCAGTCATAATAGACATTTGAACAATATTCTACTCCATCTATAATTTTAATGAATCATACTTTTAATATAAAAAACAGCTTTAAAAATTCCTAATAGTTGATGTTTTATTAAAAAGAAATATGTAGGCGTTATTTGGGATACCTTTTACTTTATTTCTCAGTGAATGTACCCGGCACAATGAATCTTACGATGTATAAACAATTCTTGGAATTGTGATACATGCAAAAAAGTTTCTTAGTTACCTAATAAATTAATTATATATTTAATTAATAAATTGAAAAGAAAACTATGAATTGTAATTAAATACATATTTTTCCATTTCATTATAATACTGTATTTCAGAAATAGAAAATTTATTCATGAATTCAGTTAATTTATACTCTTTTATGAATGCACTATATATATATTTATTTATATCGTTGAGCGTGTAGGTGGGTAGATGTGGGCGTATGTGGGTGTGTGTATATTAAGCTCATCGACACAAAGTATTGTTGTATGCTCAATGGTCATATATTCGGTCACAAACAATAATAATTAGATAACACTGTAAAGCTAGCATGGTAACCTAGCGAGCCGTCGGTATACGCTCTTGATGATAAATTATAAACCGAAATAGCAACACATCTCCAAACTGATATTGTACCATTGTGCGAGTATGTTTTATGTAACAGCAGTAGCATTGGTGTATTCGCCAAAACTAACACAGTGGCAGCTTGTTACGTAAGACAAATGATACTTGGATTTACCTCTTGTTTATATTTATTATCATTAAGGGATTATAAAGTGTGTTGAAGTAACGGTTTCAACAAACACTACAAATAATATAACACAACAGGTGTAATATATAGTTAGTTACAGTTCTTGTAACCCACTTTATCTTTTATCACAAGGTAGGAAATGTAGTATTTCCGCATTCTCGTTACTTTCAATCGATCGTTTTCTATAAAGAAGTCTTTTTTAATTTTTCCAACGATAAAATTATTACCTTTATATATAACATTAGTATTATATTTTTATTTTCTAACTGTCTAAGACAATGTCAGCAACATATTAATTCCGTTCTCGTAAAAGCACATACATTTTCAATTTTAATTGAATGTCAATCTCACACGTTGATTCTATTCTTCCAAAATCACTTGTATTTTCAATTTTATTCGTGTCAGTATTTTTTAATTCAATCTTTTTTCCAATATTATAATAACAATATTTAAAAAATCACAATGTTTTAATAAAATTTTCTTAACTTTGTAAAAAATATATAAAGACATGTTTTTTATTGAAATGTTATTTTTAACTATTAGATCTTTTTTCTTCATAACAACTCTATCATATATATGTATATATGGGGTTTTCCAATAAGAATGTCAGAAATTTAATAGCTAGTGGTAGCCATGTGTAATTTTTTTTAAAACTCATTTTGACATTTCAACTCAATATAGTTTGGCAAATTATCATGTAATGTTTAACACTCCAGCAACTCTTAAAGAATGTAAACACTTCAATAGACTTATTGAAATAAAAATTTAATAAGTTCATTATTTCACAAAATGGACCCATCAATTGGCCACCAAAACCATGTGATGTAATTCCATTGGATTATTTTCTGTGAGGTTCTGTGAAATCATTTGTTTATACTGATAAAACACAAACAACAGAAATATTGAAAATAAACATTGAAAAATTAGACCACAATTATGTGAAAGAGTGACAAAAAATTGGATTTAACGAATGCACCATGTCAAACGAAGTCTGAATGGTTATATAAGTGAAATTGTGTTCCGTCATTAATACCATAGAATATACTTAAAAATAAAAAAACAAACTAATTAATTAACTACTTTTTGTTTTAACTACTAAAGCGCTTATGGTTATATTTTCATATATATACTATCTAAATATATATATATATATATATATATATATATATATAAAATAGCCCAAATGAGATTGAATAATAATAAAGAATAGTGAATGATAGTAAACATACATGTATGTTTAAACCCTTGAGTCCCATTTGGGTCACCATATCTCTCTCCCTCCCTCCTTCTCTCCCTCTCTCTTTCTCTCAATATATATACATACGAGGGTCTTTTGATAAGTATGGTAAAAAAGTAAGTAAAACTAAATTGAAAACTTTAATTAAATTAAACAATAAATAAATTTACCATACTTATCAAACGACCCTCGTATATATAAATATATATATTTTATATGAGTTAAAAATTCAAATCCTTTTTTTATTTTAATTTTAAACTTTGAAACCCAATATTCCAAATTTTCATCTACTATAAATGATTTTTTCGACACTACAGTTACTGACATTAACAATTTCACACAATTCACGAAGTGTAATACGATTGTTCTGAATGGAGCAATTGATTTGTTCAATATTCGTCAGATTGATAAATGTTCTCGATTTCCACGCATATTACATTTCTTGAACTATTTCTCCCCTTTTCAAATCATTTCATTCATATGACTAAATCTTTTTAAGAATTTTTCATCGAACCATGTTTTGAATCTAATTAAAATTTCAACAGATTTCACAATCTTGTGGATAAAATATTCGACAAAAAAGCATTGTACTGAAAAAGTCACTTCTTTAATTAACATAATTATTTTGTATTTTAGAATAATCATATATTTATTTATTTTATATAACATAATTATTTCTACTCTACTTGGCCAATCATTTTGAAAACGATATACAAATTAAACAAGAACATTCTTTCAATTAAATATGAAGAAATTAAAACTGATTTAAAAAATATATATTTTTCGTTTATTTCATTTTAACTACGAAAAATTAGTTTTAAATCTAAAACATAAAGAAATACAAAAATCAATAAATCAGCAATTTCAAATACAACAAATAATCAAATTTTAATTTTATAATAAATTGGTTGTTTCCTCAATACATTCTTCTAGTAAACTAATGCTTCTCTTATTCCAATATCAATTTTATTTTTTGTATATATTTAAAAAATTAATTCAGGCAAAATACATGGGTGAATAAAATAATTACGACTGTACAAACTTTTTTATTTATATATATATATATATATATATATATATATATATATATATATATATATAACTCTTATTAATTCTACTATTTGGAAAATTCCTGATGGATTTTTTGTGTATAAACAACATCATTAAAATATCTATTAAATTATATTGCCACATTTGCATAGTAATTTTAAAATATTTTTCATACAATCCATTTTAATATATGCTAATTTTTATAGCTTATTTTCTATTTTCACTCACTATTTTTAACAAATACTGTTTTTTCATAATTTATATATGTCATCGTAATTTTAAATACTATTTCTATGAAAATGTTTATTAACATAAAAGTCTTAGTAATTTATGATGCAGTTAACTCATGCCAAAAATTTGCTCTTTTTTAAAATATGTTACCACTTGTTTTGCAATTTCTACATACGAACTTTTAGAACGCCTATATTTCTGTAATAAAAACATTACGCTGAATAATTTCATAAATAATATTAATAGTTTTTTTCAGTATTCTATCCAATACAAACATTTATATTACTTGCCCGTTCCCTCTATCTATTGTATTATTAGTTTCCTGTATTTATTCTAAATATTTAAGTTAGTTGTTGATCAAGTTAAACAAATTCAACATTTAGCAGTTTTCGACATTTTTTTATACAAAACAATATTAAAACATCAAACATTATAAACATCTAAACAAGAATCTTAATTTGAACAATACACGTTTCCTATAAAACAACGTACGCTACTGTATGACAGTTCAGCGACCCGATACGTCAGCGAAAAGATTAATGACGAATGCATTTGCGGCAAGGATAATGGAAAAATACGGGGGTGAATAATGAATCACTGCAAAAATATCGCTTTTTGTCACAATGGGAATTGTTTATGTACCAAACCTATCTATCCGCCATGCTATTACAAATTGTAGTGCTGATTTATGCGCCAGCTTGCTGATAGGGTTAAATAATCGTAATGATTTAATGGACTTCCAATGATCGGATATCGAGATAGATTTTCATATCAATGGTTTCAAACATCCATGATGTATTGTTGTTTCGAAAACGTATACAAGTATATTGTTTATAATTAACCTAGATTTTATCTTAATAAACATATATATATATATATATATATATATATATATATATATATATATATATATATCAGCCATACTCATTTTTTACATTCATGTAATAGAAAAAAAAATTATTTTGATAATATTGTTTTATAAACCATTCATATTGAAGATATTATTCGATACATTGTGACAATTCTGACTATATTTCCATACATAAATATGAATTGAATCAATATTTATAGTAATTATTTCGAAACATTTAAATATATATATATTTGAGATATTTTTTAACAGTTGCAATTCTTTATTGAAAATTTAAATCACTTAATAATGACATTTTAACATTTTTCAATCAATTTCTTACACAGATAAACACAACTCTAATTACAGCATTTATTTTACAAATATTAAATTTAATTTATTTTATAAATATTAAACAGAACAAAAAAATATAGGATCATCCAAATATGACACATAGATTTGTGTTTTATTAAAAATAAACATGCGTATAGTTTCTTTTTAATAAAACACAAATCTAGACGTCACGTTTGAATGACCCTATATATAATGAAAAGTTTAAATAAAAAATAATTATTTTTTTTACCTTGTTTATATTTTTTACCAAATAATCGATTACATTTTAATATTTGTATTCGAAATCAAATCAGTAATAAAATATAATAAACTATTTATATCCAAATCTATTTCACACGCTGTATTATTTTATATCTTACAATAAAATATTTTTTGATAAGAAATTCTTATAGAATATCTCTTCAGGAATCAAACCATTCACTTCAACTAAATGACGGTTGTAACAAAACTAATTATTCTATTAAGAGAAATTAACGAATATGAAATCTTGAAGAAAGTAAAGCTGAATTTTAAAATTGAACTTTTAGTTTATCAATTTTATATTTAACTTAATTAATTCCTTCTTAAAAACGAATTCATATTTATCTTAATTATTTGTTTTTGTACATTTTTTCTTACATTTTATTAATTGCATAATTTTAATTTTTTAGTCAATTTTAATATATTAGAATAAATTATCTATAATAAAAATTCTTATCAATGCTGAATTTATTATTATAGAAAATTTATTTTAACAAAATTAATTTTTTCTAATTATTTTTTTCACATTTAATTTTTTGTGTTCAATAAACAGTTAATGTTCACTTTTTCTTTGAAGTGCGTTATGTTGATCATGTCATCATTGTAAAATTATAACAGTTATCAAAATGTGCATTTACAAATAAAATGAATAATAAGTGATTATTAAATACATCAAATCTTATTATGTTGTATGAACTTTGTCGAATATAAACCAAACTTTTTTCCTACTGCTGAACAAACGATTTTTTAAAGAGTGAGATATTAATGGGGATGTCTAGACTCTCTTCTTTCCATAGACATGACTTCACATCTGTTTCTTCAGTAGCAAGTACGATGACTAAACAAGCAGTACCTAGTACCGTTGCACAAAGCGTTATAATCAAATTTTTTACGAACTAAAATGTTAAACCGATTGAGATTTTGCAAAAACTGCATAAACAATTCAGGAATGAAACGTTATCAAAGATATACTCGTAAGTGTTTACATAACAAAAGACATTAGCTGGGGAATGTTATGACGTGTAAAAATTGACGCATCCGTGTCGCTAGACCAGTATCACACCAGATAACATTCGAAAGTTCAAGACTTTATTGAATTTGTAAAGAAATTAAGATAACCCATGACAATACTCGTATGTAATCCATCATTTAGAATGAATTAAAGTTTTAAAAAAATTCGGCACGATGGGTTCTACATCTCTTGAATGCAAATCATAAGGTTTTTCGAGTTGAAATTTCTCAGATACTATTAACACGTTCGTCACCCAGCGTGAATCGGTCGAGTTTCTCGCGGGGTTCAAATTCGACAGTCGGAGCGTAAGAAAGTAAACAAAGCGATTAGCTGGAATAGCGATATATGGGCGTGAATACTGTATGCATGATGACTAGTGTGAAACGGCCTATACGTCACTCATTTAAGGGTGACGGGGCCCCTGCGGAAACATACCCGTCACCCATATGTGGGTGATCTGACGACGAACGTGTTAAATCAGTACGAAGCAAAGAAAGGTTTATTTTTGAATTATATTCTCACCTGTGATGAGACATGGATACATCACGATATACCCCAAAAACAATGATGAAGATGTAGAACACTTTGGCTTCAGACACGCACCACTCTTTTCTATGATAAAGAAACAAAAAAAAAAACTGGCAATGCAGTAACAAAATTATTCAAATGTTACCAGAAACTGTATGGAAAAATGATTTTTGTATAATTTGAGAAATATTAATTTAATGAAGAGTGCAGAAAAAAGTTCGGTTAATATTTAACTAACCTTTGTATGAGTGATTCATATGTGTTACTGTAATAAAACGAATAATGAATAGAGAAACTAAATCTTAAAAATAATTTAAATAATATTAAAAAAATGCGCAAAATAAGATAATTGATTTTTCTTCAAACAGGGTAAAAATTTCAAATCTTGTTGCACTTATCGTAGTGCTTTATGAAAATTATATATAAATAAAAAAGTACAGAAAGCTTTATGAAAATATTACTTTATTTATAAGCTCGTCACGTCATTTATAAGTATGATGATAAAAATAAATCGTATAATACTTTATTAATGGTATTTTTTCCGAACAGATTCAAGAAGAAAAAGATGAACGTGCCGAATCAGCTTACAACGTGACAGCTTGTTGCGTATCGGCTGCACTCAGCAACGCTTGTATGCCATTATGCTCTTTTGACGCGTCAATGAGTGCTGTACGTGCTCTTGTTGGAGTCTGTGAATCTCAATTTGCCACTTTATTACGTTGTGGAGCCGGTGGCCGTGACCATGCTGCCTGTTGTGCACGACGTGGGGTACCGCAATCCTGTGCGCCTCTTTGTGCAGGCAATGTAGCCGATTCACCTTTAACAACCGCAGCTACTTGCGTACCTTTTATTGGAAATATCGTACAATGTTTCGAAGAGGGTGAGTTATTTGCTTAATAAAAAAATCTCATTCTGTTTATTTATCGTATATTTTTAATAGGTGATAATAAACAATTTATGCGCTGTATTTACGAGAAAATTATTTTCTGGAAAAAACATATATTGTAAAATAAGAGTATTATATTAACAAAATTTTAGCAAAAAAATCGTTATTTATACAATTTATTTCATTTATTCTAAATTAAAACATATTTCAATATTTCCAAAGCAATACTTTTTTTAATAACGATATTTTAATTTATTTTGTTTACTTTTTCGTTTTTTATAATTCATCTCAATATTAAAAATATAATTGGGTATTTATTTATATGCAAACTTAAAATTATGTAAATTTTATTTCAAATAACAATTATTTTTTAAAATATATTTTTTTATTTACTATATATATATATATATATATATATATATACATTTATGTATTAATTTAATTTTCAAACACAACCAATTTCTAATTAAATGATTAATCATTATCTGAAGTGGAAAACACATTTAATTGTAATTAGATTTATTATTGTTATCTTTATTGTTTAGTGAAGTGCTTATTAATAAATGATTGATTTTACGATAAAATATTTTATTATCTCAAAAAAATGATTGTTTATCACAGGAAAAGCATACTCAATTTTGTTCAAGTAGTAGATTTTTTTATTCTATTTTTGTTTCAATTTTGTACACAATTCTTTTAGTAATAAATGATTACTAAAAAATAATTATTTTTTACTTCTTGTTAAAACATTAATTCATCATCATTTAGTTGTTTTTCAACCCTTTTTACATTGAATTATTTTATTCAGGTACCGGTCTTCTTCCTGGACCTATTGGAGAACTACATGCAACCTCTATAACAGAAGGAAGTATTTCTTTAGAATGGGAACCACCTTCAGATGGTAGTAATGTAACTAATTATGTTGTACATTACCAAAAAATTGATAACATATCATCATCTGAATCTATTATTAAATTAGATCAGGTAAATTATTGAAAAGAAAATCAACTATAATAAATTTAGTTTTGTATTAAAAGTAATTTTAATTTGTATTCTATATTTTTTTAGAAAATATCAACTGGAAATACAACAATCAGTTTATCACATTTAGACAAAAACTCATTATATCATATTTATGTTTTATCAAATAACACACATGGAACATCTTTGCCATCATCAGTGTTAATTGTAAATATTACGAATTTAGGTAATGATGACTTTTTATTGGGATTTTTAATATTAGAATTTTATTTTATTACAAATGATTCCCTCATCCTAATGCAAGATTTTATAAAAACGTTCAGCAATCATTTATTACTTATTTTATTCGCCGATGCGTGTTTCAACCATTATATTCATTCCATAAAGTAAACAATAAGCAATTGTTGGACACTTTTATAAAATCTTAAGGTGTTTGTGTGACCAGTTTATTTGTATTGAAGTAAACTGCGTTTGTACTAAAACAAATTAATATTTTATCCTATGTTAAATAAATAAAAAAAAATATTTTAATTTCAGCTGTGGGTGATAATATTGCCGGAGTAACATCTCCTCCTCATTCTTTAGCTGTTTCCATTCATAGTGCTAAATGGGTTATTATTACATGGCAACCACCAGAATTCAGTCATCCATCAGAGAAATTAAGTTATAGGTTATTAATTGCTTTTTGTTAATTTTTAATTACTTTTTAATATAACTTGTAAAAACTAAAGGATAAACCTATTACTAAAATTATTATAATATGCCTATTCGTTGTTTAATTCATAAATAATCTGATTTTAGCTTATATCACAAATCAACTGCAGATAGTACATTCACAGTAGTAAATACAACAGTAACATCACATATGTTGGAGAATTTAAATCCAAATACACAGTATATCATTTACGTGAAAGCTATTTCTAAAAAAGGAGCTAGTTTACCATCTGAAACATTAATAGCATGGACAGATCCTGCATATCCAGCATTTGTAGAAGTATGTTATAAAAAAATCTTAATATTAAACTTTAAAATTATTATATAGATAAGTGTTAAATATCTGTTAAATAAAATTTCAGCCTCCGACTGTACACCCAATAAATTTGGTAGTTGAAGGAAGTAGTATGACTATTTTATGTATCGCAATGGGAAATCCAATGCCGACAATATCACTGTATATATCTGGCAGACTCGTACGTCAAGAAACTACACGACATATGGTCACTGTTATACATAATGTCACCAAAGATATGGATCAAATATCTTGTTATGCTGATAATGGATACGGTACACCTATGCAAGCATCTCGTAAAATAACTATTAGCTGTATGTAACTTTTTTCAATTTTGAAATATTATGTTAAATATTACTTTAAATATTTAATATTTTTGTAACATTTGTAGACATTCCACATATCCAAGCATCTGGAATTACTTTGGCAGCTCGTGGAGCTTCAGTTAAGTTAGAATGTAAAGTCGATGCTTTTCCAGAACCGAAAATGTTATTCTGGAGAGATGCAACAGGTCGTGTTCCTGTTATACAAGGAGGACATTATGACATTTCTGTTGTACGAGCTAAAGATGTAAGTATTTATAAGACAGTGTTAAAAAATTAACTAATAAATAATTAAATTGTTATAGGAGGAATCTAAATACATAATGAGACTAACAATTAATAAAATATCTGATCCTGATGAAGGTGAATATTACTGCCATGCAGAGAATGCTTTTGGAAGTGCCACACAACCAGTGTCTGTAAGAATAAGAAACGTTGCTGCTTCAAATAACGTAACTCAATGTTGTATTGAACAAAATGTAACATCCCCTTGTATGGAAGCTTGTTCATTTTACCTTGATATCGATGCAGTAATCGATAAACCAGAATGTATAAATGATTTTGATAAATTAATGAAATGTGCTGCAGATGGATCTGATCACAGAATGTGCTGTAGCCAATGGAATGTTCCTAGAAGGTGTCTTGATTGGTGCCGTGGTGAACCTTTGCTTAATAATAAGCTCTGTGTTTTATCATACACAAAACAAATAATGTCTTGTTTCCATGAAGGAAGAGATCGTTTACCAGGGCCTCCACAAAATGTTCATGTTGAAATTCTTGATGCACATTCAATCAAAGTTAGCTGGGAACCTCCCGTAAAAAATCCACATACGGTTGAAATGTACAGAGTTTTTTGGAGACTTTTAGGTTCAAAGGTAGCTTCTAAGAATGATACAAGCAACGCAAGCTTAAAAATATCCGATTTGAAGGATGGCGCAACATATGAATGTGTTGTAAAAGCTGGAAACCATCTAGGAACTTCCACACTAACGGATCCTGTTCAATTTACGATGGGTGATAAATATATCACATCTGCTTCTAGTCTTGGAAGTGATAGTTCACACGTAGGAATTGTAATAGCAGTTATACTTGCGCTGTTAATAGTAGCAGCAATAGTTATAGGAGCTGTATGGTTTGTAAGAACTAAGAAATTGGTAGGAATGAAAAATTCAAATGGAGTTGCTTTTGAAAATCCGAGTTATTTAAGAGAAGTGAACATGGATCATATTCAGGTATATAAAATTTGATTTTAAACCTTCAGATATTTTTTCATGTAAATAAATTAAAAATACTAAAATCGTACATTTTTTTAAAAAAAATAGTTACCTCCTGGTCAAGCAGAAACAACTGTAGCAAATATATCAAACGGAACAATATCAAACGGTGTTGCTGTTTCACAAACATCAGGTGGTCAAGGTTGGAAACAAGAAAGTCTTCATGTACCGAGTAGTACAGCACATGAGGTAAATCCAACTTTGTATGAAGAACTAAAATTAGGTTCAGATGGTGCCGGTTTTAAACGGCTGAAACCATAGTGCAAGGTTCCCCGAGATAAAGGGGCAGGAAGTGAATCAAGATTCTAATCTTTAATATATTTTTTTTATTACTGTGACAATGTGATCAAACTTCACTGTTCCTTAAAAAAGACGATTTTCATTGTGGAGAACAGTTTTAAAAATGCCACAGGATCAATTTATAAATACCCTTATCAGTAGTGTATTCTCCGTTGATGTAAAAAATATATAATTATAAAGGTAAAAAATGTGATAAAAATAATAAAATGTAAATAAAAATAATTGCACAAATAGAAAATCATGTGACAGCTGTTTTATAAATGAACTTTAATTGTCATATGACGATCATATTCAATATTCTAAGTATTGAATTCAGTTGTTACTGCTGGGATTAATTTTAAACTTAATTATATGATTAGATTAAACATTCTTTTAGTTATAGCTTTAGATGTTACATTGCAAACAGTATATCTTGTTATTTTTTTCTTTATATTATTATACAAGTATTGGAAAGCCATATTTCAATAGTAAGAACACGTTATTTTCAAATTCACACTTTGATGTTAATGTTAAACACATTCCCAAATAAAACGTACACCATACTAATTAATCACTTAAGGGCATTCCATAATATTAAGTTTTCTAGTCATACAAATGACTATAAACTACTGTTAAATAATAGAGTTAGAATGAATATTTGAATAATGAAAATATTTTCAAACTTAACATTGAAATATTATTCTTTTATGTTTCAAGTATTACTTAACATAAGAGTTTTGGAATGTATTAAAAAAAGTTATTTTTCTTATTTCACGTTTTAAACAAATAAAATGCACACTAAGTTAATAGCTTCTTTTGCATAAAAATACATCTACAAATATAATACCACATTTAATATAATGTCGCTTCTTCATTTATATATAATATTGTATCCATGATGGAAAATTATTGTGCCTTGAAAATAATAATAATTTTAATTGAAAATATATAGAATTACATCTAATATTTGAGGAAAGGAAAACTTTTGTTTAGGGCAAAGTGAAGATTATATATAATGACTTTTTGTCTAAATACAATGAATTGAAATGTTGAATATTTTTTTTAAATTAAAAAATTTTAGTTTTTTAATATTTGTTGTTAACATTTATTTTAATATATATAAAATATACATATTCAATAATTACAACAAAAAATATGTTAGTATAATTTTAATGTAATTTTGTATGATTTACGTACTTGTATTATTTTTAAAAATGTATAAGATTATAATTTTCTTTAGTTTGTGTTAGATAATTATATATATATATATATATATATATATATATATATATATATATATATATATATATATATTTACACTGGTAATAAAAATTGCATTTAAAAGGAGTATGTTGATTAGGGTACATATTTAATATCACTTTTTATATTAGTGTAAATAAAATTTTATAGTATCAAAAAAATTAAACTGAAAAGTATGTATAAAATTGACTACTAAATGTAATAAAATTGGATATAGTTAGTTTTTAAATAAGGGTCTTAACTAGATCATTTTTAAAAGCATTAACAATTTTATTATTTTATTGGACATAATTATTAACAATATCAATTAAAATGATTATATATAATTAATTGTGATTTTGCACTTTCATGAATAAGATAAAATAATTTTATATTTTGTTTAAAAAAAGATTAAGTACAATTTCTCACACACAATTCAAACACATTTTAAATAGTTTGACTTTCACACTATAATATATAATAATTTCTTTTAAATAAAAATATACTGTAAAATAAGAAGAAAAAAATATAATGATGGTTTTCTGCTCAGTGTTCAAATAAAAGTTTATAACTGTAAAAATAGTGGACCCTGTTTATCAGTAAGATATAATTTCAAACTAAGGTGTGATATGAACTCAATAATGTACGCACGGATTACATATTGTGGTTTGAATATTATCTTTTGTACAATTTAGACTAACGATGACTGTAAAAATAATTGTAGAAAATGAAAATATAAATAAAATATTCAATATATTTATGTTCTTTTAATTACCTCATTTCAAAAAACATCAGTTATATGATCAAATGCGAACCTAATATTTTAAACTAAATAACAACTGTAGGTCTAGAGTTCGTATTTTTTAAATAATTATAAAAAGTTCATTTTTCCATCGGAAATGCTCTAAACTTCGGTTTAAAAAATCTATTGTTCCACCCTTCATATTTTCATAGGACTACAGTTCGTTACTAAGTTACCAGAAGAGCTTTAAGGATCTAAACTGACTGGCACTCCTGATAAAACCAGCACCTTAACAGCTCCTTACAATCAAGCTCCAGTCATAACAGAAATGTTATAACTGCTGCAGTATTTAATTATGCTAATACTGCATTCCACAGCATAACTATTCAATTCTTAATCACTTCTATACCACATTCCCATGTTCTATCCCCAGTTCAATAAAAATCTCGAAATTGCCGCCAATGAAATTAAACTTATCTAATTCATTACAGCAATTATCGTCTAAATATTAAATAAGTGAATAATGAAGTGGCAATGTTCTGTCATCATGCCCACCACCATTTACATCTGAGACCTACTGAGCTTCATCAACTCTACTACCCTTTCTCATAAATCTTTACCAAATATTTTTGCTTGCCTTTACCTTATCATATTTTCCACTACCAATATGAACGTTGGTAACATTTTTGTCCATTGCTGAATCATCCATTTAGCTAAATTAACTGAAATACCCACATATGGTTCAGATCAAATAAAACAGACCAAAGTATAATTAATGTTAGTATCTATAATACAGTACAAAAAGTGTTCAGTAGTTATTTATTGTTCACTTTATTTTTAATACATCTTTCCATTGTCGTTATCATCAAACCACTACATATATAATCTCATATTAAAATAAAATCACTATTAATGTGTTTTATTTAATGCTAATACCTATATTTACCCATAAAAACATATCTTTATAATTGATTCGAAACTTTTTAAATCTATTCTAAGAAATACACAACACACACGTCATATGCATATATATATATATATATATATATATATATATATATATACTTTATTTTAGAGTATCTAGAGTTTGAAGAATGTGGAAGGATTTATAGTGAACCAGATCAGAACCGCATAGGTGAGGGTCAATCTGATGCATGCTTTGTAGATATGGATTTTTATGTTGATAGGTGAGACGAATGCATGTGCAAGGCCATTGCAGAAAACAAAAAGGATGGAAAATTAACGCAACTAAAAGACATTCTACTAGAAAGTTTTAACAACATGGAAGACATCCAAAAAATAATTATTTTTTTAAGGAAAATGAAAGAGGAATTGAAAAAGACAACAACTAAAAAAGATAAATTTGAGATTGTCTGGAAATATACGAACAAGATTGAAGATTAAAAGTCATTCCTGACTAAACAAAAAAAATCAAGGTCTCATTATGGAATGCAAATGGTATAATGAACAAATCGAAAGAGCTTAAAAGATTCATTGTCGATCACAAGTTAGATGTAGCTATGATTACAAAGATAAAGAATTGAGAGGGACTATTTATATACATCAAAAAGATATACTAAATACTAAGAAAAAGCATAGTAGCACTCACAAACATATGCAACACAGCACTAAGTTTCAAATATTTTCTCGAGTAATGGAAACATTCCAGGATTGTGGCAATTAGAAAACTAATAAAAAAAGTGAAGAAATCGCAAGCTACTGGCCAATCAGCCTTCTACCCATCATGAGTAAAGTCGTTGAGAAAGTGATCCTAAACAGACTGAATGAATACGAAGATGTAGCAAAAATAATTAGAAATAAACAATTTGAATTCAAAAAGGTCACTCAACACACCAACTGGCCAAAATAGTAAAATATGCTATGAAAATAATAGGCAAGAAAACATAGACGGAAATGGTCATTGTTATATGAACAATGAACAACTCTGGAAAGAGCAATAATGTGACTATATATCCCAATTAATTTAATTCCATTATAGAAATGTATAGAGTTTTGGTGAATTTTTGAATTTGATTAAGTATATTCAATTATTAAAGACAAATTAGTCTGCACGTACAAGGTTTTATTAAAATTTCAGAAAAAATAAAAGGTGTATAAAAAAATGCAACAAGGACTCAAATAATTGCAAAATACCTGACCACCTTAATTAGTTATTGGTGGAGCCTCAGCTTACCCTTAAATATGACGATAGTGGAAGTGAAATTACCGTTTTCAATTACAGGAATTTTTTATATTGACACCAATATCTCACTAATTATGCATAATTAATATCGTTTTAATGGAGTTCTGTGTTTGACCCTCACCACAAATATGTTGTTGTTGTTCAAAAAGACTGTTACTGCTACAATATATATGCAATTTGGGTTTAATATATACAAACGAAAAATTTGGCGGCAATAATGATAAATTTATAATTTATTGTTATTGCAAGTGAAAAATGAAAATTTTTTGAACTCTCTCCAAGAAGTACATGAACTTTGTGATCAATATTATACCAATCTAAATCTATACAATCGCCTATGTGATATCTAAACATACATATATTTCTAAAACATTCCCTAAGCCCGTATCGATGATATTTAAAATAGTAAATTTAACGCCCTTTCGATAAGCATGTACGAAAACTAATTATCGGTAATAAATTAATTATAGTGCACAAATATTATTATTGGTCTTGCAAAAGAATTTATTATAGTCGTATGGGTGGTCGAAAACTGATGAAAAAATTAACAATGATAGTAAATTTAACGCCCGTTTATATGGCGTTAATCGAAATTATGCAACTCTTATTGTTCCTTTGCAATAATACAAAAACGTAGGTAAAAAGAAATGCGATTTTTTACAAATAAATACTAGCTGATTCATAACTCGTGATCTCTACGTTGATATTTGAACAGTTCTTTATCTATAATTTACAAAAAAAAAAAACTATTTAAATTGAGCAACAAATTCCATTTTGTGGTGGTGGTGCATCGACTCCTTTATGGAGACGGTAGTGAAGGGTCGGCGCTGGGTTTTAAAATATTGTTTTTACTTTTACATAGCCTGATTGATTGAGGGTTGTGTACAATTACGTCAAGAGGCTTCTAGGGAATTATTACACGTACCATTCCTCATTTTCTTACATTAGATGTAAATATATTAGGTTGGCAAGTATCTCCATTTGTAAATGTATAATAAAAAAATTGCTGTTTGTTATCGATGATAGCTAAGAAATACAATCTATTGTTTCTAACAGTAAATTTAACGCCCTTTCGATAAGTATGAACGAAAACTAACTATCCCTAATAGTTTATCCGTAATAAATTAATTATAGACCATCAATATTTTAATTGGTCTAGCAAAAAAAATCGCCAGGGTCGTACAGTGGGCCAACATTAATGAAAAAATTAACAATAATAGTAAATTTTACACTTTTTCTAATGGCACTAACCGGAATTATGTAAATCTTATAGTTGCTTTATAATAACCTAAACCGTAGGCCGGTGTATATTCACTTATGTTATAAAAGGAAATGCGATTTTTTTTGCAATTTAATATTGGCCGATTTATAATTCGTGGTATCTACGATGATATTTTGATAGTTATTTGTCTGGGGAAAAATGATTTAAATTGAGCGTCAAATTCTATTTTATGGTGGTGGTGCATCGACTTTATTACGCTGACGGTGGTGGAGGGTCGGCGCTAAGTTTTACCAGATTTTTTTTTTATTTTTACAAAACCTGATTAGTGTAGTGTATAATTACGTCAAGAGGTTTTTGGGTCCTTATTACACGCATTATCATTTATTTTATTACATCAAATGCTGTAAAGGTGTAATAAAAAAAATCTCCAGGTCCGTACCAATAATATTTCAAAAATAAAATATATCGTTTCTAATAGTAAATTTGACGCCCTTTCTAATGGATCAAGCGAAAATTAATTATCTCTAATAGCTTGTATTAATAAATTGAATATTGATTAATAATATTATAATTAATGCTTTGAAATGCAAATCAGAGCCGAAATTAATGAAACCGATAGCCTGAAATTAATGAAAAAAATCGCTATGATATTAAATTTAACACTTATTTGAATGGTGTTAAAAAAATAAAATCAAACTAGCTATTCGAAGATATTCACGAAATCATATCCTCTTTCGAGTGTACTATATATATTTTTATTCACCTCTTAGTTTTTCTGCAATTTTAATAGAACCTGGTACGTGCAGACTTATTTTCGTTTATTAATTGAATATAAATGTTATAAAAGACATATATGTAAAAGTAAACAAAATCTTGTAAAACCAGGCGCCGACCCTCCACCACCGTCTCCGTAAAGAAGTCGATGCACCACCACCACAAAATGGAATTTTTTGCTCAATTTAAATAGTTTTTTTTTGTAAATTATAGATAAAAAACTGTTCAAATATTAACGTAAAGATCACGAGTTATGAATCGACTAGTATATATTGGCAAAAAATTCGCATTTCTTTTTATAACGTAAATGAACATGCATCGGCTTACGTTTTTGTATTATTGCAAAGGAACAATAAGAGTTGTATAATTTCGGCTAACGCCATATAAACGGGCGTTAAATTTACTATCATTGTTAATCTTTTCATTAGTTTCGGACCACTCGTACAACTCGGATAGATTCTTTTGCAGGACCAATAATAATATTTGTTCATTATAATTAATTTATTATGGATAATTAGTTATTGCACGTGCTTATTGAAAGGGCGTTAAATTTACTATTTTAAATATCATCGATACGGGCCTAGGAATTGTTTTAAAAATGTATGTTTGTTTATATAATATCACATAGGCAATTGCATAGATTTAGATTGGCATAATATTGATCACAAAGTTCATGTACTTCTCGGAGAGAGTTCAAAAAAATTTCATTTTTCACTTGCAATAACAATAAATTATAAATTTATCATTATTGCCGCCAAATTTTTCGTTTGTATATATGAAACCCAAATTGCATATATATTGTAGCAGTAACAGTCCTTTATGAACAATGTCAACATATTTGTAGTTAGGGTCAAACACAGAACTCTATTAAAACGATAGTAATTATGCATAATTAGTAAGATATTGGTGTCAATATAAATAATTCCTGTAACTGACAACAGCAATCGCATTTAGAAATAATTAATCAAATAATTAATAAAAAATTATAAGTGATTAATAAGTAGTATCATATTAATAATTAAACTTCATTAATAAAATCTTTTTTTGTAGACTGTACTTAAGTTAAATTAAATCATTAATTTTTATCCACATTACTTTAAAATTGATTGGTATAATTTTTTCTTTTGTCTTATTTTAGCTATAACTATTTATTAATTAACCGATTAAGATAAAAATAGTTAAATAAAATTACTATACATGATTTTTTTCCTATCAGAAATTTATTTGAACAAAATTCACATTTTAATTATTTTCAATATAATTTGGGATATAATGAAATGTGTTATTTTTACTTAAGTAATTTCATTGTTATTTCGAAGAATTTCATCGCATACATATGAATAATTACTTGTAGAACTGATTTCAGATTAGCAATGTTAGATTATTTGTGTCAATTAGTGCATTTCTATAGTTTTTAATGTTTAATTGTCAATTTAAGTTTATATAATATGTAGGACAGAGAAGAATCATAGAACTTTTGTAGTTAGAAAGAGATAATTGCCCGGTTGGAAATTAGTTCGCTGCAGCCGCTGCAAATGATGACGATAACAGACGCACTTGTTTAATTCGCTGCGTCCGCATGAAGATGTTATGTAATATGAAACGAAACGAAAGTCTACCATTATAAAGATGCTTCACAAATTTCTATATAAGACGAACAGCTTGCAACCTCATTTCAATTCTGATCAAGCTTCGAAAGTGTAAGCAATCGAGTAAGTGGCAGAGCATATACTAGTTAAGCGCCCGTAGGAAGATAGTCTTTTTTTACAAAGATGAAATTAAAATACAAGCCTTATTACACGCGATTGAGTTTATGAACCTAATTCAACTCTCACGCCCGGTTCTAGAATCATTCCGTTAGATGAAAGCATCACTAGTGTAGGGATGGAACACCAATCGACAATTTCAGCGTCGAGCAAATTTTCAGATCTTTCTGCAAGGCCAGAGAAAATTCTTGACTCCATGAAATTGGACCCATGGACAACAATCGCTACTGATCAATATATTATCCGTACCAGCTGTCATAAAAACCTCTAGATCCAACGCTCATCTTACAAGTCTAAAACGGCTAAATCTATCATTTTTCCTACCATAACCAAATAATATCAATCTCTTGCCCTTTAACCCCAATAGCCTCGGTTACCGCCATAAGATCGGATCGTTCTGAAGAAATCAAACAAGATAAATTCATCGTCGAGTTAGTTGTAAGTTAATTTTAGTTATTATATTAGTTTTAGTTCTAAGATTAGGTTTGTTAAAGTTTTATAAAAATAAATGCTCAAAAACAGATTTGGAAAATTTCCCTGTAAATTAAAAATTTGATTTGATTTTTAAAAAAATTAAATCGCAAAATTAACGAATGCATATATTCAATTCATCTAGAACAGACCTCACAAATTGTGAAAAATTTTCGAATACCGTCACAAGTAATAAATAAGTCAATTCATGTCATCAAAAATGGTCACAAATCTATGAAAAAGAACATGTTGCAAAAACAATAAATTACCGAGAACACTTTATGCTTGCAAACCAGATGACGAAAAGAAAGATACAACCCCCAGTTGTAGATGGATTGAATAAGGACACAAATTAGTATAGAGATATATAAAAAGTTAGTCTAGATTTTAACAGAAAGGCTCTGACGATGATGGCGTCGCCATCGAAATGCATCAGCCGATATAATTATAAATTATGTAATTATAAATAATTAGTGAACAATAAGTGATTATTGAACACTTTAAATTATTGTGGTGTTGTGAGGTTAAAATTCATTTGTGTAAAGTGAATCAGCCACAGTTCCAAAACAACAAATAAATTAAAAATTTGAAACTAAAAATTCGTCATAAATGTAAAATAAACACAATTCATACAGTTTAATATTTATTATAAATAAAAAACTACCAATTACACAAAACTGTACAAAAATATGTATCAATTTATTCATATCAATAAATACATTGTTATTCGCTATTTCTTATTTGACTTTCAGCTTGTTACTTTTGAGTAATTTGTCTAGCGATAAGATCATCAACTGTACGGCCAAGCGGAGAAAAGAGATAACGCACTAATACGAGCATTGGGCACAATCAACACCGTCGATGAGTACTCCAAGTACAAGCCACTCTGTTTGCTTGCACCTCTAGATATCCGACAAGTGTCGATGAAACTGTTTAAGTAACCTGGCCAGTAAGAAGACATCCCTGTGTGAGACTTGGAGCTCTACTTGCCAAACGGCACGAAACTGCCCTAACACCAGAACACAAGAAATGCTCCATTAGAGATTAACACCTAATCAAGACATAACCAGGACATTCAAGCTGCTTGAGTCAGTACTCTTATGGAGTAGACATTCAGCAGGGCCGACCTAAGAAACTACAACATCACATACGAGAAGTGTGTCATAATTAACAAATAATATGGTGTAGATGCATAAATATATAAATTATTATTTTTTAAAAACAAAGGTAAATGCATTTACATTTATTGATCACTATTTTAATATACAAAAAGATGTTTAATCATATTTATTTAATATTATTTAATTAATATTTCTCTGCATAATATTTTAACAGGATTAATATACGAGGGTCATTTGATAAGTATGGTAAAAAAGTAAGAAAAACTAAATTGAAAAATTTAATTAAATTAATTAACTAATAAAATTAAACAATAAATAAATTTACCATACTTATCAAACGATCCTCGTATATTAAAAAAATAATTAAAAGTGCAATAAATAGAAAATTTCATTAATTGTATGATAATTTCTAAATGTTCAATCTACTGATTTTATATATATTTATATATATATATATATATATATATATATATATATATTTATATATATATATATAATTATCAGCTCCTTTTTATTTACTACTGAATGAAGACCTCACCCAATATTAACCACTTTTAATATTTCAATTATTGTCTCTTCCACTCCACATCAATAATTTTATTCATTTTCTTATACACTGCTCCATAAATATTTTCTTGAACATTTTTATATTTTGAAATTTTTAATCAATAATTTATATATATATATATATAGTGTTTTTTTAAGTGTGATAGAACTTTAAATTGAATTCATATCGAAAATTATATCTAATCTAAAAAAACATTCTTTATTATACATAAATATGTGTGTGTATGTATATATAAAGGTATGATAAAGAGTGTTTTTTAGGTTTGAAAAACTTTCGATAGGAATTAATTTAAAATTCTATCACGCTTGAAAAACTCTCTCTCTCTCTCTCTCTCTCTACATATATATATATATATATATATATATATATATATATATATATACATGTGTGTGTGTATGTGTGTGTACTATTAAAAAAGACACAAGAACGAATTACTTTTTATAGAAAAAAATTGTACAAAATGACAAATAATATTATTTTACTTATTATTTTATATACGTACATAAAAAAATGTACACCTGCTATCCAAAAAACAACTTTTTAACCACAACCTACCCTAACAAAACAACCACTCCATCCTGACAAACCGGTCTTCCATTAAATGGGTCACGACAACAAAAAGAAATCAACCCCCGTGACATGTTTTACACTCACATATCCTGTCTTGTACATTGTGTGTGATTTATTTCTTTCAAACATTTTTAATATGTTTATTTATCGTTTTTTGAAACATTCTTTCATATATATATATATATATATATATATATATATATATATATATATATATATATATATATATATATATATATATATATATATATATATATATATATATATATATATATATATATATATATATATATATATATATATATATATATATATATATATATATATATATATATATATATATATATATATATATATATATATATATATATATATATATATATATATTATATAAGCGTGATAGAACTTTAAATTGAATCCTTATCGAAAGTTCTATTTTGTGGGTTGTATGTTTTGGATCGTTATCCTGATAAAAAATGATATCGGTTCCTAACCCTGAATTATCATTACTGCAATGAAGTTCCTATTTTAAAATATTAATATACATTTTATGGTCCATAATTCCATCTATAATTGGCAAAATTCCTATTTATGAATTTGTCATGACCGCCCCCCTCAACATATACAGATCCACCTCTTTGTTTTACTCTTTGTTTGAGATTTTTGGAATCCATTTCTGTATTTTTTTTCTCGCCACACTGTCCATTTTTCATTCAAGCTAAATATGTTATACTTGTTTTCATCTACAAATATAACTTTTTTCAGAAATCAGAGGAAGCATTTCGATAAGCTTTTGAGAATTTATATTCGTCGTACTTTTTTCTATTTCCAAAACTCAAGTTTCTACTTCGTGAACATCGTTTTGACTCAATTAAAGCTATAAAAGAAAATTCGTTACGTGAACTGAAGGCTATACCACAAAACGCATTCGTGGAGTAATTTGAGAACTGGAAGAATCGTTAACAAATGTGTATTGCTTCCAATGTGGAGTACTTTGAAAGTGACAAAATAAATATTGATAAATAAATAACTTCTTATGTGTTTTATTTCAAAAATTTTGTTATTTTCCAGATTTAATGTACGAGGGTAGTCCCATAAGTACCCGGCCTGACCTAGAGATGGCGGTAGTTGTTCGAAAAATATCACTGTATTAGAAAGTACACAATCTATAAAGCATATGTTTCAAGTTTGAGGATGCCACGTTGTTTAGTATTTGTTTGGCAGCCATCAATAGTGAACGTTTTCAGTGAATTTGTGAAAATGGAGAAAATTGGTCTTCGTTTCGTGATACAATACTTTTATTTGAAAGGCCTCAGCCCAACCAATATAAAAGCTGAACTGGATTCTACTCTGGGTGAGTCTGCTCCTTCGTTTACAACAGTGAAATATTGGGTAGCAGAGTTTAAACGAGGCCATACGAACTACCAAGACGAGCATCGCAGTGGTCGACCAAATAAGGTGACGACTCCAGAAATGGTGAAGAAAATCCACAAAGCGGTACTGGATGATCGTCGACTGAAAGTGCGCGAGCTAGCAGACATAGTAGGCATTTCAAAAAGTGCGGTACATCGCATATTATCTGAAAATTTGGATATGAGAAAGCTGTGTGCAAGATGGGTGCCGCGTTTGCTCACACTCGAACAAAAACAGTGTCGTGAAGATGTTTCAATTGAGTGTTTAGCGAAGTTTCACAGCAACAAAGCAGAATTTTTGCGCCGTTTCATAACCATGGATGAAACATGGGTCCATCACTTCACACCCGAGACAAAAGGACAATCAAAACAATGGACTGAAAAGGAAGAACCGGCTCCAAAGAAGGCGAAGACCGTTTCATCTGCAGGCAAGATCATGGCGTCGGTTTTTTGGGATACTCGTGGGATAATTTTCATTGACTATCTTGAAAAAGGAAAAACTATCAACGGCGAGTATTATGCGAACTTATTGCAACGTTTGAGCGAAGAAATCAAGAAAAAACGGCCGCATTTGGCTAAGAAGAAAGTGTTGTTTCATCAAGACAATGCACCAGCTCACAAATCCGTTATTGCAATGGCCAAAATTAATGAATTAAAGTTTGAATTGCTACCTCATGCACTCTATTCGCCAGATTTAGCCCCCTCGGATTATTTTCTGTTCCCAAACTTGAAAAAATGGCTCAGTGGTCAAAGATTTCCCAACGATGAAGAAATGATGTCGGCAGTTAATGGGTATTTTGAGGAGCAAGACAGTTCTTATTATAAAAAGGGTATCGAACTTATTGAACATCGCTGGGAAAAGTATATAGAGCTGAAAGGAGATTATGTTGAAAAATAAATATATTTTTTTCCAAAATTTTTCTGTTTTCTTTGTAGGGTCGGGTACTTCTAGGACCACTCTCGTAATATCAACTAATAGTGATCAGTTAATGTCATAAAAAGTATATTCGTTTCAATTTTATATAAAAAATTATATGATAAATATTAATATTTGAAAACATTTCAAATAATTTATTTATACTTTTAAGTACTTCCAGAAAAAATATACGTCCGTGTAAAAATTTGAACCAATTTCATTATTGTTATTGTTACATTTTCATATTCTACTTTCGACAAACTTTGAGTAAGAAAAAAATATATTTAATATTCTAAACGGATAAATAAATAATTAAAGCAATAAAGCAAGAATGCAAATTCAGATCAAGTACAAAATGGGCCGACAAAAGTACCAAGCACGCAAGAACAGAACGCACAGTTAGAAACAGGTGTAATATAGAGCTGCAACAATAATACGCGAAGTGGAAACAGTCGTACGTACGCTGTGATTATAGCGTAGCAAACGTCTACTAGTCGCGTATCGTCTCATTCAACAACTGTCAGTTGCAGTGCGAGCATCGATGTTGTTGTGCGTGAGTTGTATCGTCTAACGCGTGTATTTGACGTAAAAGCACGTCTGTTATCTGTTTTTTTTTTTATATTATTTGCAAGTTCGTGCGGTGGTTTTTTATGTATGTATATGGTTATGTATCAAGTTTTGTTTATAGTGTCTCTATCATGATTTGTCTGTAAGTGCTGCACAAAATAAATTTAAAATTCAATTCAAAAACGTGATTGTATTTTTTTACTTCTTGTGGTGAACACTCTTCAAAGAATCTTTCTAAATATCCCACCGGTAAAATTGATTTCAATCAAGTGATGTATCCGTTTTGTTTATTATAAACTTTTATGGTAATTTCAAGTGTTTAAAATGTTTAAATAAATATATACTTTTATTTGTAAAGTAAATTCAGTGATTGTTTTACATGAAAGATTGTGTTAAGTATTTTTAGTATAAATATTTATTCGTATTCTAAGAAGGTATTTATTTAATTTTCATCTTTATTTCCAAGAAAATACATTTCACTTACAATTATTATAACATTATTGGATGATTTATTTATTTTAAATCATTAATACTAGTATAAAAATATTTATTTCTCCCTTATCCTATTTTCTATTTTAAAACTTGTACCAGTGAATGTTTTTTTTTTACTAAGCAAAATGATTATTACTTATTACTTACATTTGTCTTATTACTTCAAGTACTATTGCATTTTTGCACATATAATTAAAGTTCAAATCAGTGTTTTGACCTAGATTTTTAAATGAAACGTATTTTATGATTATTTTAACTGTAAAATAATTATAAAATTATACACAAAGAAAAAATATTTTTTAAATGTTTTTTTTAAAAAAAAGGTCAAAGATAATATATTATAGATTGAAAAATATCAATTTGTAATATTTCTAAAATAATAATACATTGTAATAAAAATTTATTATAGTAAAATAAACAATAGAGTAATAAAGAATCATATAATTATAAATAATAGAGTAAAAAGATTTTATATTCACATTTCTTTAAGAATAGATTTTAGAAAGATTAGAAAACAGAAAACAATAAGTCTTTTTCAAATAAATTATATACTATGTTCAATGTTATTAGTGATAAATGGTTGGTGATTTTGTGTCATCTTTAACTTATTCCAGTTTATAAATTGAAAAGATGCGACTATTAGTATTTTTTACATTAATTAGTAGATTTGTCTTAAAGTATATTATATTAGATATATGAATTGTTACTACGAAAAATAATATAGTTCAATGAAAGAAATTTAAATATGCAAATAATTCATTATGCATCGCCATCGAAATGCATATTAGCACATTGTTGTTATGAACAACGATGTGAACAATAAGTGATTATTTAATACTTTATAACATATTGTGGTATTGGAGGGTGATAAATTATTTATGTTAAATTCATTGTAAATTATGTAAGTTATTTATATTTTTGAAAATATATTGAGTTATATATATATATATATATATATATATATATATATATATATATATATATATATATATATATATATATATATATATATATATATATATACATACAGTTATTCAGAATGGTTGAAATAGCATTAAAAATTATTTATTTATAAAAATGCATTTTTAAAAAGTTAAAATTTCAATCTAAAGACAATTCTTCAATTGTATTTGGGATCCATATGTATAATTCTTTTTGTTTAATTTAAATTAATTTTTAAAATGTTATGAAGATAAAAAAAATAAAATGATATTCAGTAAAAGTGATTTTCCTAAATAGTATCTCAAAAAATAATTATGTATTTACATAACATTTTTATAAAAATTGACTGTCACGTTTTTATCATATTAGGTTGGCAAATATCTCCCTTCCGCCTTCTGGTCTTTTGAATTCCGCAGCTATGTACAAAAAAAAAAAGCGGAAGGGAGATACTTGCCAACCTAATATAAGAAACTTTATTCAGATAATCCTCTATATTTTATATTGTTAGTAATATATTTTTAAATTACAAATTTATATATAGGGTTATCAAAATGTGACGACTGGATTTGTGTTCTATTTAAAAAAATATGTGTATAGTTTGTTTCTTTTTAATAAAACATAAATCTAGGAGTCATATTTGGATGACCCTCTACAATACCTAATATAACATTCTTTAAATGTTATTTTATTTTTGTATATAATTTTTAAATTCCAAAATGGTTTTGTTATTACATGAAGATAAAAGAAATATTTTCATATAATCTAACAAACAATATAAAAAAAACTACATTAAACTAAGAATAATATCTATTGTTTCAATCATAAAATAACTATTTTTATGGATTGATTTTAAACCGCAGTAATCATAATAATCAACCTTCAAAAGAAACATGTTATACATTTGTATTAACATAATATTATACTTTACAGTAGTTACGAAATATATTTACTCATCGGAATTATTTGTAATTTAACAGACACTTATAATAGAACATAATGATGTCGTTAAAATAAACGTCCGAGCTAATATACAAAAATTTCAATTACGCTACGGTTGTATAAGTGAAATTTGAACTTCACGCCTTTTTGACAGAAAACAAATATTTACACCGTTCATCACATAACTTGTTTTCGAAGTAAATTTATTCTTAACAAATCGTTTAAATTGAACCAAGACGTAAATTTCGAACGTGGCCTAAATTAATTGTTTATTTTACTTATATAAATGTTTTTTAAAGGTGATAGGATTTTAAATTAAATCCCTATAGAAAATTCTATCCAACCTAAAAAAGCATTTGTTTTATATATATATATATATATATATATATATATATATATATATATATATACATGTGTGTGTATGTATATATAAACGTATGATAAATAATGTTTTTTTAGGTTAGATAGAACTTTAGATAGGGTTTTAATTTAAAATCCTATCACGCTTAAAAACAGCCTATATAAAACTTACATAGTAGATTCGAATTTACATACATAAAAAATATATATATATATATATATATATATATATATATATATATATAAATTGTAAAAAATATTGCTACTTTTAAATGCGATAAAAATTGTTATAAAATTTGTTGTGTTTTAAATATCTATAACAGTATTTTATTTTACTAATGTAAAATTAATTAAATATTTTTATATGTAAATATAAATCTCTTGTACTATCTTAAATTTAAATCCTTTGTCAATTTAACTCCTATATGTATTCTAATATACATATAAATAAAAAAATTGAGTTTACTTTTTCTAAAAAAAATATTCTTAATTCTAAATGTAATCAACTAATATTTAACTGTAATAAATAAAAGTCTTCTGTTTAGCAGTTCAACACAAACTTTCAGTTAATACATTTACATGCATAAATTTGAATTCAATTATAATTCTTTGACGAAATTCGCAATTTGCCGACAGTGTGCCGAAAAAAAATGTTTTTTTTTTTTAAATTTTGAACAAAGAAAAGAAAAGTTGTGACTTTAATGAAAGTTATTAAATTCTGACATTTTTCACTGTAGCTGTCAAATAAAAAATATTAATATACAACGATGACATTTTCTTAATTAGTCATCTGACAGTTTTTATATAAATAAATCCTAGCCGATGGCCTCATGACATTTGTCACTTTTGATGCATTTTGTTTAAACACCTGATGAAGTACACTTGAGTTTTTTTACTGGCGAATTGAGAAAGAAAACAGTTTTATGTGTATAAAACTCATTATATATATATATATATATATATATATATATATTTGTATATAAATAGGTGTTTTTTTAAAAACGTGATAGACTTTAAATTGAATCCCTATCGAAAGTTGTTACTAACCTAAAAAACACCTTTATATAAATACATGTGTGTATGTATGTGTGTTTGTATATGTAAAGGTATGATAAATATGTTTTTTTAGGTTAGATAGAACTTTTGTTAGGGATTCAATTTAAAGTTCTATCATGCTTAAAAAACACCTCTCTCTCTCTCTCTCTCTCTCTCTCTCTCTATATATATATATATATATATATATATATATATATATATATATATATATATATATATATATAATACTATATTATTAAATTTTTAATTGGAAAAAAGTTATATAAAAGATTCTTATTTATTTCAAAAAACTTTTAAATTTGAGCTCTCAATACTATATTTTTTTTAATAAAAAAATTCATTTATATAAGATAGACAGGAATATATATAATGTATAATATTATAAATCAATCATTTACAGACGTACTGAAACCTCAACAAAAGATTATTATCGGAAATATTAAAATGAAAATTATTTTCAATAAAAATATGAAATGAAGGTTTCAATTTCAATAAATATTTAGAAAATATAAATCAAAAAAGATTTATTACAATATTTATTAATCTTATTATAATATATGTCATAATATAATTGATTAAGGATGAAAATACATTTATGAAACTCATATTTGAACACATTAGTTTAAAAAATATTAACATAAAATGCACATACATATATATATATATATATATATATATATATATATATATATATATATATATATATATATATATCTTTTTCTTGACTTAGCAATTTTTAAAAAATATTTTTTTCTTTTTAAAAAATAAACTTTATATATTACATTTGTAATAGAAATATAAAATTTTCTCTTAAAATATTAAACAAAAATATTTAAATAAATATTTTTACACCTTTAAATATATAGAGTGTTCTTTTAAGATTGATAGAATTTTAAATTAAATTCTTATTGAAAATTTTATATAACCTAAAAAAACTCCTTTTATCATACCTTTATATAAATATATATATATATATATATCATCATCATCATAACGCCCACATCAGTCCACTACTGGACGAAAGCCACAATGAATGCTACCATTCATTGGTATTTGGTCATATTCACCACGCTGACCAGGCGGATTGGTGAAGATTTTTTTATTCGGGGTTTACTCCCTTCTCGACAGTTATTTTTACAAGATGAGGTTGTCGGCCTTCATGCTCAACCCTCGACTTGAAAACGAGGGACTCTCCGACTGGGAATCGAACGCAATCTCCCGCATGACACGCGGTGATGCTAACCACTGTACTACCCAGTCGGTATATATATATATATATATATATATATATATATATATATATATACATATATATATATATACATATATACATATATATATATATATATATATACGAAGGTCGTTTGATAAGTATGGTAAAAAAGTAAGAAAAACTAAATTGAAAAATTTAATTAAATTAATTAATAATGATTAATTAATATTATTAATTATTAATTAATTAATTAATTAATAATTAATAATGGATAATTATTTTTTTACATTTTGATTTCGTTATGATTGTTTTTTCTTAATACATCCATATATAATATCAATTATAAAAACTCAATTACATATAAAACTCACAAAACAAAGTGAATTATCTGTTATTCTAATACTAGTTCCAGTAATATATGTACGTGTGTACAAAAAAATTGTGTTATTGTTCTTATAACCTTTTGAACTCTGTACTAGTGTAAGTATTACTGTCTTTAAGTTTGTTGTAAAACAAGTTATTGTAATTGTAAACTAGTAAGATTTCTTTTATCTAGTACGCAGTTTAATTTATTAAAAAAAATAGAATATGGAACAAATTATTGCAAAACTTAATAAAAGTTTAATATATAAATTATAAATAAGTTAAAGATAATGAAAAAATGGAATAGTGTAGAAATATAAAAAAATTAGTATTGAAAAAATTGTACTAAAATTAAATTGTGAAAAAACAATAGTTAAATTATTATTTTATATTTTTTCATAATTTATTTCAAAAAAAAACAAGAATTTTATTAAATTTTAAATTAAATTGAACCATCTAATGAAATTTTATATACTTTTTTTATTTAAACTTAAAAATAGCTTATATATCCTTGTGCCTTTCAAAAAGTATATATGTGTGGAATACGAGTAAATAATAAATAATTGTACATAGATCAGTGAAATTTGATGTCGTTGTTTGATGTGGTGTTTAATAATTTATTACTGAAGTATAATTTCAAATATTGTATTTGAAAAATGAATTTCAATTTCTTTTTATGTATTATAGAATTTAAATTTTATTAATTAATAATATTTTCTATATATTTATAATATTTATATAATAGGTATATAAGAGATAATCAATTTTCTCATCTAAATTTTTTTAATGCGTCTCAAGTTCAGATACAAATTCATTTATCTAAATCTTAAAATGATTTTTAATTAAAAACAATATTGGAATTATTAAAAAACTTACACACACACACACACACACACACACACATATATATATATATATATATATATATATATATATATGTTGTATTTTTTGCATCAATTAATAAAATATAAAATGTATATTCAGACATTAAGTTTATGTATAATATTTGATGTTTATATGTATATAAAATAGCGTGCAAATCGAAATCTGTTAATTAACCAAAAAAATATATAGATTTTTCGCAAGGTATTATACATACGTACGTATATATATATATATATATATATATATATATATATATATATATATATATATATATATATAACTGAGATGATCATCTGAAATTTGCCCTCAGCAGTTCGTATTAATTAATTGGACAACCTTGGAAAAATCATATTTTTTTAATTTTATTTCAAGGTCATTTTCGTAATTCAATAATGTTATTAAGTGCAATTTAGTTATATATATATATATATATATATATATATATATATGTAGGTACAAAAATGTAAAACTAGCTTATATTCTTAAATTGTCATCATTTTGAATTTAGATTTTTTTTGTGTATAAATTCGTAACTAATTAAAGTATACAAAACTTCTTAAAATATCTTAATTATTTTTAAATATTTATTTTTTAAAATGCCTCTCTCTCTCTTTCTCTCTCTATATATAGAGGGAGAGAGAGAGATATGTAAAATCGAATTATATTATTAATTTTATGAAGATGAATTTAGAATGTATTATAAATACTGCGAATTTTGTAAAACTTATTTCTATATATATATAAAATTATTTAAAATCGAATTATAATTAATTTTATGAAGATGAATTTAGAATGTATTATAAATATATTTTGTAAAACTTATTTCGAAAATTAAAACTATAATAACGTCATCAAAATTTGAAGCCTGTTTTTTTATTGTATTAAAAAGAAACAAAATAAATTATACACATGCTTCCCCATACACCATTCTATACACATGTTGCTTATTAATAAAAAATAAATCTAGGCGTCTCATTTGGATGATCCTATATAATTTTTATACTTTTTTTTGTTAAGATATATATTTTTTTAATTTATTACGATTTCTAATTCATAAATAATACCTAATACGTACACTTTATAATAATTTCTCACTTTAATACAGATAAATAAGGTACAATAAGTAAAATTTGAAAAATTGAATTAAGGTTAAATATTTACATTATTGATATTTAAAGAAATTGATAAAAATTAGTATTAAGTGAGTTAGTAAATAAATATTTCTTTGATTTTGTATTTTCTTTAATTATATTTTTAAGTAATATTTTTATATATATTTCTAAATTATAGTTTAGAATTAATTTATATTATTTTTGATACATTTAATTCGTATTTTTTTGTTAAATTGTATTTAACAATTATCATATTAAATGCGAATATTCAAAAAATATCATTCAATCATTGTAAAATTGTATCGCTAAAAAATTAATCCAAAATACAACAAATGATTAAATATTAAAAAAATACTAATATAATCATAATTTATAGCATATAATTATTAATTTTTGTACGCACATATTTACATTTTTTTTAATAATACTATAGCTAATTGTGGTATATTGAAGGAATTCATTAAAAACAAGATGTGAATAAACAAGAGTATATTTCCATTATATCGATTTTGTATATTTAATCACATTTGCCAGAAGGCAATGGAGGAAAATTTATTAATCATAATAGTTTCTATGAAGTGTGTTTATCTTGTGTAATATAATTTGTAATCTTTATTATAGTCTCTTTTTTTAAACATCATACCATTCAATTACATTTTGTATAGATAAAAACAATTTTAATTTATGTTAATATTTATATTATTTTCATTTTATAAATTATACAGCACAATTTCAAGGTGAACGAAAAATTGGCACGTGTTAATATATTAACACAAAGCTTTATATGTATATATATATATATATATATATATATATATATATATATATATATATATATACATACATATATATGATCTAATATACATAAATAAGTCATAAATCAGGGAGGAACAATTTTAATAAATAATATCTCACTGCAAAAAATTACAAATTGTTAAAAATATGAATGATTACATCATTTTTTTCTTTTTAAAAAGTGTCTTCATGAAAAAATCTATTTTTTTTAAATTTTGATTATATTCTATGGTTATTTTTATATTTAATATATCTACTATATAATTCAATATTTTCAACAAAGTTAAAATTGAAGATGTAAATTTTAAACAATATTTTAGTTTATATATATATATATATATATATATATATATATATATATATATATATATATATATATATATATATATATATATATATATATATATATATATATATATATATATATATATATATATATATATATATATATATATATATATATATATATATATATATATATATATATATTAACGGTCACGTTCCTTTCATAAACACAGTTGTTTTGAAAATGTTCATAAAGAGATGTAAAACTTGTATAATACTAAGCTGAGTTGCAACAATTTCGCATCCGTTTCCGCACGTTACATCATAAATATTAATAGAAACTAATTCAGCATGAGTACCTTGTAAGTTTTTCAACGTTTGTTATTTCGGAAGCATATTAACAAGTTTAGGATTCGTCATGATGTTGAAATTTGTGTCCGTATTTTATACATACATACATACAAATATATATATATACATTTATATATATATATATATATATATATATATATATATATATATATATGTGCGTGTGTGTGTGTATGTATGTATATTGGTACAAAACGGAAACTGTTATAGAATCATTACTTAACAAGTCGGAAAAATTATTTCAGTTTATGAAAACATAAACTATTTATAAAACTTTAAAAACAATTTACGTTATTGGAATATGAATTAAAATTAGTTTAGTATTATTACCATTTGTTATATATTATAGATTACAAAAAAATATTATAAATTATTTCTTCAATAAAAAATAATATACATTTCATAAATATTACATATAAGTAAAATATGGATAAAATATTTTAATTAATTTTAATTTGTAACAAATAATTAATAATAAATATTACTTACTTTTTAATTCGAAACTAGAAAAAAGTATATTTATTAAAACACTATTCTGCCATACATAAATTTCTATAGTGAATAATACAGAATGAACCAATCGAGACTCGAAGTTTAGATACACATTTACATATTAAATTTTTTAGTTTAATTTAGGTCAACCTATATATAAATTGAAAAAAATTTTTTTAAAAAAATCATCCCCATAATTTTTTTAAATAATATATATATATATATATATATATATATATATATATATATATATATATTACAGACTGGGTAGCACAGTGGTTTGCATCACCGCATGTCATGCTGGAGATTGCGTTCGAGTCCCAGTCGGAGAGTCCCTCATTTTCGAGGGTTGAGTATGAAGACCGACTACCTCATCTTGTAAAAAAATAACTGTCGAGAAGGGAGTAAACCCCGAATAAAAAAATCTTCACCAATCCGTCTGGTCAGCGTGGTGAATATGACCAAATACCAGTAAATGGTAGCATTCATTGAGGCTTTCGTCCAGTAGTGGATTGATATGGGCTTTATGATGTGATGATGATATATATGATTATGTAAATCAATATTTTTTATTACGTTATTGAAAAAGTAATAAAAATAATTATATGTGAATGAAAGAACATGATAACCGGAATTGCAAAAAATTATAACATAAATATGATTCTCAAATTTTCCAGAGCTTGATTTTCATCATAAATTAAAAACTAAACTTTATTGCAAGGAAGTTTGGAAAGACGAACATAAATGTAACAGTTTAACGTCCAGTTAAATTCATTACAACATTAGAATATGAAGAAATTGTATTTATTACATTTTATTTCTCATAAAAAATACATACAATTTTACGAAACATTTGATGAACAATATCACAGCATATGCATTTTTGTTGTTAATTAGCCTCGTTAACGACACTATTAAATGAATTACTTGAATTTATTAAGTCAGTGTCCGCAATGCATTTTGTTAAAATACTTACAGGATATATGTACATATATACTGCTATAAAACGTTTGATGTTTTACATAAAAATTACATACATTTTATCGTTTTTCATGATACTTTAACGCTTTGTGATTTTATTTGACAGTTTATCTTATCGATTTCATTATCAAAGTAGAAATGTTACAACAACTACATTTAAAATAAGAGCACTTTTTATGAAGTCAAAGATAAGAACAAATACATTTTTTAACAATTAACCATTTTAAGTAATGCATCAGTTCAATTTGAATATATATATATATATATATATATATATATATATATAGGGTCATCCAAATGTGACGTCTAAATTTGCGTTTTATTAAAAAGAAACTATACACATGTTTATTTTTAATAAAACACAAATCTAAGCGTCACATTTGGATTACCCTATATAATCTAAAATATTAATTAATTACTTAAATAATTTCCTTAAAATTAAGTCCATCAAATTATGAAAAAATTCATAAAATCATTTTTTCTATAATTTTTTTAAAAATATATTTCATGTTATTATTATAATACAAATTATTGTTTCAGGTATGGAATTAATTTTTTCCCCGAGGTTAAAAATTAATCATAACATATTCATTCATATTGATTTATATTTTTAATTGCTTAAAATAGTCTTTTAATCCTTATTTGGTTCAGTTTTATTTATTTTGTTTATTTATACTAATATTATATAGGTCATCCAAATGTGAAGCCTAAATTTGTATTTTATTAAAAAGAAATATTTGTTTAGATTGGTGTATAGGGAATCATGTGTATAGTTTTTTTCTGTTTCTTTCTAATGAAACACAAATCTAAGCGTCACATTTGGATGACACTATATAATTTTATTTTCTAATCATCCGAAAAATATTTCCACAAATTTTAAATTGTGTCTAGTATTTTAATTATTAAGCTGTTTACATTTTTTTTACAAATTATATAAAAATATTTTCTTGATGCAAATTTATTATATATATTTTTATTGGAAAAAAATGACAAAAAGATAATAATTTTTTAAAATATCTTTATCCATATACTTATTTCAAAATTTCATTACATTATTATATATAAAATAAATAAATAACGAATTTGATTTATTTTATTCAACTAAATATTATAAAATATTCATTTAATAAGAATCAGGAATGTCGTTCTGTTTTGTATTTTATCAATTTTAATAAAAACATATTTCAAAAACATTTTCCTAGTAAAATAAAAAAAAATACAAAGGAACTATGATGAATTCATTTTCATACAAATAAATTAAAATTGATTTTGATAAACGAATTTATAATAAAATTCTTTAACAATGATAGCATCGCCATCGAAATGTATATTATCAATTTATTGTTGTTATTAATAAATAAAATGAACAATAAGTAATTATTGATTGCTTTTAAAAATTTTGTTGTTAAAATTGAACATTCATTTCTGAAAATAACAGAAATAATTTTAAAAAATTAAAAAATAGATTTTAAGTCGAAAATTTACCCTTATTTTGTATTTATAACATTAATTAAAAGTTATTATTTTTTTAAAAAATATATTTTTATATTTGTTATTTTATTTATTTTTAAAATTTAAAAAAATATTCATTTATTATAATATTTCAGACATCATTTATCTTATTAATTTTAATGTTATTTTTTCTTTATTTTTCGTAATTAATACTTAGAACTCTTTATGACATCATTATTAAATTCCGAATATAATTATATACAATTAATAGTAATATAATACTTTGAAACATATGCCATTTTCTATTAATACCGTATCTGATTCTTTAGTTAAATTTTAATAAAGATGTAGCCATATTTTAAAATTATTGTATTGTTTAAAATTAAATAAAACGATTAATATATATTTGACCTAATTATAAATATATATATATATATATATATATATATATATAGTTTCAATTAACGGATTAATAATAAATTAATTTAATTAATAATCATGAAATTAATGAAAAAAAATGTAATAGATACTAATGGTAGGTCAAGTTAGTGACTTTGAATAATCGGAAAGAAATAAAAATATGTAAAATATAAAAGTATATAGCGGGATTGTCACTGTAGGTTGCATTAATGAGAATAACGGCTTATAAAGTTTATGAATGTGTATATTTACATATTTATAATATTTTATTTTAGCATTCTTCGTTTCGAACTGAATTCCGTTCACTTATATATATATATATATATATATATATATATATATATATATATATATATATTAAAGAATATAAAAATATTTTAATTGTTAAATCCACTAAAAAATAATTTAAGTTATATTAAATTGAATATTTCATAAATAGTTTAAAAATTAGCTGACTGCATTTGCAAGAAGTTAATTGTCATTTTTAGTAATTTCTCTTCTCTATTTTAAAACATTTTTTTAAATACAAAGTTCATTTATTACAAAATTACAAAGACAAAGTCATAAATTTTATATGTTAGCTAATCTTTTATCTTCTGAGTTGATGAAATATAAAAATGAAATCTAGACATATTAAAATTCAAAATCTTGTTTTTCTCGAAATTCTTCTTTTATGCAGTTGCAAAATTTGAAGATCGTTGACTGGTAGCAAAAATTATTGCGTAAATTCTTTTTTTTACGAAATTTATTTTCTTGTTGATATTTATCACAAATTTTATGTCTTAAAATTTAATGACTTTTGTAAATATTTCTTTATATACCTATCATTTTTAAATAACATATAAGTTTTTTTTATAAAAACGTAAGATAAAAATGGAAATTGAAATGTGTATAAATATAGAATAGATTTTTTATAGAAGCACTAAAAAAATGAAAATTTAAATTTAAGAATAAATTATTTATAACTCCAATCTCTTATATGTATCTATTTAATTCATAAAACAGATGCAAATTTATCATATAAATTATCTGTTTTGCTTTTACAATATTTTAATAGTTTTGTAATTTTTTCTATATTTTATTTTTATAATTTTTAGCTGAAGCTAAAGATGGAAATATTTTAAAAGTATATAAATCAGTTTTTTATAATACAAAATAAATGTTCAATGAATTTGGTATATTTTATAGATTTATCAGAACGTTTTAATTAAATAAAATATTATTAAAACCTAATTAGATAAAAATATCGTAATATGAAAATTACAAAATTAAATGTAATTGGAATATTTTTTTCATATTTAACCTTGTGTAACAGCAGTGCAGTCAGTTTTATTATACAGAATTTTTTCATCAAACAATGGTACTATTTGGTTCGATTGCAATGTTCACTCAATGGCACATTATCTGCAGCACATTCATAACTCATGACATTTTAGTACGGCTATCATATAACGTTAATAAAAATTTTATTATTTTTTTTATGTCTTAATTAATTTTTTTAACTTTATTTCAAATTAACATTAACCTACTTAGATGTTATCTGAAAACAAAAATAACCTAAAAAATTAATTGTATAATAAAATAAATCTTCAGATATTATAATTATTTTTATCAAAAAATATACATATTTATTTTCAGATTGTTGATATAATTTTCAAATTATAGTTATTAAAAGAAAATTGATAATTAAAATTATTTTAAACATTGATAGAACCATAGATCTGTTCAATATTCAAAATAAACTAGGAAAGTTTTTATTTAAAAAATAACATATGACTTAAGTTGAAACTCAAAAATATCATACATTAGTGAACAATCCTTTGGGATAACTTTTTTGATATTGCAGTCACATAGAGTTTATACTTTATTATGCAGAACTTTTTTTGTATTATGAAATAAACTTTTTTTGAGTTTGTTTTGAATCTTTTATTATATCAATATAAAAGGCAAATTATTTGTAACTACTACACTATTTAAATTTTAATTAATAACATTTTTATCTATTCTTCAATAGAAATTATAATTGGAATCTTTTTGTAAAAAAATATTAATAATAATATAATTTTCAATTACTTTATATTATATGTAATATTATTAAAAACAAAGATTTGAACTTGTAACTCCTAGCTAATAACTTATGCTGACTAATCATATCAAATTATTATTAATTTCTTACTATAAAATTAAATAATTATATTATCGCATTAACTCGTAAAAATGTCTGTTATTATATACATATATAACATTTCTGTTTTAATTTAATTAATTTATAACTGTTTCTAAATGATTTGCAAGTTGATAGCTTGTCTTTAACTAGTATTAAAATTATTTTATTTTATTTCATATTAAATAAACTACTTTTACACGTTTGATTTTTTTGAATGATATACAGTTTTATTCCATGATAGATTTTGCAGGAAGTAAATTTATTGACCTGAATGTCAAATAAAATTTATTTTCAATTTAAAAAAATATTTAATGTATCCATATAAATTTTAATCCGTTGAAATGCATCCCACTCTTTTTTAACTTTATATTGGTATCGTTTATTATGAAATATAAATGTAATAAAAATAAATGTGATAATTTGTAAGTGAATGTATTTATCTTTCGTATAAATTTTGAATATTAATAACTTAAATACATTTTATATTTTAGTTAGCAGTAGTGAATTATTGTAAAAGTTAAAAGTTCTTAAAGGTATCTTAACATATTTCAATTAAATAAAAAGTTTTATGAAAAATAATATGGAAATAAACAATTAAATGTGTTGGTTAAAAATAGTGTTAATGAAAATGTTTAGTAAAATAAAGTAAACGTGTATTTTATCAGCGAAATGCCACAGACTTCCATATTGCGGAATGGGCATTATGCCGTTCCTATACATTCTGCCCAAACTTCAGCCCACCATAATGGTCATGCTACGTTACATAACAGCCAAACCATTATACACCACAATGGACAAAGTGTCCACTATGGTGCACCACCGATAGTTCACAGTAACGGGCAATCGGTTCATCATAACGGACAATCAGTTCATCATAATGGGCATACGAGTCTGCATAATGGCCATACACCCAATCATCAACATTACAATGGATACAATGTTCATCAGATGCAGCCTGCTAAAGTCAACGGTCATGCAAGTAAGTGAAAATCTATTTCAATGAATCCAAAAAAAAACAAAATATTTTGCATTCATATATTCATATATATTCATATATATATATATATATATATATATATATATATATATATATATATATATATATATATATATATATATATATATATATATATATATATATATATATATATTTAGGGGATAGACACAAACGAACTATAAAACTTTTTTGTTTATACTTTGTCTATTACATTTATGAACTTTCCGATGAACTATTTTTTAAAAAACACTATATGTAAGATAATTATAGAGTTACTATTTATTTTAAGATTTTACAACATAATGCTCTAATGATAATGACATCGCCGTTGAAATGCGCATAAATCTATTTTGTTATAAACAACAAAGTGAACAATAAGTAATTATTAAACACTTTTTAATATCTTATAGTTTTGAGAATGATAATTCATTTATATAAATATACACACCTATTGAGTGTGATTATTACTTTTACTCTGTTTTATATTTTTTTTTATATCACTAAATTTTAATATATCATGACATCGCTTAATTTTGATTTTTGATCATTGTTTTTAAGGGATTTTTTTATGATTTATGTATATATAATGTCTTAATTTTTGATATTGTTACTCTGGAAGTAATTAATAGAGCTTAATTTAGTTACGGATACTCCAGATAAACACAGTAACAATCTTTCCATATTCAAAATCTATTAAATTACTCATTTTAAAGTTAAATTTAAAATGTAATTAAAATTCTAAAAACATGTTACATCGCATAAACGAATAAAGTAATATCAACAAAAAGGTCTATTTTTCAAATATTAAAAATACAAACATTTTTATTGTACATTTCCTAATGTTTCCATTATTTTAACCATCTTTTGTCTACAATAACAATTTCTCATGATTGTAATTTAAAGAATTCTTTTTAAATTTCAATTATTCTAGTTCACAATTGTTCAAGACAGTAAACTACTTAACAGAATTATTTCAATAACAGTACTTAGTTGAAATTAATTGATTTATTTTTAGCAATTAAGTAGATTTGAATAAACAATTATTGCAATATGAAAATATTACTCTAAAAAATATTTTTATTCATAAAAATTAGATAAAATCAAATAAAACGAATAACATTTGCTTAATTACTTTAATTGTAGAAACAGATTAAAGAATTTGGTAATATTTTCTTTATTATTATTATTATTTTCATTTTCAAAAAAACACATATATACATTTTCCTTGTAAAAGTGTTTGTAAAACATATAATAATTTATAAATCCTATAAAAATCAAACAATAAACTTGTAAAAAATATTTTTTGGATATCAGCAGTATAGATATATTTTATTTATATTTCAAACAATTATAAAAATTTGAATTGCTTCTATAAATTGAAATATAATTCCAATATAATAAAATTCTACGACAACAAAATCCAATGAACAATTTAAATTTTTACTTTAAAAGTCAACAATTTAAAAATTGATTATTTTGACAAGTACATAAGATTTTACGTGATTATGTTTCGAAAATAATAAATGTGATTCACGTGAATAGCTATTTGAAATTTTTAAAATTCTCTTGAAAAAATCTGCGGAATTATATAAAAATATTTAATATTATATTCTGAGATTGAATAAAACAAGATATTAAATAACTACTAGCGCTATTAAAAAGGCAATATGAAAGGCGTTAAAAATCAAAAAAGAATTATTAATATAAAATGATACAACATGAATTACTTTGATAATAAAAAAACACTTACAAGTGAAATATATAGCCAATAAGGGAAAAATTAATATCGTTATAATACTATTAAAATCTAATAAATAATACGTTAGTAACCAATATAAATTTGAATTTATAGTCCGGCCAAGCATAAGAATGAATGATACAAGATAGCACAGCTTCCTAATAAGAATAAGGCCATATATTAAATACTTTACTGGAACATTTATTAGTCTATATCTTTAATGAAATCTTTGAAATTATTTTGATATACACTACCTTAAAAAACACGTTTTTTTAAATGTGACATTTACGATTTTTTTATAGTAAAAACATAATCACTGCTAATTTGTTTGATTAATTATGAAGGTGCGGTAAACGTTATATATTTTAAAACGTATGAGTCGTATTTTTCAAATAAACACTTTTTTCTACAGATATAAAATGAAGATAGGTATTATCTGTTTTTTTTATTCCAAGAAAGTTTTAAGAATATAATGAACAAAAACTAAAGAGATAAAATGTTATTAAATATTCATACAATACATTATATATTATATCTACCGAATTATATTCTTAAAACTTATATTATATAAACTTAAACTATTATATTATTTATTATATCTACCGAATATTTCAGTCTGCTTAACGAACAATAATTTTAAAGACAAAAATTAATTTAATCAAAGTTATATGATACATTTTTTTGGTTACATTATGCATCGGCGTCCTTTAAAATACACTAAAATAAATTTTTTATCATCATCAGTATTTATCAAGGAATAGTGAAGGAAAAATGTCTGTCAATAAAGTTCATTTATGGCACTGTATACTTTACAAATATCAACAAGGAAAGAATATTGCAGAAATATATAAAAATTTGTGATTTTTTTTTAAGCAAATGCAATATCTGAAAAATATGGAAAAGATTGTTCGAAAAATTTAATAATAGAGACTTTAACTCTAAAGACAAATCACACTCTGGAAGACCTTCTATGATAGATGATAATATTTTTCGTAACATTTTAGAAGAAGATTCGTTTTTATCCACATTAGAGATAGCAAAATTATCAAGATGTATATCACATAAATTGGTTGCTAGGAACAAGCAGAATCATATTTTACTCATTAGAAATGAATTGTTTTTGGAACGCCTCATAATTGAAATTGAAAAATATTTTATATAGTAAGGATAAAATAATACTGCAAAGCTGGACAACCTATACACAAATGAATTTTCACCCCTACACCACAATGTTTTTAAGTGTTCAATAATCACTTATTGTTCACTTGTTTTTTATAATTATATAATTTATAATTACATAATTATATCGGCTGATGCATTTCGATGGCGACGCCATCATTGTCAAAGCCTTTCTCTGTCAACCTACTTTGTCAACATCTAAATAGAGTTTAAATATGAAAAAAGAACTTTATTGGGAGGTTCTAGTTACCCAGCATATTTTTCAGTAGCACCTTTTAACTATAGTACCTTCCAACTACCATTTATTTTTGCCTTTGCAGAATTTTCTTATCATAAAAAAATTTAATGAAGATGTAGATCTGAAAAAAGCACTGAATGATTTTTTTTACTTTCAAAGAAAAGTGATTTTATCAGAGAGAAATTGTTGTTAATATTAATGGAAATTATATTGTTAATTGAGCCTTTCAGAAGCCAATGTGATTAAGTTCATTTTCATATTTTTGTAATTTTTAATCAAACAAATAATGTTCTTTTTATTTATTAAATGATTTACTCGTTGTTTCGTTTTTTCTATGTCAAAAAGGTATTTTATGGCTTTTGAATATGTTGTATAATAATTTCAGAAGCCATTATGATTAAGCCCATTTTTATCAACATTTTGGAAGGAAACGCAGCAGGAATTCTGGAAAATGGCATTGAAATAATGAAAAACTAAAAGGGTAAACAATATTAAAATAGAAATAATAAAATAATTCCTGCAAAAAAGTTTGATAATAAACCTTGCAACTGTTTACGATAGTGTAACTGTAATATAACATTTTCTCAAAGAAAAAAGGCTATGAAAAGGTTTTACAAGCTTAAAGATCTTCATAAGCAGAATATATTTTTAAGGGGTTTGATTAAAGCTTGCGCTATCAAAAGACAACGATCTAAAAATAACACCAAAGGACCAAGATCTCAGTCTTTTGAATATTTTATTACACTTAACCGACAAGACGTTCGTGTGTGTAAAAAATATTTCAAAGAAACATATCAAATAGGGCGACTATATAATTATAAATAATAAACAAATTTATCAATATTTTCTTTCTATTATTTTACTAATAAAGTTCACAATAACCAATGCTATAGTTTAATTTTTATATTTTTCAGTTGCCAAAAGGCATAAGTCCGAAAATTTTTAAAACATTGCCATTGTCCCAATAAATATTTATGTTTTTGTTTGTACATCGTTTTATAACTTGTTCTGTTGTAAAGCCTACATCTTGAAAAAATACTTTCTATATATTTTTGATCAAATTTTTAAACAAAAGAATTAAAAATTCATGTATTAAAAAACATTAATTTTCTCAATTTTTGTTTAATGGACTCGGTCACATTGGCTTCTGAACGGCTCAATTATATATTGATAAACACTATGAAAATAATTTTTTTCTTATTTTTTTCTTCAATAATTAAAAAAAACAGAACTTTTTGATAGACCTAATACATATATACATACATAAATATATATATATATATATACTGTGAATCATTTTCATAATATTATATAAATTGGAGATATTAACATATTGAAATTAAATTAATATGTTTAAAAATTAATATGATGTAAATAAAAATGATATTTCAGTTTCCTTATATTCACTACCATAAATTAATCAACTAATTAAAAAATGTCTACAAATTTACATGTCGGAAACAGGAATCGAACACATGACCTTCTGAATAGAATGTAATATCTTTATTTTTCTAATTAATATAATCACTCACAAGACTTAATCTCTATATAAAAGAAATTCTATTTCATAACTTATTACACTATTATCAATAAATCAATAATATATTTGATTTTATGGCCTTAACATATTTTGCACAAACTACGTATAATTTTAACTAAATATCAAACTGACGTCATTTTCAAATGTTAATAATAAAATGACACATTCGAGTGTGTATAGTGTTTAATTCACGAAAATGTCATTTTAGATCAAATCAGCAAACATAAGTGTTATAATTTGTCACATATACAAGTTTCTTTTGAAATATTTTTTTATAATAATCTGTTATTTAATTTTTACATAGTATGTATTATGAAATATTTGATGAATAAAATGATTATTTTTAAATTTAAAGAACAAAATGTATTGAGAATGAAATTGATTGAGGATCGATTGATTAGATGAATAGCTTAATATAAATTACAGTTCATTGAACACTAATACGTTATTCGTTGAATAAATGAAGCTTGTAGCAAGTTAATGGTAACGAATAAGAGAATGCAGTTTAGTAATTTAATCAAGTACTACTTTTGTTATTTCTATTGATAGCATTTTTCCTTGTTTGTTCTTTTAAAGTTTCACATACATCTCTTAAAGCCATTTCATGAATTTTTAATGTAACTGTCTTCATTTCAAAAAAGTCTCAAAAATAGTTTTATTTTTTTGTACAACATTTCTAAACAGTAACTTTATTTATTCCATAATTAATTATTAATAAATTATATTTAATATTTCTTTTTTTTAAAAAAAACTAATGTCGACGAGACCTAAAAAATATACGTCAATTATTTTTTATAATTTTTAAATTAAATTATTTCAAATAACTCTTACTATTGATGATCAAATTGAATTGTTTATTTTATTGTTAGTCGTATATAGATATTATTATATATTAAAAACACAAGGGTATAATAAAAATATCTAAATTTTATAGATTAAAAATATCTTAAACATATTTTTTTTAAAAAAATATATATACACCTAAATTCTAAATACTATTGAAAAAAATAAATAAGTAGATAAATATCCGTTTATTGTTCTATAAAAAACCGTTAATTTTACTTTTCTCTTCGTTCACTACTTTCGTAAATTAATTAAATGATTATATTGTACCATTCGTTCTATATAAAACCATTTACCTTTACTACAATTTATTGTACGCAATCTTATCCAGTTTTTTTTTACTTATAAGATGGGCTGGGTCACGCTGCAAATTGTCTAATCTTTCTCGTTATTTCGTGAAACACACAGGAATTTTCCGATTGCAAAGATTTATATACTCTTACTTGTTATACTATTAACAATTTTATTTATAAGAAAACGACAAATTGGTATCTGGAAACGAAATTGATGAGATCGATTCAAGTTTATAATCTAAATAAAACATTCTCTTCTTTATTTATTTTTGGACTATTTAATAACATACATACACACGCACACACACACACACACACAGACACACAGACAGACACACACACACACACACACACATATATATATATATATATATTTATATATATAAATAATTTCTATTTAAATTATTTATATAAACTTAGATATTGATATTTTATTTCTGTAGGAATTTTGTCAAAATTAATCTTAAATGATTATAAAGACAGATATTTATTATTTGCATCTATTTACTTTTATTATATATAAAAGTAAATATATATACATAATTTTTAATATATTTCCATAATAAATTAAAGAAAAAGTATCTATTTTTATAAAATAATCATTTAAATTTAATTTCAACAAAATTATTACAGAAATCAAATATCAATATTCAAGTATATAGAGGGTCATCCAAATGTGAAATCTAGATTTGTGTTTTATTAAAAAGAAACATGTGTATAGTTTCTTTTTAATAAAACACAAATCTAGGCGTGACATTTGGATGATTTTACATTCATGTATAATCATATAAACTCAAAAAACATGTTAAAAATCAATAATATAATTAATATTCATAAATTTCATTAAAATTTGTTTTAAGATACTTCCTTCAATACAAATAATTTCATTAATACGTTTTAATTACAATACCGTCCATTTCACAGTTTAATTGATTTTAAAAAAATATTTTAGAATAGAATATAGTTAAGTATTTTTTATAATAGGTCTTTCGATAAGGGGGCTCATCTTTAAAATTAAATAAAATGAATTTTATTAAGGTATGGCGGAAATCTTTATTGCGGATTAAAGTAAATTCAAAGCCATTATGTTTTAAAAATAATATCGTTCAAATGACCTCCACGGCTTCATTTGCAGATGTCGATCCGAAAGACCCAATTTTGGATGACTCTTACACATAAATCGGGTTGGATTTCAGTAATGGCTTGAATGACGTTGTTTTTCAGGTTGCCAATTGTTGCTAGTTTATTGGCATAGACCAAAGATTTAACGTAGTTCCAAAGAAAAAAGTCTAGAGATGTTTAGTTACACGATCTTGGCGGTCAGTTGACATTACCTCTTCTCAAAATAACGTAACCTGGAAACTTTTCCCTCAATAACGCCATTGTGTCACCAGCTGTGTGGCACATAGTATCATCTTGTTGGAACCACATGTTTTCTATATCCATATCATCCAATTTGTGCCAAAAAATCGGTTATCATCTCTTAATACCTTTTTCATTTCTGGATGCAAAGGAAGTTCCTGGAACTGTTATAGATTGACATCGTCTCAGATCCGACAATTTTACTTGTTTAAAAAGCCATTCAGCCAAAAATGCGCTTCGTCAATGAAGATGATTATTTTACACGAAATGTTTGGCGAACAGAGCACGAATTTTTATAATAAATTTTCACAATTTTCGAGTTGTTGAAGCATTTAATTTTCCATGATTAAATGACAGCTATAACATAACACTAACGTCATAGAATGACAGCGCTGTTACTTCAAACATAACCATGATCGACTATCAAAATTCAGACATGGCTATTGAAAGATCCTTTATAATATATTCTCCTAATTAAGATTTTTTTCTTATTTCATAAAAATAATTGAACCTTTATAGAATTAATAATTAATATGAGGAGACTCAAATTAAACTTAAGGGTTTAAATATACATTTATTTATTTATTATCATTTATTATATTTTACTATCCTTCAGTCCCATTTGTGCCATCCTATGGAATCTTGAACATATTTTTTTGCTCTTTTTATGATATCTATTAAGTAATCATCAAAAATAAATATACAGTTTTTTATTTATACGTATATTTTATATATATATATATATATAAACATTTTTATCTTATAATAGCTTTTTAATCAGCATAACAGTAAATAAATACAGTAGTTAAAATTTGACAAATACCTAAAGGTATCGTAAAAATATGATGTAATATGACGATTTTTAAATACAGTTGGTGTAAAAACAAATTAAAATTGAATTATTCATAACATGGAGGATAAAGTGTACACATGCGGACACGCATAATGTAGACACAAAAAATGTATATATATATATATATATATATATATATATATATATATATATATTTAATTGTGTGTTAACCAGTCTATTTATGCTCTTGTTTATGTGAACTATGTGTCTGTTACATATTGAATGATTCTATAGTGATTGCTGCACACGTCAAGTTCAAAATAATCAGGTCAGTAGAATTAATAAGGTGTTAATTAATTCAGTTCAACATTTCAACGTACAGTTATTTTTTATGCTGAGCGGTTCGCAAATTCTTACTATAACAATGAAAAAATTACAGTGGGCAATTGCAACACGTTTACTTTATATAGTGCAACTTCCCAAACAAAATACACGCTTTGTTACACTTAAATTTTCGTTTATTGACGTAATTTTCTATACATTATTAAAATAACGTACCCATACATATAATATATATGTAGATACAGAAACTAAAAAAGTTTTAAACATATATAAATTTATATATGCTAGAAACAATAATAATTTCTCTTTACATATTCACATACATACAAGCATATATATATATATATATATATATATATATATATATATATATATATATATATAAATAATACAATGAAATTATTAACAATTTTTAAATAGATAAAATAAATGCATAAATAGCAAGTAAAAATGTAGTATATTTCTAGAAAATATTTTTTATTTTAAAAATATATAACAGTAAATTTCTTTAATTCACAGTTTTAACCATATATATATATATATATATATATATATATATATATATATATATATACATATACATATAGGGTCATTAAACTTATATATCAAAAATTACAATTACATTTTTTTAAGTATGATATTTTTAACAAAATTTATAAATAAACGTAATTCACGAAAAATTGGTTGGAACAAGGTTAAATTACCGATAAAAATACATGAACAATTTGTTGTAAAAGTACTCACAGTTAGTTTGATAATTCTGAACGCTGTTAATAATGATTCGAGCCCATTTACCAGTGGAAACGACTTCCTGATTATTATTTTTTTGTTGAACTTTTCATCACTGTTCTAGTTAAATAGTAATTTGTAGAAAAGAATTTAGAATTCAAATGTCTTTATACTGACAAATATAAGAGTTCATATATCAATGCAAATAGAGTTAAAACGTTTTATTTACATGTTCATAATTAACATTAAATTTATTACAAAATTTTATTTTAATAAAACTATATATTTCATATTGAACGGCTTAATATTTTTAACAAATTATTTATGTATTGAATTGATTGTTCATTAAAAATAGCTATTTATTATTTATAATCTGTTATTTAAATATAAAAATCGTCATTTAGTTTCATTATTATATTTTTTCAAAATAATCATTTTTACTATATTATAACTGAAAATTAATAAGAGCATAATATTTTTAATGTCTTTATTTCTATAAAAATATAATAATTAGTAAATTTATTACATATCTCAAAGATATATATTTTTTTCTAGAATTTATTTTAGAAAGTCTTTAACAATTTAGTAAAATTTTAATAATAAATTAATTATTTTATTATTTTTTAAAATAAAATATAATAAAGTCATTACTTTATTTTATGTATTTTTTTCATTAGATTAGTAAATTACAAAGAAATCGTATTCAGATTACTATATTTAAGATTGATTCACTATTCCAGCGTATGACCTGATTTAATATTAGTATTTTTGTTTTTGAATTTGAAATTGGGTTTTATACCAGGTTAGGTTTTTATAATAAAGGGCCATCTAAATGTGACGTCTAGATTTGTGTTTTATTAAAAATAAACATTTGTATAGGGAAACATATGTATAGTTTCTTTTTAATAAAATACAATCTAGGCGTCATATTTGGATGACCGTATATAAAAAATACACAACGGCCTATCGTTGTTATAAACGAAATAAATAAACAGCTAGTAATTATTGAACATTTATTAATATATTTTGCTGTTAGGATGATAAGTGTAATAATTTATTATAAGTTTTTCTTTTATAATTTTTCTTATCTTTGAATTTAGTACGAAATAAAACATACAATATGGTATTAAATAAATTTTAATTGTTTTAATTGAATTTGTTATAAAAGCATGTACAAATATATATATATATATATATATATATATATATTTATTTATTTACTTATAACGAAATAATTTAAATAATAACGCAAACAGTTATATCTAATATATTTTATTACAGCATTTGAAAATTATCATACTAAAATGCATCTATGGATCTTTCTTCACCTAATACAAAGTAAAAACTTGTACGAATCTGCATATTTCTCGTACCTTATTTTATTTACATAAAACTACAACGGTATTGACCGTGATTATCATACATACACGCTCTAACGTTGAATTTACTTGCACTGTTTATAACGGGTTATTTTATTCCGTATAAAAATGTTCTCACGCGAGGGAGTGAATGTTCAATATTGAGGTCTATGCGAAGTGTCTATGATAAATTACCGATATATGACCTGCAAACATAAAAAATACACGAAATCGAAAGTAAACCAATGCTAATCGTTTAAAATACAGTTGCTCTTTTTAATAACGCTCGATGTTTGTCAACGAGATAATTATATATCAGTTAAATGCATTTTTAGATTATTTTATAATACATACATACATACATACATATATATATATATATATATATATATATATGTATATATATATATATATATATATATATATATATATATATATATATATATATATATATATTATATGTAAAATAGTTGCTAATGTAAAATATTTTCTAGCATTTACTGACAAGTTTTAATAAGAAAAAAATGTCTTATCCTAAAGCAATATTTTTAATGAGACAACACTATGTATATATATATATATATATATATATATATATATATATATATATATATATATACATTTTGAATCCATATGGATAAAGTACAATTATTTCTAACATTATTTAAATTCGTTCCATGCAATAAACTAAATATTTTACACTTTATTTGTTTGTATGCTAATATTTGCATAATTACTAGACAATTTAATTTTATTATATATTTATATGTGTATATGAACATTAAAATTTTTGTTGACAGATTAATTTATATTTTGTCTTTAAACTTTTCTTAGTTACTATATTTAAAATTATTTTGCATATATTATATATATATATATATATATATATATATATATATATATATATATATATACTCGTATATAGCTATTTCCTTTTTTTAATATACAAAAATGATGATTTTTCAAGAACATTTTATTTCAAGAATAATACAGATAAATATGAAAAGATGTATGTTGGGAAATATACGAAAAGATATGAAAAAAAATGAATGGATCAGAAAGAAAACAAAAATTAAGGATCTTATGGCAAACGTAAAAATTTTTAAATGAAAATAGACCGGTCATGTGACAAAAAGAAGAGGTCATCAGTGAACAAGAGAAGTTGTTAATTGAGAATTTAGATATTTAAGAAGGTCCAGGAAGAGATACAGGAATATATGGAACAAAGAAATGAGGAAATTAATCGGAATGGACTGAAAAAGGAAAGCATTAAATCGGTTGAAGTGAATGGTTTTGGGAAAGGCCTTCATTCAACAATAGTTTGAAAAGGGCTGATGATGGTGACAATATATAATGGAAATATATTTTATTTTTATATAATTTGTGATTAATGAAACAAAAAAAGATTTATTTATTAAAAAAGTTATTAAAATGATATTTAATTATGATTATATATATATGTAATTTTCTAGTATTTTTAAAAATATGAAATATATATTGTAAATAGTACAAATAAATTTTATAAGAGTCTAAAAACTGTAAGATGAAAATAAAAATTTAATTCCATATTGATAGAAATTTCTTTCTAAAATGTATAAAAAAAGTACAATTGAATTATTTAGTTAAAAAATATCGTTATAAATTTAATTTGATGTAAAATATTTTTCATAATAATATTTACATGAAAACTATTTATACGTTTCTCATAATTAATAGGAATAAATTAAGAATAAAAACACGACAGAAAAAGCAGATCATTACCTTTCAATAGACATTTTTTTCATATCAGATATATTTACAGTTTGAAATATTTATATAAACTGATTATGTAATATTTATACGAGCATTCCATAACGGAATTAAAAGATTTTTTATTAAAAAAAATCTTAATTAATCTTAGATTAACGTTTACACTGGTATTTGTACCAGTATTTATTTCTTAGCTTTGATTCGAACAAATTTATGCAAAATGTTTCAATAATTTATTAGATTTTTTTTTATATATATATATATATACATATATATATATATATATATATATATATATATATATATTTATGTCATTTTTTAACTTATATAGGAAATACTTTACTTTGAAATCTTTTCATTTATAAACACATATTTATAACAGAAGAAACGTTTAATCCAAAATTTTATAATATTTATAGTTTATCAATGTACAGTTTTATAAACATTCTGTTCGAACCCGTTAAAATATTTATGGTTTAAACGTCAAGTATTTTTATAAACGAGTATAAAAATGTTATGATATACTAGTTATTTATTTACTAAAACGGTTTTTCGATCTTTACGAAAAAAGATAAATCTTTTATAAAAATAATGCATAAATTTCAAATCTTTAATCAGATAATCGTGTCTGCAGTAAATTTTTAGAAGTTTTTAATTCAAGAAATATAAAATGATTTCAAATATTCTTAAGGTTTTTTCTACAAACTTAATTCGAGATAAAATCTTATTCAAATTTACATTCGTTTTTATATATTTTATGTTATATATTTATACTGTTATATAAATTACGTAAATATATATTTTATTATAAAATCAAGTAAATAATTTCTAACTTATATATATATATATATATATATATATATATATATATATAAACTAAAAGAAAAAAAATGTTAAAAATTAAGTATAGTGAAGTGCTTAAAAACAAATTAATATCAAGTTCATGTAAATAATAATTTAATGAAATAATTATACATTATTCTAGTGAATAAATCATAATAAAAAGAAATAAAAAAATGTCTTGTACTTTTATTATATTTTGATATGGCAATAAATGTTATTACTTGTTTTTTTATATTGACGTTATTTAACATTGAAATAAACTTGGCATATAAAGAACAAATGTTTACGTAATTTTATGAAAACATCAACAAGAGTCAGAAGAATTGATGTACTTTAAACTAAAGAACATAAACACATACACATACATGTGAATGCACGTACACTTACATTTTAGTATCATCCGTTTTATTTTACAGCAAGTTATTACTAGCTTTCGTGTGGTTTACTTTTTTCTTGTAGATTATCATTAAATTTTATAGAAAATTTAAATAGACATTTAGTTTATACAATATTTTTGATTATCGTATTTCTTGAAAAAATCATTACATTGTATTGTACTTAAAATAATTTTTTTTTTAAAGAAAAACTATTACAGTTGATTTTTACGAAAAGTTTTACATGACAAAATATTAAAAAAAATATTTTTTTAGTAACATAAAAATATGTTTAAAAATCAAAATTTAATTTCTTTATTGCACTTACAAATTACTATCAAATAAATACTTTAGAAAAATCTATCAAAATATTTTTTTTGGAAAAAATAAATTATTTTTACAAATTATTGTAACTAAATAAATTTGATATTTGTGTTGTACACAAATATGAATTTTAATAATTAATTTTACATTTATTTTCGTAAATAAATCAATTTATTTGATTACACAAACATTAATTTTTTGCTATCGTTAAACAGAAACATATTTAACGAAACATTTAACATTAACCACACAATTTTCGATACCATAATTTACATATTTATCTTTTATCATCAACAATCATTCATTTTACTGACGCTGTAGTAAACAAACCGATAAAATTGATACATCTATTTATTTTACGATTGTTGTTTAACTACAGATTAGGTAGTTGTGTACCATTGTATATCATATTTGTAATATTATTTGTAATTTAAATTTAATTAATAATTTATGTATATATTAGTTTATGTGCGTATGTTGCGTGTATATATATATATATATATATATATATATATATATATATATATATATATATATATATATATATATATATATATATATATATATATATATATATATATATATATATATATATATATATATATATATATATATATATATATATATATATATATATATATATATATATATATATGAATGTATGTATGTGATATGTATATATAAACAAAGAAAAAGAAGAGAGAGTGTTAACTTTTGAATTATAAAATTTTTCTCTTTATGATTTCCTTTAATATTTAATTTATTGAACTGATATTCTGTGTTAAATCAATATAATAAAATCCTAATTTGTATTTAACTATTTTACTCTATAACTTTGTTATTTGTTTATTTTGCTAAAAACTTATGCATTTAAATTCTGCAAAGGAGTAAATAAATAATTTTACTTCCAAGCAGAATAATAGTACACTTCTAAATCTGTTGAAATACCTTCCAAAAAGAACAAATTCAATTTTTTTTCTAGGGTTCTTTTTTCTTACTTACCTTATATATTTTGTCCATTTTTATATATTTTATTTGTAATATTTTTTCTAAATGTTTTTATTCCTATATAAAGATTGAAATTTTAACAAATATTTTTTTACAAAAATCGTTACTATTATAATTGTAAAAACAATAAATAGTAATTAATGAGAATTTAAATTCATTAAAATATTTTTAATAGTTTTGGAACAATTGTAATGGGAAGATAATGGTATCTAAGAAAACGAAAATCATTTTTTGTTGAAAAATCTAATCAATCTCATTGGTAAAATATTTTTTTTTGTAAATAGACTATTTATGTGTATTTATTTCAATATTTGGCATAAAAATAACCTTTTAGATATTTCTATATTTTACCCAAAAATATGTTAAAGGAGGTGTTTTTAAATTTTTATCAGAAAATATAATAATTTCTTATTTTTTTAATTTTTTCACAAGAATTGATAGTAATATGAATAAAAATACACAAAATATTTATTAAATAAAGTATTTTTAATAATTAACAAGTTCATTGGCATAGAAATTACATCTAAGAAATCAAAAATTAATTTTTGTAGAAAAGTTAAATTAATTTTATTAGGACAATATATTTTCGTCATAAACATACTATTTATGTCTATTTTCTTCAATATACCTTATGAAACTAAACTTTTGAAAATTTTAATTTTTGATTAAAAAATTTCTTTAAAAATACATCTAATTTTTGATAAAAAAATATATAAATGAAAATCGATAACATTATGAATCTAAATACATAAAATAATAGTTAAACAAAATGAATATTCATGAAAATATTTTTTATAGTTTAGAAACAAATTTCAAGTTGAATAAATTAGACAAATAGATGAAAAGTATTTCTATTGAATTGTTTTAAAACAAAAAAAATGTTAATCTTTGCCCCAAACTTTATCAAGGAGTGTATTTTAAATTTTTGATGATTTTTTGGCATTCATTTTCACAAATTGAAACTTTTTTAAATATAAATATTATGTGCACGAGTTTGATTCTATCGTTTGTTCATACTCTATGATGACCATGCGGGTTGGTGAGAATTTTTATTCAGGATTTACTCTCTGAAATAGGTTACATTCACTAAAGCCAAAGAGCCCCATCTGTTTTATATCACCGACTGGAGATCGAATGTACTTTTTCCGTATGACAGGTGGTAATGCTAGCCACTTTACTACCGCTTGGTTATATATACATATATATATATATATATATATATATATATATATATATGTGTGTGTATATATATAAATATATGCATATATATAATACATAAATAAGTAATTGATCAAAGTTGAAATTCGTGAAATATTAATGTTACAAAAAAAAATCAATACCAAAAAATCAAATAAGTACACAAAAATTATTTTTTTAATAAAAAGATCTTTCATTTAAGAATTTCAAAAAAACATTCATTATTCTTATTTATAAATAGATTTTCACTAGAAAAATAAGCAATCCAAATAATACAAGTGTAATAAATACAATCATTAAAAGTAAAACAATGTGAAAAAAATATTTACAGTTTTACTTTATGTGTTCTTTGAAAAATCTTTTACATAACAGCAGAAAAAACACTTTAATTACCATAAAAAATTCTCAGAAACAAAAGTAAATATGTTTTTAATATTCTCAACTGATTAGCTAAGTAATTAAGCCCGTTGATTATTTTTTACTCGTTAATATTATTTCGTCAACTTCAACATTTTACCTATAAACAAGTAAATAATAATAAAACGTTATAGTCACAAATGACTTTATGTACCATTTTGTGTATTCTAATGAATTATACGTTACGTGCATTCAATTATACAGAAAGTTATTGTTTTCATAAACAAACTTTAATGTTTTCTGTACGTATTTCCTGCGAAAAGTGAAAATATGATATAATTACTTCAGATAATTTCAGTAAGTATCAGTATAATAAATGATTGAAAATGAATGTCGTATATTTAGGAGACATAAATCTTCAAGACGTAGAATTATTCTGTGTTCTCTATTATTAAAATTATATATCTTGTTAATGACAATTTCATGTTTCATAAAAGGAAACTGTTTGTCAATTACAAATATTTTTTTTAAAAATCTACTTTCATTTTGTTTCATAAAATGTTATTGTGTTTAATAATATACATAATTAATAAGAAATACATATAACGGAATACGAATTATCAATTAGATGCAGATGTATATTTTTATGTACGCATATATAAAACGCTAATAGGCTTCTACTTTCATAAAACTATTATTTTTTATGTTAGATCGAATAGACGAAAATTGAAACCAATTATAAACAACTTGAATTATTTTGGAAACATGCCTATATAAAGATTTTGAAATGATTAAATGTTTAATTTATCTCTCTATATATTTTACATAAAATGTATTTACTTTCTTTAAAAGAATTTAAGTTTGTAATTATTTTATTGCTTTATATAAAGAAATTACAAAAATACCTTTGTTTCTTTCTTCATTATACATACATACGTATATATATGCACTTTATATTATAATTAGTTTTTATATGAAATTCATTAATCATACCTTATTCTGCAGTTAAAAACTTTATGTGAAGTATGAATCATGATTAAGAACATTCCTTCAAGTTTCGTTACAAGAAATCTAGTTATAAAGCTTATTATTATTATCTACTTGGTTTCTCTAGTTATTTATTTTAATAATTCGTCTGCAATTAAATTAAATAAAAATAATAGAGAGCAGATGTTCAATTCCTAAGTACGAATAATATAAATTTCAAATTCTGAATAAAACTTCAAATTTTAATTTTTTATATAAGATAAAATAATGTATCAAATATAAGATTCATAGAATTAAAAAAAGTATAAAAAGTTCATTCAAAATTTATAAGAACTCTATTCGATTATTTCATTACTAAAATTGTTTAGATGCGTAAGTAAGATAAATCCATTATAACTAATAAATAATAGAAATTTTGTAAGGATATTTGAATAATTCTACGCTTGTTTAAAAGTAAAACTATATATCAAGTCAAACAAAAGTATGTACTTTTTTTACATTATTGTCGAATAAATAAATACATTTGACAAACAGGCAAATATTTAATAGTTGTTATCGTATTTTATTATAGAAATATATTCGATTCGTGTTCTAAAGTCAATTAATATAAATTATTGCAGGTATCTGAATGAATTTATGTAACATGTGTTTAAATTACTCTCGAGAAAATTTATCGAAAATGAATCACGCAATATTTGATAATAAATTTATTTTAAACATTCCTTAATTTTTTATGTAGGTTTTAAACTTCTATTCTAATACGAAAATCTATAATGGATGAAATGTTTTACTTTAAACATTGAATATATTAAGAATTTATTTACACTTATCTCGTTTTTTTATTATAATTTACGTTTATTTATATTTTGTAAACTTTTATTTACATACTTCATTATTAATTTATATTTTCCAAGTATGTTATATTTAGTAGGTACTTATATTGTTGTTTTTACTATAAAACCTCAGAGAGAAAATAATAAAAATTAAATATGCAACCATAGAAATAAAAATAAAAAATATCACCTATAAGAACTATTTTAATTTTCTATTGGTAAAATTTAACTTGTCTGTTTTTTTTTCATTAAATATATATATAGTGTTTTCCAATAAGAATGTCAGAACTTTAACAGCTGGTGGCAACCATATTTAATTTTTTTTAAGCTCTTTTTAACATTTCAATTCACGTTTAACACTTCAACAACGCTTAGAAATTGTAAAAATTTCAATAAACTTATTGAAACAAAAGTTTAATGAGTCCATTATTTCACGAAATGGACCCATCAGTTGGTTACCAAGATCATGTTATCTAACTCCATTATTTTCTGTAGAATTATGTAAAAATCATTGGTTTATGTTTATTAAACCACAAACAACATAAGCATTAAAAATTGACATTGAACCTGTAATTCATGAAATTGGACCACAATTATGTAGAAGAGTGACTACAAATTGGATTAAACGAATGCATTATGTCAAACCAAATCGTGGTGGTCATATGTATGAAATTGTATCCATTATTAATGCCATAAAATATCCTTAAAAATAAAATAAAAAAATAAATAATCATATATTTTTTGTTTTATTTTCATATAAACTTTCAAAGTGCTTATTGGAAAACCCTCTCTCTTTTATCTCTCTCTCTTTATATATATATATATATATATATATATATATATATTACAATAAAAGCCTATACGAGCCCACTTCTGGACGAAAACCTCATGTCATTAGATCCTCCTAAATGTTTTCCTAAAATTCTTCCATTGTTTCCTATCTGCAGCTAATGTTATCCACCACTCACCTTTATAAAACTTTATAATATCATTCTTCCATATTTGATAGAGTTTCTTTCTGAGTCTCTTTTTATCTCTTAATTGCAATTCCATAATGATTTTTATTTTTTATTGTCTTCTATTCTTTTATCATGTGATCTACCCATGCCCATTTCAGGGATTTTACTTACTCTAATATATCAATTACCCTTGTTTTTTTCGTATCCATTTACTAGTTCTTTGATTACGTTAATAAATTCTTAACATTATCTTTTTCATGCTTCATCGAATTATCAAAATTTTTTGCTTCATTTTTACATTACGTCCAAATTTCTGTCTTATAAGTATAAGCAGGTAGAACACATTAGTTGTATGCTTTCCGTTTCAGCTCAGTGGTATTTCACTCTTCAGTATGTTATTTATTTTCCAAATTCTGTCCATGTTGCCCCAATTCTTAATCTAATCTTTAGATTTTGATCATCATTATATTGTATAATTTTTCTTAGATATTTTATTTCATCTACTTACTCCAAGCATCAGATCTAAATATATATTTTCTTTCTCTAATAATCTATTATATATGATTTTCTTTTTACCATATTTATTTTAAATAAACTCTTCTAATATTTCATTTTAAGTATCATTTTTAATTTTTCTGAATTTTTACTTATAAGTAGTAAATTGTCAACAGAGTATAAATATGACAAATATTCTTAATTTATTTTAATAATTTTATTTTCGAAATTTCCCTCTCTCATTACCTACTCTAAATAATTTTCTAAATAATTTACATTAAATAATTAGGTCGACAAATTGTTTCCTTGTCTAACCTTTTTTTGTCTAATTTTGCTTGAGATATCTTCTGTTCTAATTTAAGCTATTGTATTTTTATATAACATATATATATATATATATATCTATATATATACACACATATATATATATATATATATATATATATATATGTGTGTGTGTGTGAATCTTTATATAAATATGCATACTTAAAAAAATTAAACAGTATAAAAAATAATTAAATCTTCTTTATAAAAAATATGTCAATAAAATTTAATACTACGTTTATTAATGTAGATATCTGAAAACTGTTAATCAATATTTTTTCTACATGTTCTTATAACTCGTTTTCGCATTGTACCCCACAATTACACAAAAAACTCTCCTCATCTGAACCAATGTATCTCGTACCGCGTTGTATATATCCAGCAAACATTATCATATTATTAGTACACTAATGATCTCAATTCTAAGTGTATTTCAGACCGTAAATAATTGGATAACACATGTGTCTATATGCAAATTGCATTATAATTTGAGGTGTGTTTAAAAATATGTAAACGTCAAATTATTATGGCTACACTGTAAGCAAGCACTGAACCAATCGTGTAGGCGTATATTATGTATGCTTAACAACGAAATCACGATGTTTTTACTGATCATAATACATGTAAAGCACATTTTATTAGTTTCAAATCGAATTTTAATAAATCATACATTCGAAAACGGAATACGAAAATATATTTGCTGTACTGTATATAGATGTATGTTAATATTTTTTTTCAGTATTTGTAGAAGAACATGATATGTGGATAAAATAATAAACAGGTGTGTTTTATTTGACTTAGTTCATTTCCTTGTATTTTTTATTACACAATGCGTCATTTATTAAAAAGAATAACCAAAAACAATAAAGGTTTACCATGAAATAATTTTTATAACCGTTTTTAAATTTATTACATACTAAATTATATAATTCTTTGTAATTAAAATAAAAATATTTAAATCATGTTTCAACTATTATATATATATATATATATATATATATATATATATATATATATATATATATATGAACAAAAAATATATTTGTACATTTATATTTTGCATATTAATTAAATAACTGTAAACTTGCACTCATTAGAATATATGCGAAACATTTTTATTCAATAATTAAAATTAATATATAAAAATAAATCCATATTTTGAAATATTTATATCTGTAAATTTAAATGAGATATTAATATTACATAGCGGTTTTATACAGTTAAAGAAATTATCGAACGTAAATTCGTTTTCCTTCATTAAAATTAAAAATAATATTTCCAATTGCTTCTCGTTGTATATTAATTAAATTTAATTAAAAATATTTATATTAAAAATCAAACAAGCGACACAGATCGTTTAAAAGATTAATTTTTATATTTACAATTAAGAATATTACAAAAGAATTTATAATTATTTCTGAAAAATATTTAATATTTTCGTTATTTGTAAAAATAAGTATGTATAATCCTATAAAATATAATTCCTTTTCGTATTTACGGATTCAAAATGTGAATACTAAATATAAAAATGAAAAAAATGT
>CP092092.1:11642500-11690000 GCA_029203775.1 Neoneuromus ignobilis
ATATATATATATATATAGAGAGAGAGAGAGAGAGAGAGAGAGAGAGAAAGAAAGTGGTTTTAAGCGTGATATAACTTTAAATTGAATCTCTATCAAAAGTTATATCAAACCTAAAAAACACTCTTATATATACGAGGTCAGACAATTAAGTAATGCGACAAAATTCAAAAATCGAGTATATTTAAAAATTAAGGTACATCGCTGCGATCTCCTTCAAAGTAGTCCCCTCCCGCATCTATACACTTATTCCAGCGAGTTTTCCAGTTTTCGTAACAATTCTGGAACACTTCTTGTGGGACCTCTCCGAGTACCCTCGTCACAGATTCTTGGATATCTTCAACGGAGTCAAAATGTCGACCTTTGACGAATTTTTTCATATGGGGGAATAGGAAAAAGTCGCAGGGTGACATGTCCGGTGAATAGGGTGGTTGTGGTAACGTTGCGATACCTTTAGACGCCAAAAACTGAGAGACACTGAACGCACTGTGACAGGGAGCATTGTCCTGATGCAGAACCCAAGTCTTCGCGATCTCTGGATGCACTCTGAGCACCCTTTTTCGTAATTTTTCGAGCACATTGCGGTAGAATACTTGATTTATGGTTTGTCCAGGTGGTACGAACTCTTTGTGAACCACCCCTTTGCTGTCGAAGAACCAAATCAACATGGTTTTCACTTTGGACTTGCTCATTCTCGTCTTCTTTGGCCTTGGTACTCCAGGGGACAGCCACTGTTGGCTTTGTCGTTTAGTTTCGGGGTCATATTGAAAGAACCAACTTTCATCACCAGTAATAACTTTTTTTTTTTTAGTAATAACTTTCATCACCAGTAATAACCAGTAATAAATTTCTCTGTTCCATTTTCGTGACATGCACTACTCGCGCGTTGTTACAAAACACTAAACAGCTGGCGAAGAAATGATCGTACGAGGGTGGTCAAGGTCTCAATCGAGAGAGTAGGGATCTGCTATTACGGTGGCGGAGTTACAGGTTCGCAGTGTTACCACAGGCCGAGAAAAAAATCGGTCGCATTACTTAATTGTCTGACCTCGTACATGTGTTTGTATATGTATATTTAAAGATATGAAAAAGATGCTTTTTTTAGGTTAGGTAGAAATTTTGATAAGGATTTCATTTAAAGTTCTATCACGATTTAAAAAACATCGTAAATATACAAGGGTCGTTTGATAAGTATGGTGAAAAAGTAAGGAATTTTAATTAAAAATATAATTAAATTAAACAATAAACAAATTTCCCATACTTATCAAACGACCCTCGTGTATATATATATATATATATATATATATATATATATATATATATATATATATATAATTATATACTATATATATATATATATATATATATATATATATATTAATTAAACTTCATTTTAAATCAAATGTCTTTTGAGTTAAATTTGAAATTTAGACACGTTTTAATTAAAAATAAGCATTCGATTTAATTCTGTTTCTATTATAGTAGACAATAAAAAATAACTAATACAAAATATTCACTTGTAAATATATAAAAAATGAAATGAAAACTCATGTACCGTTATTGTAAATATATATGATAATATTACTGAACTTCAACTGAAAATAAAATTACATTTTTTTTAAAAAAATAAATAGTATTTTGATAAGAAAAGTGAAATGTAAATGTACTGATATTTACTCTTCGTGCAAAATGGAATGAAAATAGTAAAAACCATTTCACTAATGTTTGTTCAGACTATTTTATAATGTGCTGTATGTGCAAAGTAAAACGATTTTCTATTTTTATATACCGAGCAATATATTACATACTATCAGCAAAATGTTGAATGGAATAGTAGAATTCTGCTTTTATGTCGTTTTAACGATGAAAAGTTTTTATTTGAAAAATATAAATTTTAACTCAGTGTTCAAATGTATTGAAGTATTTTATAAATATCTTTATTATCTTAATCAGATATCCACTTATATTTCAACATATTATACTTATTTTATAGTTATGCAAAAAAAATATTTTTGAAATATAATATTTATTTTTTGATATTTTTTTTATTTTAATAAATAATATGAAAATATAGTTTTTATTCTTTATTTTATAATTATTAGAATTTAAAAAATAAACTCCTTTTAATAGACATAAATCCATTCCTAATTTTGGCAATAAGAATTTAATTTATAATTTAATTAATTAATTAATTTTTACATTTTTTAGGCACTTGTATAGTTGTGACCAAGAAAATAATTAAGTTATTTTAAGTTTTTACTAATTATGTTAATATATATACACCAGTCCCTCAATTTACGCGGAACTTTTTTTACGCGGTATTGATTTACGCGGCACTTTTTATACGTGGTCAGATAAATTTCATTTTATATAATTTTTCATGGAATTTATTATATATCAGAGGGACGCAAATTCTTACTTGGACATATAAAAGCACGATATAAATATATAAAAGGTTGATTGTTTTGAATTACATTAGCGATAGTGACACCGAATACAATTTATCTAGTTTTGTTTTCTAAAACGTCATTATTTTTTTGTTAAGCTATATGAAATAAATATGTGTTTCTACAACTTTACTAGCTTTTATTTCCAATATTTTTTCTATTGTACTGACAGTCTCAATTTACGCGATTTTCATTCGCGTAAAACAAATCCACGTGGAACGGATACTTCGCGTAAATTGAGGGATGGGTGTATGTGTGTATGTGTATGTATATATATATATATATATATATATATATATATATATATTTAATAATAATTAATTTATTTTTAGAGCATAAGATCTTTGATGCCAAAAATCATAATTTTTTCATATTTAAATTATTATATTCATGCTCTTATTTTCCGAAAAATATTTCATTACCATTCGAAAATAAATGGATGAAAAATGAAAATGTATATATATTAGATATTAAATGTTTTAGTAAAATCTTAGAATATTTGAATTAAATTTTTTTATAGAACTAAATTAATTGTAACATCAGATATAAATTTAAAAAAAAATTTGTTAGTACTAACATATAAATACGATTTTGTTCTATTTTTTTTTGTTACTCAAACACAATATTGTTTCTTTTTAACTTATACATTCATGCAAAAAATAAAACTCAGGTCATACCATCTGAAGTGAACAAAAATGAATAGTTTCTATTACAATAACACAAAGAATAAATTATTTATGTTAATTCAAAACAGAAAACAATTTTATGTAGACATGTCAATCCAATCGTGAAATATATACGCAAATTGTTTTGAAATACAAGAGAAACAAGTACATTGAAAATATATATTTATGACGTTTCTGTATATATTTATAATTTATATAAATATGTTATATTTACATACAGATGTATACATATACATATATATATATATATATATATATATATATATATATATATGTATATATATATATATATGTGTGTGTATATATATATATATATATATATATATATATATAGTACATTTTTGAAATCAAGAACTGTTTAAATAAAATCTTCATTTTTTATATTTTTGCAAGTACATTTTGAGATTAATGACTTGTAATGATTAAAGGCCTTCTTCTAATTAACTCATTGACAGTAATTAATGCGAATATTATTTTTAGTTGACGTACAAACCGGTTTTTATACAGAAATTAGTAGCATATCATATGTCATTTAGTTAATTGCATTCATTTGGAATATGCAATTAAATTATTATTTTCTTAATGCAATTTCAGTAACATATAATTTTCATCTTCGCCATTCTTTCATAGACATTGTATTGAATTCTATTTTTTTAATATCATATTATATATATATATATATATATATATATATGTAGAAAGAGAGAGAGAGAGAGAGAGAGGAGAAAGAGAAAGAGATTTATATATATATATATATATATATATATACAATTTAATTTTAATCAAATTTCGAACATATAATTATTTATAATATAAATAATTAAAAAAAGCATTGGCGTGAAAAACTTAATTAAAGTGTTTCAATGGATAAGTGCTTTAATTTTATTAATAAATAAATGTAAATTACAATCTATTCATTTTAAATTAAATTGGTACAGTTTAAATAATATTTTTTTAAAAAAAAAACTAATATAATAATTAAAAATATATTTTTTGAGTTTGTGATATATTTTTCTTTTTGTAATTTAAAATATGTATCATTTTAAATTGTTATAAAATTAATTATTTATCATTGATAAATACTCAAATAATAATTATTTAAAAAATAAAAATAATTAACTTACCTTGCATTTTATATTTTAATGAACAATCGTAATTTTAACTTAAAAATTAATTTTGTTAAAGAGGTATTTAAAGTTCGTTATCAGAGAAAAAGTTAATCATTTTAATTTTTTTCTTACTGGTTTATTTTTAATAAAATTCAAATTATTCACATTTCTTTTACACAAATGAATTATCACCTTAATATAACAAGATATTAAAAAACTGTTTAATAATTTTTTTTGTTCACTTTCCTTGTTTATAAACTGAAGCATATTTCGATGCAATTCCATCATCATCAAAGATAATCTAGATTTTATTTTATCACCGTTAAAATGTAGATCAGCTTATAAACAAAGAAAATGAACGATAAATAATTATTAAACACTTTTTTAATATCTAGTGATGTTAAGGCGATTGCTTATTTATGTGAAAGTAAATTCTCTACAGTTTCAAAACAAATATTCACGTTTCTTTTTTAAATTAAGATAATAGTTTATAAAATAGTCTTGAAAAATATAATATTTATTTTTAAATTTAGTATTATTTTTCGTCTGCAATGATTGAAATCGATTAATTTAAAAAATAATTTTAATGTTGAACTAAATATTATATATATATATATATATATATATATATATATGTGTGTGTGTTTATGTGTGTGTGTGTGTGTGTGTGTGTGTCACGAGTAGTAAGAACAAAACAAAAATGTAATATTTCATATAAGTTTAGTTGATGTAAATGTATGAAAAATGTTATAAAGTGAAGAATATGAATTTTTACAATTTATATTAGATTTTTTGTAATACATTCCATTTGAACAGAAATAAGAAAATGTCGTGAATTGTAACTCTCTAGTATTGTTTTTTTATACTATGTAGAAACTTCTCATACAATGCTACTGTATTCTAACTGTACAATGACGACAGATCCTTCTTATTAAACAAAACATGCGGACATATGATAGCTTTTGAAAACTTGTATGCATATATGACCATCAGTCTGTGTTGCCTATATCGTATAACACGGTTATGATGACAGGGTTTTTGAACACGGCCGATGGTTACTGTTCAGTCTCGTGAAACGAGAGATGAGCCAGTTTGTTCGTTCTCCGCGAAACCACTTCCGTATAATATATTTTCATCTTTGTTACACACATGTCTGCGACAGTACAATTTTTTTAATGTCCATAAAATATAGACACATAATAATCATTTTAACCTGTCTATTTTACCTGCAGTTAGTTTTGAAACACTGACTAAATTACTGTCGATTTTATACAGTTTGAGACACGTCCAATGAAATATTATGGACTATATTAAAATATAAGTGATGGTTTATTTTTAGAAATTTGCTGTTTCGGTGTAATAGATCGATACGCTATTATATATTTTTTAATACTTTTTAATAGCGATTTTATTACCGCAATTAAAATATTATAAAAAAATGAACACTAATTTATAAACGTGTATAATTTCACATACGCATGCAAACGATCTTTAGTTTTAATGTATTGTTCAGTTTTTACAACATCTGGAATAAATTTAAGCAATTTGTTAAAAAGTGCATTGAACTGATTTGTATTTTGTTGTATAAAAATATTATTCGTTAGAAATTATAACAAAATAAAAAATACTAATTTGTTATAAGATAATATCTTTTTACATACAAAAATTCATTTTTTAATCATAGATATATGTTTCTAATTAAATATAATCAATATATGTTCAATAAAAATAAGATTGAATGATGTTTTTAATCAAAAATTACTTTTATTTACTTATTTAATTTTTTGCCATTAAACTTTTTTCAAATTACAAAAAATACTTCTATAAATTTTAATTCTATTTAATTACAACTTTTCATATCAGTATTCATAAGTCTCGATTTCTGCAAAAAAATCGACAAAAATTAAAATATGTACGTTGACAGATTTTTTGGTTAAAAATAAAAAAATTGGAAAGTTAATTTTTGTAGAATAAACATTTTACATAATTCATTAATAATACATTTCACATAAAAAAATACACTTTTATAAAAGGATTTGTTGGGTTTTTATCAAAAAATATGTTGTTCTAGTCTCGATTTTGTTAAAAAAAATTTGTGGAAAATTGTAATAATTTTATATTTTTACCTATATTTCTTGTTATACACTATATTAAAGAATTTACTTTAATCAATCAAAAATTGGATACCACTTTTCAATAATAACTTTAAATATTTTGTAAAAACTTTTTAATATCAGTTAATGCATACAAACATATTTTTTGATTTATTAACAAATACTTTCACTAAAATAAAAGTGATTTTTGGTAATTATTTCACATACACATATATATATATATATATATGCTATGTGTGTGTATTTGTGTATGTACACATACATGTTAAAAGAGATGAAGATTAATTGCTATTTAATATCGCCTAGTTTAATTTGTACTAAACCTATATGTAACAAATACTTTTACCGGTGATAATATCACACCCACATACCTTAAAAGTCAATACAAACCGAAGATCCGATCTAAACATGAAATACGAATACGTAAAACAAAAAAGTGCTGTGAGCATTTCACTTCTCTTTATTTCAAAATCAATGGACGAACGTCGATTTCTACATATTTCAATCGATTATTTGACTTAAGATCTTAAATATAATACGTACTTAAAGGGATCACTTGATACATCGAGATAACATTCCAATATGAAGAAATAGATTGACTAGTCATCCTGACAGTAGCATTAGATTAAAATAAATCTTTTGAAGATATCAGTTCTTGTAATTTAAAATGTTCTAACTTCAATAATAATAAATGAGGCAATATAATATCAAACATGAATATATATCCTCATATGCATAAATAAAAGCGTTTAAACACACATACATATTTATAACATATATATATATATATTGAAAAATATCTAATATGTTCTTCAAATATATTCATTTCACTTTATTTAAAGAAGAAACAATTTATAACATTAATAATATAAATATCTACAAAGACTTCACATAGAAAAATAATAACAGTAAAAAAAATAAGAAGAGAATTTATCTTGCCATATTTAAGATCATTTTGCTATATGATGCAGAAATCTAGCTTTTAACTACTATAATTACGGTTAGAATCAGAGCAGTAGAATTAGAGATTATATAGGATATCTAAAATGTACCAGAATAGTTAGAATTAAGAATAAAATAATAAAGAAGAGAATGGATACTATAAGAGCTTTCACCAAAATCCTAAAAAACAGAAATGTATAGTAGTATAGACACGTATAATGTATATAAAATAAAAAATGGATCATATTTAGAAATATTTAAGAATACAGAACAAATAAATTTGTCTTATTTTCTTTGGTATCTATTATTAATATATATTTGATTATGAATATATTTAAATATGACCACAGTTAAATTTATATTTTCAAAAGTGATAGTATTATATCTTCAAATAACTTTATACTCATAAAAAAAGTATACAAAATATTTGTGTATTTATTTATTCTGAAGTATTTAGTAGTTTTCAGTATTCTAACAGTAAACATCAAAAGTACAGTGCAATAATTAATACATAGATCTGAAAACAATTTTTATTTTAATAATTTTTATCTCTAATATCTAATATTGGTATCCTCTCCATTATATTAATTATTATTATAAATATTTATATTTTATTTTCTATCATTTACATATTCACTTTTTATACATATGAATATTTTAAAAATTATTTTTAAAAATATAGTTTAGAAATAAATAAAAAAAATAGAGTATTCAAAAGTATATAACACTAATTTATTTAATAGAAATTTCATTCTCATATCTTCGATAGTTATTTTTTAAAAAAGAGCGTCTATGAAAAATATTCGTATAGTTATATAAAATTATTTACAAAAATGTAGTTCAAAATATAAAGTTATAGTTATATTTTACAAAATAAGTAACGATGCTTCTTGTAATATTGAAAAAATATATAAATACACCAATTTATTTTGCTAAAAACGTTAGTTTTATATCTTCGGTAGTATAGTGGTCAGTATCCCCGCCTGTCACGCGGGAGACCGGGGTTCGATTCCCCGCCGGAGAGATGTTTTTGTAGCTGTTTTTAAAATACAGGATCTATGAAAAAATCGTATAGTGATAAAATTATTTTTAAAATAATTTTTATATTTATAGTTATGAAATATTAATTTGCTATACTTTATTTGAATTATTTCTCGATATTTAAATATTATAAAAAAGTATTTTTTAGTTCATATTACATATATACACATATTATATATATATATATATATATATATATATATATATATATATATATATATATATATATATATATTTATATGTGACCAAAATGAGACTAAAGGATTGTAAAGAATAGTAAATGATAGTAAGCAAGTAAATGTATGCTTATATTAATTATTATTATAAATATTTATATTTTATTTTCTATTATTTACATATTCATTCCCCCTTTTATACATATGAATATTTTAAAAATTATTTTTAAAAATATAGTTTAGAAATGAATAAAAAAATAGAGTATTCAAAAGTATATAACACTAATTTATTTAATAGAAATTTCATTCTCATATCTTCGATAGTTATTTTTTTAAAAAGAGCGTCTATGAAAAATATTCGTATAGTTATTATGAAATTATTTTAAAAAATGTAGTTTAAAATATAAAGTTATATTTTTACAAAATAAATAAGGATATTTTTTGTGATATTGAAAAAATATATACATACACCAATTTATTTTGCTAAAAATATTAGTTTTATATCTTCGGTAGTATAGTGGTCAGTATCCCCGCCTGTCACGCGGGAGACCGGGGTTCGATTCCCCGCCGGAGAGATGTTTTTGTAATAATTTTTCAAAACAAAAAAATTCTATGAAGAATAATCGTGTAATTATTAAAAATATTATTCAAAAAATAAAATTATATATTTACAAAATGAATAAAAACACATTTTTTATATTCCTAAGTATATATAATAAGCAATTTTTTATATTTATATCTTCAATAGCGTAGTGGTTAGTATCTTCGTCTATGACACGAAAGACCGGAGTTTGATCCCTCATCGGCGTAATATTTTATAACTAGTATTTTTAAAAAAGGATTTGTATGAGGAATAACCGTATGAATATTATAAAAATATGTTTTAAAATAAAAGTCAGAAAATGAATTATATGTATACAAAATAAGTTAAAAAAATATATATGAGGAATAACCGTATGAATATTATAAAAATATGTTTTAAAATAAAAGTCAGAAAATGAATTATATGTATACAAAATAAGTTAAAAAATATATATTCAAAAGTATAAATAACACAAATTTATATCAAAATAAATCATATTTTTCCATCTTCGGTAGTATAGTGGTCAGTATCCCCGCCTGTCACGCGGGAGACCGGGGTTCGATTCCCCGCCGGAGAGATGTTTTTGTTATATATTTTTTTAAAAAAAGTATTATCTGAAAAATAACAATTTTTTATTAAATCTACTTGTAAAATCACTACAATCCATAATTTATGAAATATAATATTCACTAAATATAAGAATTCAAATTTTATTATAAATAAAATATTCATGCTCTCTTTAACTAAATATTTATTTTTATTTAAACTGACTATAAGATTGATTTAATTAATTAATAATACTGATTATTAATTACTTAATTAACTAATTACTTAAGTTAATAATTACTTTAATTACTCCTTTAGTCATATGATTTTAAATTTGAACAATAATTTTTTAAAAATATTATTTACACTCCTTTTAAAAAAATAACATTTTTTTCATAAAAAAGTATAATTTTAATATTATAATTTTATTCAGTTATATAAGATCATCAAAATGTGATGCCTAAATTTGTTTTTTATTAAAAAGAAACTATACACATATTTCCCTATACAATTATTATTTTTTTAATAAAACATAAATCTAGACGTCATATTTGGATGACCCTATATATAATATATAGATGCCTCAAATGAAACTGAAGGGTTTATTAGCTTACTATCATTTACTACATATCATTTAAATTTACTTGCTTACTATCATTTACTATTCTTTTCTATCCTTAATTAAAGTAATTATTAACTTAAGTAATTAGTTAATTAAGTAATTAATAATCAGTATTATTAATTAATTAATTCAATCTTATAGTCAGTTTAAATAAAAACAAACATTTAGTTTAAGAGAGCATAAATACTTTATTTATAATAAAATTTGAACACTTATATTTAGTGTATATTATATTTCATAAATTATGGATTGTAGTGATTTTACAAGTAGATTTAATAAAAAAAATTGTTATTTTTCAGATAATACTTTTTTTTAAAAAAATATATAACAAAAACATCTCTCCGGCGGGGAATCGAACCCCGGTCTCCCGCGTGACAGGCGGGGATACTGACCACTATACTACCGAAGATATAAAGTTGTGATTTATTTTGATATAAATTGGTGTTATTTATACTTTTAAATATATTGTTTTTAACTTATTTTGTATACATATAATTCTATTTTCTGACTTTTATTTTAAAACATATTTTTATAATATTCATACGGTTATTCCTTATACAAATCCTTTTTTAAAAATACTAGTTACAAAATATTACGCCGATGAGGGATCAAACTATGGTCTTCCGTGTCATAGACGAAGATATTAACCACTACGCTATTGAAGATATAAAAATAAAAAATTGCTTATTATATATACTTTGGAATATAACAAAAATGTGTTTTTATTCATTTTGTAAATATATAGTTTTATTTTTTGAATAACACTTTTAATAATTACACGATTATTCTTCATAGAAATTTTTTGTTTTGAAAAATTGTTACAAAAACAACTCTTCGACGGAGAATCGAACCCCGGTCTCCCGCGTGACAGGCGGGGATACTGACCACTATACTACCGAAGACATAGAACTTATTTTTCTATTAAAATAAATTGAAGTATTATATATATATTAAATATTCTGATTTTAAATATCACCAAAAAAACTTTTCGTTACTTATTATGTAAAAATATACTTTATATTCTGAACTATATTTTTAAAAATAATTTTATAACTATACGATTTTTTTCATAGATCCTCTATTTTAAAAACAGCTACAAAAACATCTCTCCGGCGGGGAATTGAACCCCGGTCTCCCGCGTGACAGGCGGGGATACTGACCACTATACTACCGAAGATATAAAGCTAATATTTTTAGCAAAATAAATTGATGTATTTATGTATTTTTTCAATATCACAAAAAAAATCGTTACTTATTTTGTAAAAACATAACTTTATATTTTAAACTACATTTTTTAAAATAACCTTATAATAACTATACGAATATTTTTCATAGACACTCTTTTTTAAAAAATAACTATCGAAGATATGAGAATGAAATTTCTATTAAATAAATTAGTGTTATATACTTTTGAATACTCTATTTTTTTATTCATTTCTAAACTATATTTTTAAAAATAATTTTTAAAATATTCATATTTATAAAAGGTGAATATGTAAATAATAGAAAATAAAATATAAATATTAAAATAATAATTAATATAAGCATACATTTACTTGCTTACTATCATTTACTATTCTTTACAATCCTTTAGTCTCATTTTGGCCACATATAAATATATATATATATATATATATATATATATATATATATATATATATATATATATATATAATATGTGTATATATGTAATATGAACTAAAAATACTTTTTTATAATATTTAAATATCGAGAAATATTTCAAATAAAGTATAGCAAATTAATATTTCATAACTATAAATAAAAAAATTATTTTTCACTTTATAATTACTGTAATCTTTTCGCTTCATATTTATATGTAATATGTAATAATAAAATATACTATTCATATTTATATGTATTATGTATAATAATAACGTGTGAATGTTGCTGTCATAAAAGTGGATGTTTTATATAACGAATAATATAATATTATCTACCGTTATCTACAAAACTACTCTACTCGTATATTCACTGATTTTATTTGATATTTAGTTATCATACGTGAGACAGTGTACTGTAGAAATAAAATAATAATTAAAAAGTTTAGTATTTCTTAAAATAATTAATGATAAATCTTTAAAAATATATAAATAAATATTTTGTTATAAATATTAATTTTATATTTATTTTTTTTTTGTAAAAGTGTATTAGTTTTCAATGTATCATTATAAATTCTGTTCAGTAAAAGTGAAATTAAAAATAATTTGAACCGGTTGTTATTTCAAAACACGTTTGACACCGAACACATGACAACTAAAATGACATCTGAGAAACAATAAAGAATGAATCGACAGAAATTGATTGAATAATATCGATTTGTTGTCATCGCGTGAAAACAATCGAAAACGCCGGCGCCAGTGATCCATAGATACAATCGAATCGACCGTCTGATAATCAGTCAGGTAAGCATTATTATACGCGTGTTGATGTTAATTCTTTTTTGTGTATGTGTGTGACGAACGGCAGCGACAAATATCTAACGTGTCGGTGTTAAACGAGTGCCGCCGCCGCGTGTTGGGACAGCCACCGGACTCGGGCCTGTGTCGATCCTCTGGTCATTGCACCACGCGCGCGCGCCTCCTCCTCTTTGGTCAAACATCAATGTCGCCGCGTTGCTTCGTTGTGCTTGCTTTCGCCTTGCTTGCCACACACGAAACAACGCAGCCCGGATTGCCTAACCGTGCTGTGTCCGCATGGATTTGTTTATCCATCCGTGAAAATTCAAGTGCACTCACTTATTTGATCGTATTCCCATGGACATCGAAGATGTGTATCTCGAAAACGTGTGTTTAACTAAATTCTTCGGGACGTTAATTAAATAACGTTAATTCTCTAAACACTATTTGGGAAATGTTTGATCATAGTTGTGGAATTGTTTGATGATTATCACTTGTATTAATAACATACCTTATACACATACACACACATACACATATATATAAATATATATTTATATATATATATATATATATATATATATATATATATAAACGGTTCAATAGTTAGTATTTCATTAACACGATCTTGCCAAATCATTTCCCTTTAATACGGTGTTTTCCTTCGTATTATAAGGACTTACAGAGAATACTACTACTAGATTGAAAGTTTCTTAGAGGTAGAATAATCCGAGCTTATACTATAACTATTTTATATTTATAATACTTAAATACTACAAATTTGAGTTTATCTCACAAAATAGTGGTTGAAATATTTTTATTTAATAAAAGAACAATATATTGAAATAAAACTCAATTTTTCTCTTCGTATTTCGTTATAAAATAATTTAAACAGAACTTATAACTGAAAACTCATGATTTTATTAGAAATTTCTATTTGTGATAAATACTTTGCACTAGGGTTAATTTTAAGTAACTTAATTATAATTGTTATTATTACAATTAAATTTTATACTTATTATTTGGAAACGTAGATTAACTTTATGGGGATTTATTATAGTATGTATTAATGAGAAAATCCTTAAATTATAATTGGATATTTCATCGTTTACAACATTATTCTTCTCTCTCTCTCTCTCTCTCTGTATATATATATATATATATATATATATATATATATATATATATATATATACCAAAGAATGTATATAAATAATACTTTTATTTTAATTCAAACAAATTACTCTTTTCATTAATACATGATTAGAAATGTTCAATAATTAGTTATTGTTCACTTCATTTTATGATACGTATTTTGATAGCTGTCATTGTAAGGAAACAAATAGTAATTTTTTATATCATTTTTGTATGTGGATCAAACCGAGTACAAAATATAAAATATAATGCAAGAATCCCATACATAAAATCATTAAGAATATAAAAACCCACTAATAGAAATAAAAACAAGAAATTAAAATAGTAAATTTGTTATTTTATTCAATAAAATTAAAGTCTTTATTCTAATTTTTATATATATATATATATATAGGGTTAATTGTGGTTCAATTTCATGAACTACACGTTCAATCTTTATTTTTAATGCTACTGTTCTTTGTGGTTTGTCGTAAACCAATAATTTCACATAACTCTACAGAAAATAATCTAATGAAGTAAGATCACATGATTTTGATGGCCAATTGATGGTCCATTTCCTGAAATAATGGACTAATTAAACTTTTGTTTCAATAAGTTTATTGAAGTTTTTCTAATTTCTAAACACTGTTGAAGTATTGAACGTTCTATGATAATTTTTCAAACTATACTGAGTTGAAGTGTTAAAATGAAGTTAAAAAAATCAAACATGGTTGCCACCAGCTGTTATTTTTCTGTTATTCTTATTGGAATACTCTCTCTCTATATCTATATATATATATATATATATATATGACTATATATATATATATATATATATATATATATATATATATATATGTGTGTGTGTGTCCAGTATATATATATATATATATATATATATATATATATATATATATAATCTAATAAGGCAGTGCCTTATCGATACAGCTTTCCCTTTTCCAGAACCTCTAATTCTTGAGATAAACAGAGGATCTTTAATATGGTAGTTTTTCCTTATTTTCTGTATTCTCATGCCATTAATCATCTAGTAACGCATCCACTTTTAAAAACAGTTTTCCATTTTATTGGGTAAAAAGTACCCCGTACCTTTATTCTTAAATATTGGTGAACTTTTCCTAAAAGTCATTCTGAGACTCAAGTCTCATTTGGGGTATTCACACTAGTCAACATTCATACAGTATTCACGGCCATTACCGCTCGTCTCACACCCTCTTATCGACAAATTCCCCCACCTAAAAAAATTAGTTTTCTGGTAAGAGCGTGTGAGACGAGTGGTAATGGGCCGTGAATACTGTATGAATGTTGACTAGTGTGAATACCCCCATTGACTACAGCAATATGTATCACGTGTAGGTGAGATTATTATTTGGATGAAAAAGACTATAAATGACGAATTTCACCTTTATATTTCGTACCTCTTATATGTGTGTTTATATATTATATATATATATATATATATATATATATAAAAATATATATATATATATATATATATATATATATATATATATATATATATCGGGGTATATATATATATATATATATATATATATATATATATATATATATATATATATATATATATATATATATATATATATATATATATATATATATATATATATATATATATATATATATATATATATATATATATATATATATACGAGGGTCGTTTGATAAATATGGTTAATTTATTTATTGTTTAATTAAATTAATTAATTAATTTATTTAAATTTTTCAATCTATTTTTTGTTAGTTTTTTACCATACTTATCAAATAAATTTTCAATCTAGTTTTATATTTTTACCATATATATATATATATATATATATATATATATATATATATAATTTCAATTAAATAAATAATTCATTCATCTTTACAAATGATTTAAAATGTACGGTATTTATTGCGTTTAGTAATTAATGTACATATGTGCGCATATATATATATATATATATATATATATATATATATATATATATATATATATATATATATATGTATATATAGCACACAGGTGTGTGTTTACTAGTTTTTTGATTTAATGACAAATAAAAAATGTTTACATGTGGTAATAATTTAACATTTCATTCATTCTCAATAAATAACCACACAGGTATGCACAAATTCTTGTTAGCATGTAAATACTTCTTAGTATCTTTATTATACAGCATTGCGAACAGTGTTCAAGCCACTTCAGGTGATATTGTAGGTGTCGCATATATTTAGTTGCATTGTCTTATCCTATAAAATGTAACCTTTCGTGTCATATTTATCTAAAGCACATCAACGTAATGGCAGCAAGTATCCGGATTTGCGATGCGTATACGTATTTTGAACGTTTCAAAAAGGAATTAATTTATGCATTGGAGCGTAGGCGTCGGTCGTTAAGGATTAAGAATTGTTCTTTGTTGACCTATCAACGTTGTCAGTATTTGCAAATTGGACGTTTTCGACAAGGTCGGAGAAAGTAATCAGTTCTTTTGATTTAAATTCAGCATGTGAGTCAATAACATAAAACGGTCTCATTAACGATGTTCAAAGGTTCATAAGTATGTACTTTGAAAATGTTGAAGAAGATTATGAATTTATTCCATTGTTATAATGAAAGTTAAGTGATTTAAAAAAAATAAAAATATTCCATTTTTATTATATATATATTTTTTTTAGTAATAATCAATCAGAAGACAAAATTATTTTCATCATTTATTTCTTATAATTATTTAAAAATATTTCTCTATATTATATTCACATTTTAAAAATATTTTTAATTTCAATAAAATATATTTAATGGAAAATATTAGATTTTTTACAAATACATCCATAGAATATTTAATATAGATATTTTAAATCTTTATCAAAATCCAGTTATATTTATGCCACGAACTATAATATAAATCTAATGGCTTTTTCGTACTGCTATCATGATCTTATGACCTGCATAACTTTATGAAAATTGCTGTAAGAGACACACGGGACGTGAGTTTAATAGAGTTGATGTAGTGTATATCTTACGAAAATTTACATGTTAATCAGTATAAAGTCATATTAGAATTTATGTAATATTTTAAATTTTATACATAGTTTTTTCAATACAAAAAGTATAATTTTATAATATTATTTATCTACTGTTTTAATATTTATTTTTATTATTAATCTTGTTATAAAATTATATAATATTTGGAGATTCAAATAAATTTAAGTACATAATTCATTTATTATAAAATGTAGATCTATGTTTAAAACTTATTTTAAAATTAATTTTTTTATAAAATTCAATCAAACATGAATATAAGAAAACATTTAAATGATTACAAAATAGAATAATAAGAAAAAAACAAATTAAAAATCTATTCTTCAATACATTTTTTTTTAATTTTTACTATCTGTTTGTTTCTTTATCAATTAATACACTTGGAATTATTACAAAAAAATAGGGATTATTTCAATCAATCATTTAAATTATTCATATTAAAACCTATTTTTATTAATCAGTTTTTTCTCCTATATAAAATATTAATATGTTTATACACGAATATATATATATATATATATATATATATATATATATATATATATATATATATATATATATATAAATGAATATGTAATGTCATTCTAATCCACACATGTGTTTATTTAGCAAATCCATGCACAACATATCGACAGGAAAACGTAAATATCAAGTACAATAAAAAAAATACAAAAACACGTTAGTAATTAATTCAGTCATCAATTTGTATGCTCATTAGTTTTATACCGGAAATAAGTAACGCAAATAAACACAATATTAATCATCTTGTTTTGCATATGACATGTTTCTGCGATTTACGTAACAACTTCTTTTTAATGTCGCATTATCTCAAATATCAGTAAATATTAATTTCAGTGTCACAACTCATCCATTACAATTCACGTGCCTGCAAATACGATTCATGTAAAACTATAAATATGAAGACCTTGAAGATGGAATAATTATATATGTAAACGTTTGTAATTGTTATGCAATACAATGTTTCAATAATTTGTATTTTTCAATGAATACATGGACATAAATATTATTTTTATTAATTTGTATACTCGCATATACAAATATTTTATAAAATGAAATATGGTAATATAAAATCAAACCGTATAATAATTATTCATAAAATTTTATTGCAGAATTAATACAGACAGTTTTGAGTGAATTGTTATTATTTTCAGTACTTCCTATATTTGATTATATGTTGAAATATGCAAATAAAATTATACAGAACTAATTTAAAACCACTTTTACATGAAAATATATACAATTTTTACACTTTAAAATAAAATATATCTTATCGGTTAATTTAAACTCTGTTTTTTGCCATTTTACAGCTTCATAGCGTATTTTAAAAGAAAAAAAATACTGAAGAATATTTAGTTATAATTTTAGAGAAAAAAGTAAAAAATTCTATTCTCTTATCTCTTTTTTATTTTAAAATAAATGCTCTAATTTTTTTAGTAATTAATTTACTGTAAGATAAACTGATTTATATGTTTAAGTGGGAAATGGAAAATGTTGGAATAGAAATAATTTATTTTATTTTTAAAATAAAATGTATTTTAGATCATTATACTTGTCTAATAATCAAAATTTGTATTAGTAACTCATTAAAAAATTATAATTTCATCTATATACTCTGATTTTAAGCGGATGTTGATTCTATAATAGCTTTTAGTTGAATTGATTTTAAAATTTACTGTTAAATAAGTGTTAGATTTTATATAAGATAAATAAAAACATATTTTATAAAAAGGAAGACATTAAAAAGTAAATATTTGTTGAACAGTTAAGTTTCATTGCAATTAATACAGATAAGAAAAATGAAATAATTTTAGTTATAAATGTGTAAATCCGGTTTTGTGTTTTTTGAATTCTTTTAATATTTTGGTAATACTTATTTACTGACATTTTTTCAATTATATATATATATATATATATATATATATATGTCGTTCATTTTAACACATTCTCATTTTAATTTCGTACTTAGTTTGACTAATCATCGCCTCCAAACAAAAATATATAATGATGATTTAATATTTATATTATATAAAATATAAATCAACAGCAACTCACTACACATTTTCTTAATTAAAAGTGACAGAGCTCGAAGCGGGTTCTAATAAAATATGACTATTACGAATTAACAAGTCGAATGTATCATGCAACATTCACGAAACAATAAATATTATTAATATTCGTTATTAATTGCATATATTAAAAAATTAATAAATCACGCAGGTCGTATCTATAAAGTAATCGATAGAAAAATTAATACATAATCGCCATTTGTGGTCTATTATTATTCTAGAACAATACGATGTTAGCGATTGATGAAAACAAAGACATCAAAAATAAATGTACATAAATACACTACAAACTATGAGCCATACTACGGAAATAAGCGCCATTGTTATTCAACATAGGCCATTGTTACGTCATCGACACGTGATATTTCGGCTGCTGTTTAGAATTTTTTTTATTATTTTTTTATTGAATATTAATTGCAACTGTCAACGTAGATACACGATTAGTTCATAAATCAACAATACGTGTTTGTATTGTATCTTATTTATTTTATATTGGTATGAAACAAATTAACCTCATTTTTTTTAAACTACACGCCCACAAATACATATTTATAATAGTAGAAATACTAAACTACGTCATTTTAATTTAAGTGTTTGTAACTATTTTTCTTAGTTACAATAAATTGTATAAAGATATTTTGTTGTCAAACCAATCTACAATTTATAAACGTTAATATACAATATCAATAGTAATTACTGCAATAAACATGTTTAGGGATAATAAATACAGTAGCAGAAATATGAGTAAAGAACAAGACATTATTTATGCAATAAAAAATATTACAATTACTAAACGAATTATTAATATTTCTATAAATAAAAAGAATATATTTATTTATTCTTTGATTCTTTTTTCCATACTAAATACTCTTCAAATAATTTAAATTCACGAACTGACGTAGTGAGTTTTCATCTTTTTTCTAAACTTCGTTTTTTTAATTCTATTATTTTACTGTATTTAACAAGAAGATAAAAATCAATAACAGTAGAATAAAATTAAAATATACTTAACTTTTACAGATATAAATTTTTTACGAAAAAATACTAAACTGTGGTTATTAGAAAAATGATCTATTGCCATATTAATTATTTTATATTTATTATACAATTTCGTAAATAATGTTTTTAGAGAGAGGTTTGGAATGAAGAAATGACGTTTTAATTTTAAGGGTGTATTCTAGTCTAGAATTTCGAAAAAATCGATTTTTTGCATATTTTCAAAGTTTAGACTTTTAAGAATATGTCCTTGAGAGGATTTTTCGAAATTCGAATTATTTTCTGAGTTATAGATATTTTTGTGACGCGCTAACCAATCCGGTCTGGCCGGAACGAATCAACTTTAAACGCGTTTTTCTCGAAACTACTTTTTTCGACACGGTTGACGTGATATCTCAAGTTCTAATAGACCGATTTACTTGAAATTTGGTACAGAGCTTCTCAATATAACAGTAATTGCCCTCGCCTAGGATTTTTTGAAAATTTTGTTTTTTACTATTTTTAAAAAATTCCGAAAGTTGAAAAAAATAGGGCCAACAAATTACTGTTCTTTCACACTGCCGCCATTTTGTGAAAAAAATTTTTTTTTTAATTTTCCTAGGCGAAAATACTACTACAACCTTCTTTTTCAATAATTTCAAAAAAAAATGTTGTTTCAAATGACCGGAAGGGTTGGAACCACGTCAACCAGGAGACACCTTTTTTTTTCGAGCCCCCACTTTGCCAGCCTGTACCTTTTTCAATTTTGAATTTGTTGTTTTTAATAATACTTTTTCGTACTCTTAAAATGTCAATAAATAACTGATAAAAAATGGATAGTAAAAATATTTATTGGGTTTTTTTATAGCGCCCGAAAAAACACCTAAAATTCGTGCGTCTAGACTAGAATACCTCCTTAATCCGAAATATATTTCTATTATTATTTACTTCTTTCCATCTTAACACATTACGGTCCGGGCTGTTTGCGCGAAAATGGATGCGTGTAACCGGCATATTTTAAAACGATAAAATATTAAAGAAATTTTTGGAAATTGTAGGGTTGAAATTTACTGGTATCTTTTGTTTTGAATATTATCAAAGCACGAAGTGTTTATCTAGTCGATACGAAATATTATTTTTAGCATATATATTGCAACACATATTTATATGTCGCAGGAATTTAATGCACAGTACACAAAACCCTATTTATATGTCTCCGGCATTTCACGAGCAGTCAACAAAAAACATATTTTTATGTCTCCGGACGATAATATGGTAATATTAAACTTTCAATACTCTGGCGATAAATTCTTGATTTTGGCCTAAAGAATAAATCGAGCTCTCTATTCAGACATCAACCTCAGTATTAAATTGTTTTCTACTAATGTTGTTTTGGAAACTGCGAAATAAATAGTAATCTGATTATGCCAGATCTAAAGAATACAACTATATGTCATAATTTTCTATTCAAACTGCCTAGTGCCGTATAAAGCTCGGAATGTCATAGTGAAAAATACATATTTTTTGTTAACTATTGCTGGCTTTTTTTATCCATAGATTATTAGCTGGTCTAATTATTTACACTACACAATTCTTTCATGATAATTTGAATATCTAGTAATAGCTCACAATTGATAATTCCATACAAGTCCCATAAAATCTACAACATAATCCTTAGATAGAACTCTCCCTTCCTTGCGAAAATGATGTCTTGTTACTATTAACCGATTTTCTTCTACGTTTAATATTGTTCCAAATAATCCACCAGTACAATTCGGTTCAGAATGATTGACCTAGTTTAAAAACTGACCTAACTTAAAAACTTTACCAATCGTTGTCAAATGCCGATTGAATGGGTTAATTGAATTTGTTCGAATAATTCTTCTATAGTTAAACAAGAATTCTGCTTTATTAATGTATTTGAAAAATTCTACATTATTTATAGAGTTGGCCTAATATATTAGAAGATCGTCATAAAAGAAATAAATAAAAAAAGAATAAATTTTTATATATATCAAAATCAATCTTTAGAAAATATAAAACAATATTATCGAACTAATATTGAATCTTATTTGATAACATTTATTTCAGTTAAATGATTATATTTATTTAAAATATCTTAAAAATTAAATTAAATGTTTCATATTTTAAAAACGTGAAATATTAAGAATTAAATATTTCACATGTTTAAAATAAAACGTGTATCTCATGCGATCTTACATCCTATATTTTATCAATAATATAGTCTAATATTTTAAAATACAATTTAAAAATGTTTAGTTAGAATTGAATTTTTCACTTCTATTAATACCTTTATCAAACGTAAACTGATATAAACAGTAATGCAACTAAAACTAAATGCAATTAGACGTTTTGTAATAAAATTAAATTCCTTTAATTATACACACTAATGGAATTTCAACCTTGAAAACATTTTAAAATAAGTTAAATAGAATACGTTAAGATTTCTGTTGGTATGTAATTTAATAAATAATATATAATTAATAAAACATTACATTTAGAAAATATATTTAATTGAGTACATTATTTAAATATAAAAAAACATATTATAATAATTAACATTTTAAGCTATTAGAGCTTCGTAACGATATATCATGACTATAATTTATTTTTTTACGGAAATAATATCATCAAGAAAAAAGGTCTTTATAAATAAAACAGATATGACGCATTTTAGTCAAATAAAAATATTTTAATCATTAAAAAAATAAGTGTTTAAGTAAATGAAGATTCATCAAAATATATATTATATTTTATCCAAATTATTAAAATATTTATTCTAAATTAAATAAAACCTTAATACAACCCTGAATTACATATAATTTGATTTTTATTTGAAAATATAAAACCATAAATCGTGTTTACTGATTAGGAATTAGTAATGAGTTCATTTTAAAATCATGCTTAATTAATTTATTATCAAATGAAATTAAAAAAAGTATAAATGATAATCAATAAATGGTAATATATAAAAACAATTATATTTAAAATTATTCTAATTACCCTTTTAAATGAAAAATTTTACATTTATATTTTTGATTTAACTCTTTTACCTTTTTTATAATTTCATTTATTTTGATTATTTTATAAAATTGCAACTTATCTCAATATATAAATTGTAATTAAAATTTGAAATCCGTTTCTTGTTTATATTTTGTAGAAAATCTCAAAATATATTTATATATTTTCTAAAAATAAAAAAAAGAATACTACTTAATTATATAAGATGATTCAAATAAGACCGAAGGGTTTGTACATACATTTACTCCATTGCTATCATTTACTATTTTCTAGTCTCATTTGAGCCACCCCTATATTGTTTATTCATATTGAAATAAATATTTTTCTTAAAAAAATAATTTTGTGTTTTTATTAAAATCTAAGTAAAAAATTAATTTTCATTAAAAATAAAAATGTATGTTAATAATAAAATTTAGAATGATACATATATATATATATATATATATATATATATATATATATATATGCCTTCTTAAAAGTACTGTCTATTTTTAAGTGAAATGAAATAATATATTTTATTACTTTTTTTTAATTTAATTAAATATGTAATTTCCAGTAATATTAACAAATTCTTCCCATCTTGATGGAAATGTTTAAATTCCTCTCCAATCTCTCTATTCATTCTAATTTTCATTATTTTTTTCTGTTTAAAAAATTTAATATAGCCAAAAATAAATAGTAGTCAGAAAATTCCATATCTTTAAAATATGCTGGGTAACATAACTTTCTAACCAGTTCAGCTACTTTTTCTGAATTTCTAAAAAAAGATGTAGCCTTACATTATCATAAGTAAAATAACTTGTTTCCTATTAACAAAAATCGAATGATTTTTTTAAAACTCATTGTTCAGACAACCAATTAATAATAATATTTTTCACAATTAATCGTTTTTTGGATTCACAAGTTCATAATAAATTGGTCCTCTCGTATCCAAAATATAAACAATATTCTCTCTCCACACTTAAGCTCGGTTTAGATATTAATGAAGCGGGTTATACAGCTTTGTACTGTGTCCTTTTTCTTATTAAATTTTCATATGCAATCCATTTTTAATCTCTGTTAGGAAGCATTCGAAAAATAATTCATTTTTATTACATGATAGTAGATGAACAAACGATTACAGAACCCTGCCTGTTCCATAATCATTTTATGTGGTACCTATTTTGCATATTTGTAACACGAATCCAAGCTCTCAGACCTGATCTAAAATTGTTTTTTGGGCTAATTCAGTTTTTTCTGATATCTCTGATGAAAGTACAAATTTATCTTCTTCCAAAATTTTGCAAAAATATCATCATTAATCACAGATTGTCTTCCAGAGCGTGGTTCGTCTTGAAATCTTCATCTTTTTATTTCTCTAGCAATCTTCAGGATACCTTTTCAGATACTGCGTTGGTCCAAAAACCTTTCAATTTTTTTATATGCTTCTGCATTATTCTTTTTTATTGATATTTGTAAAATATATAGTGCCGTAAATAAATTTTATCAATAAACAATTCTCTTTTTCTATTCCTTGATAAATACTAATAATAAAACATTTATTTCAGCTTATGTTAAAGCGCATCAATGATAAAATAGAACTGTTAACCCTTTAACTGTTTATGTCGAGTATACTCGTCAAAGCGAAACGAAAATTTTTCGCATAATGTCGAGTATACTCGTCGTGAAGATAAAAAAAATAGCATTCGTATTATTATTAAACGAATCAACTGTAATTTTTTCCCTGAAAAAGGGAAAATAAAGATCTTTTAAAAAATGTACATTTTAGAATATTCGTTAGTCTGACAACCTTATTTATTTTAATACACAATAGTTTGTATATTTTGTAAAAAATATATATTTATAAATAAAAAATATATATTTTCTAAAAAACCAACACGCAACTTTTGATTTTTAATCATAATTGCCCTCTTTTATAGGCAGAAACATTTTACTCTGTTTATGTCGAGTATACTCGTCTTCGCTGGAAAATAATTAAGTAGGCAGAAAAAGTTTTTCGAAACAAAATTAAACAGTTAAAGGGTTAAAAGGATAAGTCATATCCTTTTTATTAAAACACTTTTATACGTGCATCAAATAAATCTGTACTAAAAGTGAAAGAACTGTTCGATAGACCTAATAAATATATATATATATATATATATATATATATATATATATATATATATATATATATATATATAATGACTGAAATAAAATTGAAAGCTTCAGACATACATTTACTTGCTAACTATCATTTATTCCCTTTTCTATCTCTCGATCTAATTTTGGCCACTTTATATATATATATATTATATACTATTTTTATTTTTTAAATAATGTTTAATAATCTTTTTTTATTTTTAGGTAAGTGTACTGAATTTTGGTGTTTAATTTATGGTAAGATTAAATTATCTATCTTTTTATACAAATATTGAAGATAAGTGGATAAAGAAACTTATTATATTTCTTGAAATAAAAAATACTGTAGAAGATTAATTATTCTCATCTTGTCTAGTAACATTTTCCATTAATAATTTATGAATAAAATAATATAATTTGATCTGTATATTTTGAATTTAAATTGATTTCGATTCTATAAAACTTTTGAATGAAAATTATTTAAAAATTACTAATAAATAAGTAACAGAATTTATATAAAATAAATGGAAAATTTATTATGGAAAGAACATTTTAAAATAATTCCTTATTCATCAATTCAGTTTTGTTAGAGTAATTTTTGTGTAAATTTTAATTCAAAAATAAAACAAGTTTATGGGTTTTCATATAATTTCATTTACATACTTTTATTTTAATAGCAAAATTTCAAAATATAATTTCTTGCAAAGAGTGACAAAAACATCTAATTTATTTTAAAACGTCATTAAATTTTTCATGAAGGTAACATACTTTTCCTTCAGTCTTTTCATACTTGTATGTAAATATTAAATTCATAATGACTTAATAAATTAAAAAAAATCATGTTCGTCATGAAAAAATAATTGTACTGTAATGTAAACTATAAAAAGATAAAAACGAAAGCTGTAATTTATACCCTTGTACAGCGACGAAAAGTGCGTCTATAATTAGACTCGCAGCATCAGTACACCAAGACTTTATATATGGGAGTAATTACATGAACGAAAAACCTCAATAAAGAATGCCTTTTTTCATTTACTCACGAATGTCCGCCTTCATTAAAGATTATTGCTGGATAGTAATAAAAAATAATAAACATTTTGAACTCACTACGTTGAATCTAAAAGAACAAACGTTTAGATTTTTTCACTCGGTTCACTTTATCAGACAAGTAATTAGATTTTTTTTATTATTTATAAAAATTATACCGTTTTGAGATTTGTTATTTAATGTATAATATATGTTTAATTATATATTTATTCTTTATTTAATATATATATATATATATATATATATATATATATTGTGTGTGTGTGTGTGTGTGTATGTGTGTTTGTTTATTTATATATGTACATTAAAAGTTCTCTTGAACAACTAAGTTGTGTCTAAAGAATGATATCTCTTACAAGACTTATTTATTTTACCCCGTAAAAAAACTGTTTAAATGCAGTAAGCTCAACTATGTGGTAGCAACTAGTCTAAGATTAGCAATCTGAAAAGAATATCAGTCATCTTTTGCAAAGTACGTTGTAACACGTCTTGTTCTACAACAAAGTTACTTGGTTTACTTTACATAAACTATTTTTTTTTGTTGTTATAAATACACATAAAATAAATAACACTGCAATAAATGTAAGTAAAATGAGACTTTGTGACTAATAAATCACGTTAAATGTTTGTCATAGTTACATGTTGTTATTTATAAATTCTAATTGTTATGTAAATGTTGTATTTTAAATAAATTAGAATATGAGAAAAGAAAATATTGTGCATATATTAAGATGTTAAACTATTTTTGAAAAAAAATAGTGTTCGTGTGATGATTTTGTATAATTTTCTGTTAATTGTTTAAACAAATCAATATATGGTAGACAAACTTCAAACAATTATTTATTTTTCTTAGAAAATAAAAATTTAAAATTTTTAATACTCGATTTCTAGGAATTCTAAATTCTTTTAAAATATTTAATCATTTCAAAAAAGCTTTTTTAGTTTTCACTGTAGTATAATTGCCTATCATTTGAATTTAGATATTAATTTTTACACTATTAGTAATTTTAATATGTTTATTATAAAATATTCTTATTTTAAATTAAAAATTAAAACATTTATCATAATTCAAAATACTTAATTTAATTATTTAATAAAAAAATAATGTTTACTATTTTAACCCATTTTCAATACTTGTTTTGTCTCTTATAAATTTTAAATTTCGCAAAAAAAATATTTCATTTATGAAACATTTTCCGTTGCGTTAAAAATAATAACTTTTAAGCCATTATCACAGAATGAAGAAAAGATGTTTTTGGTGCATTCAAAATTTATATTTTTCAAAATTTGATATTATATATGACATTTACTAGACTATTTTCAAAAGCTTTCAATTTTTTTATTAAATAATGACTAATTTATTTTCTAATCGATCATTGTTAATCATTTATTCCGTTCGTTACCAGCGTCACATATATGTGACGAGTGTTCATTATCAGTTTATGATAATTGTTTGTACCAAATCATGCTGCAAACAGATTGGTTATGTTAAAAAACAATAAAATAGATACAGTATATTATTGGTCTGTCGATAATTACATTTTTAATCATTTAAAACATTATAAATACATCGCAAAAAATTAATGACAATTTGATATCATATTTAAATAATAAAACGTATGGGCTATGGTGGCAGTTTTTCTCCTGATGCCCTGGTAGCAAATGGGTTAATCCTTTAATTATTTTCAAAAAATATTTGTAAATTTTTGAAAATGAAACAAAAATTTAAATAGGAAATAAATTTATTTTTCTAAATCAAAAATATTCCTATTCGTACTTTTATATTAGTCATGTTTTTATAATGATTTATATTTCGAAAATAATTCTAAATAAATATTTGTATATTTTTAAATTTTAATCATTAAGAAGAATTTTTTTTATTATTAATTCAAATTAAAATTCGAGAAAGTAATTGTAATATTTTTAAACAACTCCATAAAAATTCTGAATATACATGCTTGTATATACAAATAAAGAAGTGTAGAATAATTGTAGGTTTTATGTTGAAATCAAATACCTAAGAGATTCCATTAGTCACGTACGATTCACTCGCACACAAGCCAATTACGGACCAATTGATAATCAATTATTTTCCAATTAATTTTTCTCACCGTACTTTTTCCGTGAACAAATTTTATCATTTAATGAAAGAAATTATACTCGTTCACTTTTCTAGTTTATTAATAAAACTAGACCATAAAATGACATTAGTGTCATTAGAGATGATTATAATAAAATATTTATGCTGTGAATAGTTTACTAATAAAAAATGTAATATTTTTCTTGTTGAAATTCTTCTAATGTTGAAACTGAATTAGAATTTCTTTTAAAAATAATTGAATTCAAGAAGGTTATTTGAAAAAACTAGACGTGTGCCTTACGTTATCTGCAGACATTTCACATCGTCGCCACAAACTACTAAATTATACAATTTTTCATTTTGAAAGTAGTTCAAATCCATAGAAGGACTTCTATGTAGATAAATTAAAACAAATAATTTATTACGAATAAACGATCATACAAAAAATTTATATGTATGTGATATGTGTTACATGATCAATTTCCTATTTCGATAATCACATATCAGAAACCTATTGATAAAATCAATACATGTTTATAATGGTGAACTAATGTAGAGTCGATTTCAAAAGAATTGTCAAATAAAACCATTAACCTTTATACACATTTTATCTGTTATTATAACATTGTATGAATTATTAACGTTGGTTCTATTCAATGTACATGTTTTGTAATACAGATTTGCGAATATATTTTCCATTAGGTTCTTTATTTATTTTCACAATGTTATATTTAGAAAGGTTGAAATTGATTTCCAATATTTGGTATTAATTATTCTAACCCACGAGTTTTGATTTTAAGCAAATTTATTGTTCTAGATTAGATATATAACTAAATATGAAAATGATAAATTCAAAAAATAAATTATTTTACATTTATCATTTGAGAAAATTTTAAAATGTCTGAAAAAGTCATTAGCTATATTTTATCATAGAGATATGTTTATCAAATTTTAATTATAGTATGATTATTTTTTTGGAAATGTTAATATTAATTATAACTTTTTATGTAAATCGTTAATGTAATATTTTAATAGCAAATGGAGTACATTTTTAATTAAAATAAACAAATATTGATTAAATGAAATCAATATAGAACGATTTGTTTTTATACTAGGAAAAATTAATTTGAATACAAATGAATCACAAAAAATCGACCGCTAATTGAAGATGTTTTGAATAAAGATAAGAATGATATAAAACATTAAATATAATTAATTATTTTACCAAAATTAATTTAGATTTTATAATGCAGATCTTTGATGATAATGACATTGCTATTGAAATGCAAATCAGTTAAGCATTGTTAAAAACGAACAAAGTGAACAATAAATAATTATTGGACACTTTCTAATATTTTGTGGTGTGGAATAATAATATACTTAGGAGGGTCGTTTGATAAGTATGGTAAATTTATTTATTGTTTTATTTAATTAATTAATTAATTTAATAAAATTTTTCAATTTAGTTTTTCTTACTTTTTTACTTATCAAACGACACTCATATGTGAAAATGAATTCCCTGCAAAATAAATAGTAACAGAAATCACTTACATCACCATTAAAATATTTTCTAAAGGTATTCAATAATTATTTATTGTTCATTTTATACGCTGATATGTATTTTTATAGTCATGCCAACATCATCAAAACATCACATTATAAAATCTAATGATAATACTTGATAAAATTAACACTACTTGATCAAATGAATTGAACAATAAGTAATAATTGAACAATGAATTATTTATTGGATTAATAGCTTTATATCTTATAATATTGCAGTTTAATAAACTATGAATTGTAGAGGTATTTTAAAAAATAATTTTAATTAATTACACATAAATAAAAATCAAAGATTGATGATGATTAAAATTTTATAAAAAATATTTTCAAAAAATATATACCAATCATAATATTTACAAATAATTCTAATAATAGATTTAAAATAAAAATGAAAAATTCATCCATCATGCAAAATGTCAATTTTAAATGAACGGATGTAATTGATTGATTGTTCTAATAATAATAGATTGATACATATTAAATTATCTATCTTCATAAGAAATATAAATATTTATAGATACTCTTAAAAAATATTTAAACTGAAAATTTCATATATGAGTTATGTTAATTTTTTCATCATATAAAAAGTATTCTTTATTTTTATAAGTAAAATAACGCATCAAAAGACTATAAAATCAAATTCTAAAATATTAATTTGTATATTTTGTTATTAATTATTTAATAATTGTCAATTATTTTAATATATATATATATATTGTTTTTTTAAGCGTGACAGAACTTTAAATTAAAATAAAACAAATACTAATTAACCGAATGACAATTTATTTGATATTATTTGAAAGATAATTTAATAGCATTAATATTTTAAATTGATTTTGTGTATATCTGTACAACGGATATTTCTAACATACCGCATTCTAATGTTATCTCCAGAAATGAACCTGTGAATTGACCTTTACGATCGTGTGATTTGACGTCTCTAAATTATTTTTTTTAGGGATATGTGAAGTCTCTGATTTATGCTGATAAACCAGCAACGATTGAGGCATTAGAAGTCAACATAACTCACGTTATTGCTGATATAAGACCCAATTACTTGAAAAAGTGACCTAAAATTGGACTGACAGAATGCGATATGTCTGAGGTAGTCATGGTACAAATATGCCTGAAATCATTTTTAGATTTTAATTCCATAAAATTATCTTTCAAATAATACCAAATAAATTTTTATATAGCTAATTATTATGTATTTTATTTTTATTTAAAGTTCTATCAGGCTTAAAAAACCATCTTTATATATATATATATATATATATATATATATATATATATATATAATATATATGTTAGTTGACAGAAACGAACTATACATAACACAATTTAAAAAAACCGTCAACGAAGAAAGTATACGCATTTCTCCCATTGTGATTGTAACTCATTTGTATTTTCTTATATGGTCAACCAGAAATAGTATATCAATCAATGATCTATAGAGTCACGTCTAATACACAAGTTTGTCTTATTGATCCAATTCGATATAAATATATTGATGTAAATGTGTATGTTTATGAAAACATCTATGATATTAGAGACCTTTCACTGTTCTCCCTACAACAATATATCATAGCTGCCATTATACGATACAGTTATGATAATTGAGCATGTGAAAGATTAAGATCGCGAGTGTTGCAGAAAAATCATACGACGGAACACTGAACAGGTAATAGTAAAACAGTTCAGTTCACTTCTATCGGTCAATATAGTGCGTATCTTGTATGATTAAAAAAATTCATACTTCTTCTTATATTTAGAATATCGACGGATTGTTGGTAATGAATGACCTATTATAGTTCGTTCACCGTATAAAATTGTTCTCTAACTACAAACAAGCCCAGATTTTAAACACCACCTACTGATTTTGAAATAGTGAGAAATATTTTAGGTACATAAAACGATCAGCGAGTTTTTAAAAATTTACATAAATCGTACTCATTAGTTATGAGATAAAATTGTACATTATATATATATATATATATATATATATATATATATATATATATATATATATATATATATATATATATATATACATACAGGAATACCTCGCATAGTGCGGCTAATCGGTTCCACTGATTTGCCGGACTATTTGAAACCGGACTAATCGAAACATTAACTAAATACAAAAAGCGTTAATTGGTCCAAACAATTTGTTTTCCAGTTTTTCAGTAAATAAAACGAAGATAATATATTCAAATATTTATATGTATCAACAAAACGAAATCAGAGGTTTATACATTCATTTTAAATACATTTTAAATTTATTTTCTTCAAATGGGTTATTAAAATTTAATTATCAAAAAATCGGCTTTACTCTAGAGTTACGAATCGAAAACTAATAGAAAAAGAAAAAAGACCACAAAACTAGAATTGCACATATGATGCATATAATGTGCGCATTCACACACACACACACACACATATATATATATATATATATATATATATTTGGAAATTTCAAACCGAACTATAGTGAAATCGTACTAATCGAAGCCCCATAATGCGAGGTATTCCTGTATATATAATTTAAGAAACTATTTGTCGAATTTTTCACATCTTATGTATACGCCACACAAATATGACAATAAAATTATTTTAGAATTTTTTAAATTTTCAATAAATAATTATTGTTTATATAAAAAAATAAAATCTGTACAATAACAAATTAGGTTCTACCGAAAATTTCTGCCTATTTTTTTATTAAAAGCAAATAATCAAATTTTATACTGTGTATTAACAATATATAAAAAAAAATATATATTGTTAATTAATTAACAATATAATTTCTATTAATATTAACTGCTTCCCATCTTGTTGAAAACTTTTGAATTCATCACCGATAAAATGACTTCTCTTTGGTAGCTAAAAACTCATTGAGAACTTTTTTACATCTTCATCTTTATCATTTTTTCCATTTAAACAATTAATTTGTAATTAATAGTATTGTATCTGGAGAATATATTGGATAGCTTAAAACCTTTCAATCAAGTTCCGCTATTTCTTTCTAGATTGTTAAAAAGACATTTAACCTTGTGTTATTGTCTGTAGAATAACTTGCTTCTTATTTATGAGAGCCGGATTTTTTTTTAAGTTCATTGTTCAAATTATCCAATTATTGGCAATATTTTTCCATTGATATGGAATAAGTTTCGCACATCTTAATGAAAAATTGTTGTCCTTTGAAGTTAAAAACTCATTCATTGCCTTTTTCACATTTTTTTCTATTTAAAACGTTTTGTAGAACAAAAAATAAATGATCGTCAAAAGGTACTACATCTACAAAATATGCAAAGTGACTTAAAACCTCTCAAACCAAATTCTATTTTTTTTAGTTGCCAAAGAAACATGTGGCCTTGAGTTGTCATTTATAAGATAATTTCCTTCCTATTAACAAGAGCTAGACGATTTTTTTCAGTTCATTGTTCAAATTATTGATAATATTTTTCAAAATTATTCGTTTATTTTAACTTCACAAATTCTTAATAAGTCGATCCTTTCATATCTTACCATATAGACAATATTTTCTTTTTCACACTTCAACTCAGTTTAGATATTGATGGAACGAGTTTTTCAGATTTGCAATATTCTCTTTTTCTTACTACATTTTGATATGTAATCTATTTTTCATTTCCGGTTACGAGGTTTTCAATAAATAGTCCATTTTTATTGCGTGAAAATAGAGACGATTAAATTGTACACGATCTTGACTGTTCCTAACAGTTAGTTCATGTGGTAGCCACTTTGAATACTTGTACACGAATCCAAAATGGGTCTTCTTTCAAAACGTTACCATAAATACAATCATCATAGAAGGTCTTCGAGGAGGTCATATTTTAAGTCTCCATTCTTAAATATTTCAAACCATCTCTTGCATTTCCTTTTAGACACTACGTTTGCTTGTTTTCCAAAAATTTTTAACGAATTGCCATATGATTCTGGAACATTATTTTTTTGTTGATATTCGTAAAATATAGTGTCGAAAATGAATCTTATCAACAGACATATTTTCTTCATTATTCTTTAGTAAATACTGATGACACGACATTTGTTTCAGTGTATGTTGAAGAACATTAATGATAAAATATAATGGTAAAAAGAATGAGTCATATGACATTCATTTAAATACTTTTCTACGCACTTAAAATAATTTTACACTAAGTAGTAAATCCAATAAATTATTCTAAATTACCTGATGATCATTTTAATATTTTGAAAAAAATTTACAGATATTTATGTAAAACATTTTCTTTTTGAATACAAAAAAAAATAAAAGTTAATAATACTACATATAAATATTAATATTTATTGTATTTTTTTCTCAAAATATAAAACTATTTTTCTATGCAAAATTAAACTATATTTTGGCAAAAATTGGAAATAAAAACAATTAAACCATATAATAATATGTTTTAATTTGTTTTTATTTCCAGTCTTTAATGAGTTTAATGTTTGTTATGTATACAAATAATACAAAATATTTTATATACTATAAATTATTTTACATAACTGTATTAGAAAATATCAGTAAATTAAATAATATTATTAAAATATTATTTCGAATGATATTATTATATTTTCTAAAAAATATATAACGTTTATTGCATATTCGATTATTCCCATATCTCAAGAGTTCATACTTGAATCACGTAGACCTTAATTCATCATCTGTTCTATATTCTTCCATCAATGTCATTCATTCTCAGCATTCCAGTAAAAAATAGTATGCGTGCATCGTTATATTACCTTCATTTCTTATTTTCATCATTTGAGATGTCTCTTTTAAAAACATTGTTAAGATTGAAAAGTATTTTCAAGGCAATAATTTTTATAATACAAATAAGGTTTAGGTTTTTTTAACATATATTATTATTATATACCTGATATCTCAGACTTGTGTAACATATAATTGAATTTTATTTCGTAATATTCAAAAAATATGGGTGTATTAATTTAGGTTTTTATCAAAATATTGCATTTTTCAAATATATTTTAGTTTTAAGAACTTTTTCAATACTATTTGATAATGTAAACTTGTTTTGTATGTAAATAGTAGACAATTTTTTTTAGAATTTAAAAATAATTATATAAAAAAATATCTTACGATAAGAATGTAATGTTAAAACGTGTCTTTTAACTAATGATTTATGTAGGAAATAAAATAAAAAAACGATAAAAATGAGACATGATTAAATAATATCTTATAATTTGTTAATGAAATTTCAAGAGATACAAATGACTTAAAAAGTCTTACACGATTAATTCTATTTAATCTTTAAAACACCTGTTATTTTTTAAGTGATCACCTAAAAACATTATTAATTCGAACTCTTGACCTTCTCAATAGAAAGTATTTATTTATCGAATTCAATATACATATACCAAAATACAATACATAGTGTGTGTGTGTGTGTGTGTGTGTATATATATATATATATATATATATATATATATAAAACTATCAAGCACGTAAATATTTATTGCTTAAATATTAAAATTTTTCAAATATTTTACAGCCTACACATAAAATTAACAACTTCTTAATATAATGAATATTTTTTTGCGCTCGAGGAAGGTCACGGTTAATGTTATAGTAAAGAAGAAAAAAAGTAGTGACTAATCTTAAAAAGAATGTTGATAAATTTGAATGCAACACCGTACGTGTGTAGGTGTAAGCCATTACATTTATCTACTAAATATATTTATAGATTAGTTGAAATGTACTAACTCTACTCTATTTAACATTTTTCACAAGTGTCTTGGAGTGTTAAAAAAACTGGTTTCACCTAAACCATACGTGTATACAATATATTTATTAACGAAAATGTGCTTACATATTTTTTAATCGTAAATATACACTCGAAAATATAATTATAAAAAAAGATAGAGTATTTTAATCCATTATGATTTATTTAAAAATCTTTATTTGGAACACAATTATGAAAATTGGCGAATTTATGAGAATTTACTGAATAGAGATAATATTGTAATTATATGCGAATGTTTAATTTATATATCTCTATCTGTAGACGAATTATGAATATTAAATAAGAGTGTATAGAAAAAAATATACATTTTTATAATCAATTCAATAAACAGAGACATTTAATGGTATTAATTTTTTAATCTATCAATGTATCTTTTTTGATACGATGACTTAATATCTGTTTAATAAATTATTTCAACTTAACGATGAGTTTTGTATTTTAATATTATTTGACAGCAATAAATTTTAATCGTTTAGCGACAACACCTACATTGGTATTACATAAGTGTTTTTTTGCAAAAACTTTGATTGATGTTTAAGATTTCAATTCATATATAATGTCGATGACAAATTCAATTTCATGGTTCAAAGCTTAATAACTGTATTAAATTTTAATTGCTATTATATATAAATATTTAGCAATCTTTTAATTTTTATCCAGTTATATTATTAAAAATTATTTGAATGGTTGATTATTTATAACTAGTATTAGATTTTTTTTAAATATTTCAATTAAATATTTTTATTTGAAATCTTATAACGAAATCGTTTTCAATTAAAAATATAACATGTATACTTTTTTGTTTGTGTCTAAATATTGATATAAAATATATTTTGTTTAATAAAAAAATGTTTTATTACGCTTGAGAGGTTGTATACGGTAATTTACTAAAAACTAGTTTCTCGAGAAATACCGGATTTTCCAAATATACGAATTGTATTATTTGTAATTTAAACAAATTGTTAATATGAGTATAAAATTGAAAATAAAAAAAAATCTATAAGGCAATGACTGTTATATTTATAGTTTAATAAACCTCAATTTGTGTAATACAACTGTTAATATCATATTATTTTATATCTGTTAATGCGTTGTATAAAATAGACCATTATTATTTAATGTTTATTATTTCGATAATAATTTCAATCTAACGTAAATTAAAAACGAAACGCAAACAATTACAGGAAACAACATTAAAAACCACCGCTCGCAAAAGTAATTTCCAAAACAATTATTTTAATTCACACATCCTGGAACCGATCGCGGCATATAAGAATTAAAAATAATAAAAATCCGAATCGTGTTAGCCGAAAGCGAATCCGTAATAAACAAAACGCACGCGTGTTCAGTAACCTACAAAAAAGGTCCTTCCGGTAAAATCGTGCAGAGGCAATGATAATACTCGTAGGTGTCTGTTACATCGGCGTGTGACCCACCCGCATCGCTCCGGGGATAATAAATTAAGTACGAACTGGTCTCGACGATCAGGAAAAAAAATAAAATACAAATGAACACCTCTTTTGTTGCATCATGCCGTAATAACGAAAGAAGTAACAACAAACCATAAAAGCAACCAATAAATGCACACCCACTGCGACTGTCCGATGCCATCTACAATGGCCATGGAATTTATTATTATGGAATATATGAGGTGTAAATCATGTTAACACCTTGCCATCTTTAGATAGTACAATTTTATGTAGAGGATGTGTGCCATCGAGACTTTATTGCTTACTAATTGTGTGAGTTGTGCGCGATGATTTGTGTCTTCTTGTTTGTCGAAGTAGGTGGTAGATTATAATCAATATTTTATTGTTACAAAGTTTATCTTTAATTTAGTTTGAGAGTGAAAATATGTGATTTGTGTGTGTTTTTTTTTAAATTTATGTCGAGAGTTTTTTGTCGGATTAGTGCTAAATAGAAATGAACACATTTCGATATATATCTATATACACTACAACAGAACAAAATTATTACCTTAAATATTTTTTCTCAATATTTGTGTTTACTTCAAATCACAAAATATTACTTATTTAAACAGTTTTTAATTAATGAAATACAATGCGTATATTATATATATATATATATATATATATATATATATATATATATATATATATATATATATATATATATAATATGCGTGTATGTGTGTGTGTAAATTCATGTTGAAAATAAATTAATTGAAATTATATTTTAAATAAATAATAAAAATTAATAAAATAATACGAAGATTTTTTAAAAAATAAATTTAAACTTAAATACATTATCTTAAATAAAGCCTATTATGTTGATTGCACTAATTTAAAAAATAGATTAATATTTTTCTAGTAATTATATAAACAGAAATTTAAAATCAGTTTAAAATACAATAGTTATAAATAACTATTAAAATATTTTTGAATTATATCACAAACTAATTTTTAAGACATATTTAAAATCCCTTTAATATCCAGGAATAATTAATATAATTTATTATTTTGTATATTTTTTAACTGTTCTTTATATTATTACAATTAAATAAAAAATATTTTTTACTTTTATTATTTCAAATTGTAGCTAAAACTTCATTAATTAATAAATATTTACAAAATAAAATAGTAAACTATTAAGAAGACTAGAATTTTTCAATATATATTTTTTTTATAACACAAATAAATATAATTCGTTTAAAAAATTAAACGAAAAAAAAATAAAATAAAATGGAAAAAAATATTTTTAAAGTGTATATAAATCTAAACTCAAATATTAACTTAATAAGCGTTTTATATTTATTATAGTAATATAAAAATATTTCATAAAATTGCAACATTTATATTTATTTTTATAATAATGTAAACTAAAAATAAAAATTTAATAATTAATAATAAATATTATAATATAACACATATAAATTCTAAATAACATCACAGAAACTATTTTCAGATTTCAACAACAATTAAAATAATTTTCAGAATTAAATAATATAATTTATTTATTTTGTATATATCTGTACCTACATCTTTTATATAACTACTATCAGAGAAATAAGATACTACCTTTTTTATATTTTCCATCTTTATTATTGTAAATTACAGCTAATGACTCGTATATATTCATAAATACACATTCTTAAAATAAAATATTAAATAAACAATTTAAGCAAACTATAGAAAATTTCAAAAATTATGTAATTTTTATTTTTAATTGTTCTTCTTAGGACATTAAATAAATATCAAAACATAATATACACACTATTTTACAATTTTTATAAAACTTAGTGACAATATTTATTATTATTTTATTTACAATTTTGTATTTGGCGAGACATTATTATTCACAACTTAAATATTTATTATTACATCATTGTATTCCTTATTTAATAGCATGTGTGTTTATATATACATACATACATATATATATATATATATATATATATACATACATACATATATATATATATATATATATATATAATTTTCAAAAATTCGCATTTAAAATTCTAAAAGTGATTTATTACATTTATAATACGAATATTACTAAGCAAATTTATGTTAACTATTTTTCAAATATTTATTCTGATCATAAATTAGTAATTTTATAATTGTGCAATAAAGTTATAAATTCGTAAATTTTTAATATAATTAATTAAAACTGAGTTCTGTGAAATATATGATAATTAATATCTATAAATATGTTCGAAACAAACTGTTGTGTCTGTCACAAAAATTATGACGAGAATTCGACAACAATTTCGTACATCTGTAAGTGTGTGTTCTTTCAATATTATTTATAATAATAATTTATTATGTTCAAAAAAGTATTTATACAAAAATGTATATAATTTAACACTTTAACAGTTAAATAATTAAAGTGTAAACAAAAAAAGACTATACAAGATAATATAAATTTGTACAAAAAAACAAACTTTAAGTCGTAGTTATATCGATGAGCTAGAAATAATGAATTGACTAATTGAAAATATTAATAAACAGTTACTTTAACATTTACTATTAACACGAATATTTTTTTTATTTTTTATGTTCAATGACATACTTATAATATGTTATTCTTAGGTAATGTTTACTTAATAACATTAGTCAATATTGAAGTGAGTCTTGTAAACATGATGTCTTGCATATATAATTATTATGTTGTAAGATTCTTTATACTCTTATTCTTTTACTTGTGAATTTTGAAGATAATTATGTGAATGGTTTCCAAATTTTTCTAATTTTAAATAAAACAAAGCGGGATACATTGTAAAAACAATTTGCATTAAACACACACAGACATATATATATATATATATATATATATATATATATATATATATATATATATATATATATATATATATATATATATATATATATATATATATATATATATATATATATATATATATATATATATATATATATATATATATATATATATATATATTTATATATTAGGTCATCTTATTATTAATGACGTATTTGAAATGAAATACATAAACAAGTTTGTACAAAATTATTTTTTAATCAATGATATAATCGCCATTAATATGTATGACATTTTGCCATCTTATCTCAAAAGATTCAATGTTTTGCTTACAGAATTCTGTTTTTTTAAAGAAAAGAATGACTCAAGTTGATTTTTGACTTCATCAATATTTAAGATTTTTTTCAAGCAAGTGAATGTTCCAACAACCTAAATAGACTATAATCAGATAGTTACGTCTGGTGAATTGAGGGAATGCAGTAACACTTCCCACCCCAACGCCTTGTTTTTCTTCTGCATGATTCTTGCTGCATGTGGTTTCACGTTATCATGCTGCAAGATGACGCCGATCTTGTTGATCAGCACAAGTGGTTTTTTTGAGTTTCCGTCATAGTCTTTCTAATTATTGTCAGTAGACTTCAGCCGTTTTAGTTTAAGTAATTTTAAATGAATGCTTCGTAGAAATCTCATCAAATACATCAAATACACTTTTTTATAATCAAACTAGATTTTGGTTTTGAAACTAAAATTTTATTTGGTGAAATTTATTACTTATTTCATTTTAAATTGATATATAAAATCCATTTTTCTTACTGCTTACAATCTTATAGAAAAAATAGATCTCTGTTATATATGGTTTTCCAAAAAGCGTTTCAAAAGTTTAAATGGAAATAAAACAAAAAGTATTTAATTAATTATTTTTTATTTTTAAGCATATTCTAAAGCATTAATGATGGAACACAATTTCACTCATATGAACACCACGACTTCACTTGACATAGTTGTTTAGTCCAATTTTTAGTCACTCTCTTGCATAATTGCGGTCCAATTTCATGAATTACATGTTCAAAATTTATTTTTAATGGTTCTGTTGTTTGTGGTTTATCAGCATAAACCAATGATTTCAACCTAACCCAACAGAAAATAATCCAATGGAGTCACATGATCTTGGTGACCAATTGATGGATCCATTTCGTTAAATAATAGACTTATTAAACTTTTGTTAAGCTTATTGAATTTTTACAATTTCTAAATGTTATTGAAGTGTTAAATGCTCCATGATAATTTGCCAAACTATACAGAGTTGAAATATCAAAATTAACTTAAAAAAAATTCAAACATAGCTGTCACCAGCTGTTAAAGTTTTGACATTCTTTTGGAAAACCCTATACCTTGTTAGTCACAAGTTACAAATTATTCATTGTAACCAAAAATATTTCGTGTGAAACCCATTTCCCCTCTCTCTAAACCTTGTCAATTTTTTCCAGAATTTGTGAATATTTGACACGTGTAGACACAAGTTGTTGTGACAAATCCTCAATGGTCAATTTCAGATCAGACTCAGTGAAAGATTTTAAAGCTTCATTATTAAATACGACTGATTTTTTATTTCGAAGTATATCAGAAATATCAACGCCACTTTTTGAAAAAAAATTTGAACCAACGTTGATATTTGCAGACTTCTAACACATCCCCATAAGAATCATAATTTTTGTGTCATATGTGTTCCTCTAAGAAATAAAATGTTGCCATTTTGTCGCTATGGGAACAATTTGGAAATTAACTATGCAAACAGAAAGTTGAATGGTGTACTCACATGATACAAGACACTGATGTGAAATATCGCGCAAGTCAGATACAGAACGTTTCTAAAAATAGCTTAGTAAATAGATGCGTCATTACTTATGAAAATCTCATATATATATATATATATATATATATATATATATATATATATATACAGAATTTTGAAAATAAAGCATTTTTAACTTTTATAATTAATATGAGATTTTTTCAATAAATTTTATATATATTTACTTTTTCCAAAATGTATCATTCAAATAGATGTATATTTCATTGATATATTTTTGAAATGAAACAGATGTTTCTTTTTAAAAAAAATACTACAAATAATAATTGTGAAAATAAAATATTTCTTGAGTTTTCAATTTACTTTAACAACATGAATTGAAGTTTTTTTAAAAAAAATATTTAAATATTATCTATTTAAATTTTTAATTTCAATTAAATATACTTTTTGTTAATATGTATCAAATATTTAATGTTATTTGCATTTTTAATTTATTTCCAAAGAAAATATACAGACATGTTAAAATTTATTCAATGTTTTCATTAATTTGGTTAATTTATAAAATGATCATAAATTTATTATAATATACAAAAGCCATATTTACGTACATTTATATATATATATATATATATATATATATATATATATATATATATATTTGTGTGTATGTGAATATATTTTTTATATCCTGCCTAATTTAAATTACGTGTTGATGTTAGTTAAAAATAATTGTATCCTACGTTAATGTGAATATGTGATATTGATCTATTGGTTTTTGATCATAATTATATAGAATGAACAGGTCTGCTTATTGTAATTATATTAAAAAAATGTTGTTTTATAAACCTAAAATACCCACACAATAAATAATAATTCCGGTACTCAAATATAATCGATGAGATTTATTAGGTGTGTATATTTATATTATGAAAATGGATGTATATTTTAATTAAAATAATTAAATAAGTGAATGTTCTTTTAATATATATTCTTTGATAATAAAAAACTCACAGCAAAAACAGTATATCGAAGCTACTATTTACAATAATTGTTTATAAATACAAGGTTTTCAGTATGAAACTAAGGATATGTTTATATACATTTAAATAAGATCCAGTTTGAAGTACACATACATGTATGTATATCTTATAAGATTTTTTCATTAATAATGAGATAAGTGTTTTGAAATACTTTAAATAGTATGTATTATTTTTTTATTACAAATAAAATATAAATAAAATACAATATGAATTAAAAGTGAAATTTGATTTCGAGTTCAAAAACATTATTTTAATCAAAAGAGTAAAGATTTGAATAAATGTAATTATTGTTAGTTTTTTTACATTTATATAATAACTGATGTTAAAACTTTTTCCAAATAAAAAAATTATTTAGCGTTCATTTTTGTAAATATAAAAAAGTTTGTATTAGTTTATTCAGATAGTTTTCCCATAGATATAACAGGAATAAATTATTGAGACTAAGAATTTTCAAACTTTAGATAATTGGATATTTTTTTTGTAAAAACTATAGTTTTTCTTGCTAATGCCATTCATAGTACCTTAACCGTATTAACATTTGTAGATAACATAATGTTTTTTTTTATTGGTGGCAATTTTCCTGAACAAATTCACGATGATATTTTTATTTATTTCTGATTAAATTTTAAAAGTAAATTTTTATCATTCGAAAATTCAAATGAGTCCAATTTCAAAAATCTAATATTTGTCGTCTTATATTAAAACTTTAATTCATAAAATTTATTTATTAATTTTTAACAATTTTTATTTACAATATAAAACTCAACTATTCATTATTTAATAATAAAAAATTAATTAACAATAAAAATTTGAAATGTTCTAAATTTTTACATCATTAAAAGTTACATTATTTATCATTAACTCATCATTAATAAAATCTTAAAAAAATTCAAATAAAATAGAACTGTACATAAAAATATACTTATTACACATGTATTTAATTTTTTGCATAGAAAATAAAAAAATAGAAAATTAACTTTTTTCATTAACTTATATATATATATATATATATATATATATATATATAATATGTGTGTATGTATTATAAAATGAATGTTGTGAAAATAATCATCCTATATGATTAAGATTCTTTTCTTAACTGCAACTGGCTATTAGGTAAATCACTATTAATACATAAAAAATTCTCTTTTCTTGATATATATATATATATATATATATATATATATATATATATATATATATATATATATATATATATATATATTCCCTCTTCAACAATTTTCATACTGGCTGTCATTAAAAGTTGTTCTAATTATAAAATTTATAACGATGTCGACTGTGTGTTCTGCATCAAACTATTATCAGAATCCAGTGCATCCGTCAAATACTCGCATGAATGCAGACATTTTAATTACGAATATTCCAAGAATTAAACGATGCCAGTCGTATAAGGTACAGTGAATAAAAACCTAGATAAACGTGTGTTTAGAAGATTGTACTACTTCCCTGAAAATGAGTATTAACTGGTAATGAAACATTCGTTGTAATGGTACTTTAATTATTGTTGTTAAAGTATGATTGATTCAGTTATATTATAAAAGTGTGTACTTTTTTGTGAATACACATTTATCATTTTAATTAATTTGGTGGTTCTCAGAGTATGAAAATCAATTATGTAATTTCATTTCGACAGAATATTTTTTTTAATCATCAAAATGAAATAATTATTTTTGTTTCAAATATCATTCATATTTATTATTTCATATAAAATTATTTTACAACATTGTATTTTCAAAAATTAGTTCCTTTTTGTCTCAAATTAATCACATTTTTATATAATCATGAATTTGACATTTCAAAAATCTGATAGTTAAAAATCACACGTTTTTTCTTATAAATAATTATCATCGATCGAGATGACTAATTACTTTCACAATCTTATGAGAACCAAGATATCTAATCTTAGGTTTGATGTTACCTATGAACTATAAACATTCTTTTAATATTACGGTACTATCACCAATTGACGAATTCATTTGGACATGGGAAGAACATAATTATAAGTAATCATCCAACACATGAGTATTTCTTTATGAAAAATATTCTTTCATCATTCGTCTCGTTCATTATCAACACATAAAGAGTAAAACGGCATATTCCGTCTTTGTTTTTATTAACACATTGTAGATTAAACGTTCGACCTTTTATTGCTTTATATCCATTAAGTTTTGTATTCACGCATAAATACCATCAACTTTCAACATCCATTAACCATATATCAACACAATTAACTTCTTGTGTAGTGTATTTTGCAAATAATAGTGAATAATGTTAGAAAATGAATTGAAAAAATCGGTATACATAAAATACGAGTAACCGTGTTCTTTAGTCACGTTTTTTCTATTGATATTGAACGTTACAAGAATTTACACAATTTTCTTAGAAAAGAGTACGGTTAATCTAATTGAAATATCCTGTATTTCGTTGTTATATAATAAAAAGGTATGCAGTTTTTGATTGATCTTTTCATTTTATTTGCAATTTTGAAAATATTTCATATGTAGTTAAATATTAGATTATTATTATTTTAAAAAATATTTTATTATATAATTAAAATGGAAATTAAATTATAAAAACATAGCATTGAAATTAAAATTAAATTAATATTTTATTTAATTCTTATATACAATTATTTAAATATATTGTTTCATTGTTCATAAATATACCACATATTTTTAAATATATAGGTTGGTACATATGAAGCTGAAAGATAATAAAGAATAATAAATAATATTAAGCAATTAAATATTTGTCTAGATCCTTTAGTCTCATTTTGGGGCACTCATATTAAAGCATAGTTTTTTTAAAAAAAATGTAAATTTTATGTAAAAAAGTAATTGTTAATTTTGATAAAAAATACTTATCATCTCAGAAAATGAATCTTATAATTACTTTAAAAAATCTGTAAACAATAATTATCAATAGTATTTAAATGCAATATCTGAATTAACTAAAATATTATTTTCAGCTATTTTTCTAATAGTTGTTGAAGTAAAACAGACACAATAAAAATAGTACGATAAAATAAATTATTACAATATATTATTTTGAGCATAAACTGTAAAAATTCAATTTTAAGTCAATTTATAATCTACGATGAAAAATGAGTTCTATATAAGAGCTGAAAACATTTTGTTCAATCACTGTACATGGATATAAAAAAAAGATGCAATAAAAATTAATTCTATACTTTTTGTATTTTATAAATAAAATTTATTATTCATATTTGATATTTATCGAAACTAATATAAATAAATATTATTAAAAAAATAATTACGATTGTAATTTTTTGGGAGAAATACACAAGTTTAATAAACTAACAATGACAATTTTTTACAATAATAGTTAATAATATATAATACATTTGTTTATTTAAAAAAATGCTTTTATATTGCTTGTCTTAGTCTCAAAAGATAGCATTAGAGTTTGACAAAATAATATATTTATATAGTATTTTTATATCAATTCTCTATATTATTTTTTTATATTTTTGGAATCTACTGTACCAAATATATAACAATTACACAACAAACAAAACTTTTCAAAGTACTCAGACTATTCTTTAATAATTTTCATTTTAAATTACTTGATTATTTCATATTTGAAAATGTTAATACACGAAATGACTCTGAGTTAATTTAAAACTTTCTACGCATCTTCAGTAATATAAAAGAATTCGAAAAACAATCTTAAAACATAATAGAATCTTCACAGGTGTTCCTAGCAATAAATACTATTCGTATATAAGAAGAACTACTCGACTGTAATAACCAGTTCACTGAAATTATATAATTAAAACCAGCGTACAATTATGCAGCTATTAAATAAATAAGATATTAATCCTGTAGAAATTACCACTCATGATACCATTAACTTTATAAGCTTGTTAATACAGTACTGATAGTTAACTTAATTTACTGTAAGAATGTATACTATATTTCAAAGGATTTATAAAGTAAGTAATGTAAATTTAATATATATATATATATATTATATACATTACTTTACAAATATTAAATTAAGCTGAATCAATATTAAGATACAATACTACATAATACTTAAATTAAAACATTTTATTTAATTACTCATTCAAATAATGATTTTTTTCTCAATGATATGTAAATCATAAATTTCATTTAATAATCTTTAAGGAAATACTTATCGATTAATAAAGTGGAACTAACAACTACATTATAAGTGTTTAATAAACACTTATAATTGTCACTTATAATTTTCAGTTAAATGCGTTTGATTTGTTGAAGAACAAAAGTGTTTTTTAATAAGACTATTGAATTTTAAATGAAAATTATTTTGATGAAAGAAAAATTCTTGAAACATACTGTTACATAAATATACATTAATCTGACATAGACAACAGATGTGAATTTATTAATCAATATTTGAATGAAGTTCACTTCATTAATGATGAAAATGATTTTTATTAATCTCATTATTTATTGTGGATTCCAGATGTTTAAAAATGTAAACCACCACAAACTATATTAAAATATGTATCTATAAGAATATATATAAATATATATACATATTTTTTTAAAAAAATCTGTTTTTATTGCTAGTATGAATTTTTTTTTAAAAATACCCAAATTTCAAACATCTATTGAAGTTTTTATTCTATTTTTTAAAAATATCTATTAATTTTATCAAATTATATTTATAATTTTGTTATTCCATATTTCACAATAAATACGTAGTTGATTTGTGCCCAAATTAATAATAGCAAAGAATAAAATTATTTCAAAATGAATAAAAAAATTCAATAATCAAAAAAACTTGAAATTTATTTTATAAAT
>CP092092.1:11695000-11732500 GCA_029203775.1 Neoneuromus ignobilis
AGGGCTTAATGATATTTGATGAGGCTTTCACACAGCAGTGGATTAATGTAAACTTTTATGATGTTTTTTTTAAAACATATTAAATTTTAAATTTCTATTTGTAATTCAAAATGTTCTTGCAAATTCTATAATATCACTTAGACTATACAAAATAAAATACAATACTTATTGAAAAAAGACCAATATTTTTCATTGTTTTTTAATATCTTTACATTTCAATTTCTTCATCTGTTGAGGTTTCTCAATTACTCTACGCCAGATAAGCTGAACTTTAGATTTTTAGCGAAATAAGGTTTTGCAATTTTTGAACAGTGAACAATTATGAGTCTTCTAACCTGAAAAATCAAGTAACTTTTAATTAACGTTATTTTTCTCTAGCCTTTGTGCAACAAATACTTTTTAACAACGCAGCAAAGACCATAGAGAGCTCTTACAGGATTATGACAAGTTGATTACCTAAATATTATTTTTTATGAGATTGTCAATTCTCCATAACCTCACTTTCACATCCTAGCTTGTGATAGTCAAAGACCAAATTATTTTAATTTTATATTTTATCATAATACTCAAGTAATAGTTTTACTAGTTAAAGAAGCTTTTGTCTCTATGAAATTATAAATCTTAATAATTTCACTTAGAATCTTACAATATTTTCCTATATTAACATATATATATATATATATATATATATATATATATATATATATATATATATATATATATATATATATATATATTATGCCTATTTTAGTATATAACATTATCATATATTATAATTAATTTATATTTAATTTATTTACTAAAAACGAATAATTCATATTATTTTAAAAAAAATTCAGTAAAAACAATTACAAATATAATAGTTTTTGAAATTCTTCATTAAATTACCATTTTTCAATCGACTACTGAACAAATAAAAAATAATCATTTTTAAATCAAACCTGATTACAGTATTGAAATACGTATATAATTTCAGTCTAAAAAACTATATACAAATATTCACGTATATTTTTAAAACGCACGTTTCCAAAATAAATTTATATTTGATCATATCTGTGAAATCTCTTTATAAAAACATCTATAAGGTTTTCAATATCAACCTCTACATTTACAAATGTAATTTTTTTGTCGTTGATTGAATTTTTTATCTTATATTAAGAAGATCATGTTTCTTTATTAAAAATATTTCTCATTTACGAAATATCATTGAACTTGATCTTTGTTCTTTGTTTAAAAAACACTTTTTATTTATTTACAACAATGTTTTTGACATACTTCTTTGTTATATTAATACATATATATGAAGTAAACTTTCTATTATACATATTGTACATTGTATACTAATGAATGTAAAACAAATACTATTGATAATAAGTAACACGTAAATTGATTATGTCCTATTTTACAATTTCAAAACAAACACACAGATTCATAAAATAACACGTATCGATTTGCAACACTTACCAGCGGTATATGTGACATCGCATCTGAATGACCAATTATAGGTGTTTATATCACAATCAAACCCGTATGTGATCTGAATGTCAATAACTTATAAAATCATAGACACATACATACGTGTGTGTATTTATGTATGTATGTAAATGTGTATAAATAACTATTTTCTCTCTCAATAAATTGAAATTAAAAATAAAACTATAAATATATACAAGTAGTATAAATAAGTTTTAAATATTATTCCTAAGAGATGTTACTCTTAAAGAACTTTAATCAAATATTTTAATTAATTTTTGTATTGCAGTCAAATTTACTTAACCCAAATATTCCTTTTTTTGTACCCTAAAGTACTTATTACAAGGATTATAAAATATACTTTTAAAAGAAACGAAGATGCGTTTTTTAATTTTTTATCAATAAAAAATTCTTGGAATATAATTTGATTATAATTATCAATTTGTTATTTTTCAAGAAAAAAGTAATCACATTGGTTTTTCTTCAAAATAATTGCATTTTTTCTAAAAAAACAATCTGGTTTTTTGCTGTTTAAATGTTTAAATAGCAAAAAAGATATTTTTTACTGTTTAAATCTTTAATTATTATTTTAAGTTTTAATTAATTATATAGTACTCTATTACAGGTAAAAAAGTCAGATTTTATAAAAAAAAATCTATATAATTAGGATTATTTTTATTGAAATTATTAGTAGAATTCAACTTTTTACAAACTACCTTAATATCAGCGTTTCATCATTATATTATTACTTATGACGTAATAGTAAAAAAGAAATTATTTTAATATCTAGTAGAATGAAATCATTACAAGTTTTGTTTAGATAAATTACTATGTAGTATTTAATCATAAAATTCTATTATAAGGTAGTATTTAATCCTGAAATTCTATTATTAATTATTTAATATTACTTTCAAATAACTTAAAATGAAAAATAATTATTACTAGTTTTCAAAAAATGATATTCAATAAATTTAAATTGCAAATTTTTTTCAAAAAAAATCTTCAACAATTTACAAATATATTCCTATAATTTTTATCTTTAATAAGATTTTATTTTCTGATTTTTGATATACAAATTACTTTTTTATTAATATTAATACAAAATTTATTAAACATAGTATTTACACAATTTCTGACATCGTGGCTAATGTATTTTTATGAAAAATGAGAATAGTCATTTCAGTTTAACAGAATTATTTTATATTTTTCTAAAAAAATGATTGATAAAATTTGAATTATTTATTTCGACTTATTAAAAAAAATATTTCTTTTAACTAAAACCTCTTTATCTATAAAATAAAAATACTACGTTTTAACATTTATTTTATTTTTACTATCTCATTTAAAACAGATTTGCTAAGTAAAACCAAGTATAAAAAAATTGAAATTTTTATAACGCTTACGATATATAAATATTTTATATTTTTCAACATGTAGCGATTTTAAATCGCCTCTGTTTAACTATACATATGTACGAAATACGTATATTTATGAATAAGTGCAAGTATATATATATATATATATATATATATATATATATATACAGTTATATATGTATGTATGTACATACATAAAGGTAGATATCAGCCCATATCTTCCAGGGAATATACTATCTCGAAGCTCGTTATGAATTCCGGTCACACAGACACATTTAAGTGAAGGTAACTTGGGTCAAGTGTTGCATTGTAATACGACTGTTGAAGGTTTCTTGTGTCGTATTTTACAAAATTTTCAATAGCGATTCGTTTTATGTGGAAAATTATTGTTTGAATATGGCATGGTATATAACTGTTGATAAATTTGATGTATTATATTTTATGAAATGAATATTTCATTGACAAATTACCTGGATAAATAACATAGATTTATTGTTTGTTTTATTCAATTTCTATCAAAATTTAAACAAACGTATCATTTACACGAATACACTCACATATATGTTTATATATATATATATATATATATATATATATATATATATATATATATATATATAAATATATGTATATGTACGACCTATTTTTATTTTACTCTCTTAATTTTTAGAAAAAGTTTTAATTTAATATTTTACCTTTATAATTCTTAAAACTTTTTGTATTAAAATTATTTAGCTTTATTTAAATAAAAGTAATTTAAAAACAAAAATTACTCAATAAATAGTATTACAAGTTATGAATTTGAATTTACGTATAAAAAAAATTCGTAATTTATCTAGAATTTTGAATAATTTATAAAAATATTCTAATTAATATTTTTTAAACAAAACTCAGAAGAGCGTTGAATTTAAATTGAAAATAAGTAAACAGTTTTCTTTGTATAAAATTAAACATTTTTTTTCTCTGCATTCTAATCAAAATATTTTTTTTATATACAATATATACAAAATATAAAGCCCTATATTTTCAATAATAATGTCAGAACTTTGATAGTTGATAGGAGCAATGTTTGAATTTTTTAAGTTCATTTTGATATTTCAACTCAGTATAGTTTGAAAAATTAACATGGAACGTTTAATATTTCAATAATGCTCAGAAATTGTAAAAACTTTAATAGACTTACTGAAACAAAAGTTTAATAAGTTCATTATTTTACAAAATGGACTCATCAATTGGCCACCAACATCATGTGGTCTAACTCAATTATATATTTTCTATGGGGTTATGTGAAATCATTGGTTTATGCTGATAAATCACAATTAACAAAAGTATTAAAAATGAACATTGAGCATGTAATTCATGAAATTGGACTACAATTATATGAAAGAGTGACTAAAAAATGGACTAAAGGAATGCACTATGTAAAGTAAAGTCGTGATGTTCATATGAGTGAAATTGTGTTGTATCATTAATGCCATAGAATATTTTTAAAAATAAAAAAATCTATTTAATTATATGCTTTATATTTTATTTTCATTTAAACTTCTATAGTGCTTATTGAAAAACCCAATACTTTACACTATTCTTAAATATCTACAAAATAATAAAAAATATACAATAAAAAAACTTTAATTAATTTTTTTGTACATATACATTGCTCATAATATATATTTTATTTAAAACAGAAACAAATATTTATTTACAGGTAAAAAAATCTAGAATACAATATATAATAGTTTAATAGATCAATAGTTTATTTTTTAATTGTGATATTTTTTATTTATGACGATCTGTCATACTTAAATTTTTATTGATGCTTAAAACTTACTACTTTCAAACAAAATGTTCAATTTTTTCAAAAGATGACATTTTTTGAAAATGATTGTCTTTTTATTTATTCACGCACGATTACATTTCGTTGAAGATACTAGAAAATAGAATACACTATAAGTTATAGTAAAATAATGGAATAAAATAGTAAGTCAGACATAACGTTTTGTTCAAATAGATTAAAAATGATTCTATCTATATAGTATAATTAATATTAATTAATAAAAAAATCAATACAAAATGAGAAAAAAAGCATAAAATATTTAACTTATTTTGTTTGACAATAAATATTTTAAAAACTTATAATTAAGAATATATATGAAATTTTCATATTTTTTCAATCTTATTATTTTTTTTAAAAAAAATACGGTTAATATTTTTTCTCAATTTATATACAATTGTTGAATTTTTGAAATGATTAAGTTTAGAAAAATTATAATATAACATCTAACAATTATACAAAATATAAAAGATTAAAAATCCATCTTCACAGGAATTAAATCTAAACACCTATTTAAAAAAAATAATAATAACATATATATATAATTTCGGGTTCATAAAAATGCCACCCGCTTCTATTACTCCAATCTCCTTCATTCAAACATTGAAGTTATTATCCCTTCCATCCAGGACTTTTTTGGTCTTCCTCTTCTTCTATTTCCTGTGGCTTCCACTTTATCACTCTTTTGGCAGTCTTCCTTCGTTCATTCTCTGGATAAAATCTCAATTGTCAATATCTTCGAGTACGGTTTTTTGGATCCCCATTTGTTCTTTTATTTCGGTGTTTCTTAAAATCGAGATTTTCTACTTGCTCTTCTCAGTGCATCCATTTCTGTGGCTTCTATTTTTCGTTTTATCTGTTCTTTCATTCGCCACGTTTCGGATCCATATATAATGTGCTCTTTATTAGGCAATATATATTTTCAGCTTTCTTTGTTTTCCTATTTCTGTACTCCAGATTTCTAAAATTTATTCTGGATGTTAAACTGTACCTTATAATTAAGAATATACACAAGTATTGTGTTTTCTCTACGTTTGAAATTACTCGTTCATATTTATCAATCATACTTGTCATTATATATTAATTAAAAAAAAATACCTTTGCGGTTCCAAAATGCCACATATATCTTTTCTCAGCATCCTGGCGTAGACCTTTGTCTACGATGAATGATTTGAATTCTCTGCCCTATTTTTACAGATGACTTAGCTCCTCTATATAGGTTTTGGAGAGATCTTATTAGGGTGTGGTTGATATTTTAGTTTGTTGATGGGTATGTTGTCGTAGGCTTTCCGTAGATCTACAAACATATAATCTAACAATTATAAATACATTAATATAAAAATTAAAAATCTTGTACTCATCCTCATCATTCCCTAATGAATTACTCTATATACCTCGATAGTTTAACAATAAATTGTATCGGTGTGATATAGGCAGTTTTAACATCCTCGCCAATTTAATAAACAGATTATAGTTTGTCTGTATCAGCAATTCGGAATTTATTCCTCCCGGGCCTGGAGCTCTTCCATTTCTAAGTTGTTTATACGTCTATGCTTATTTCTTCTCCTGTATCTGTATATTAGTTGTACAGAGTTGTTGGTCCTCTCATTTCTTTTAACGTTGTTTATAAACTTCCATGATTCACTGCTTCTCCTTCCTCCGATATAGCTATCTATCTCTCTACATTTTCTATCCCATGTTTCTCTCTTAATCTCGATTACCCTCTTCCTAGTTTGTTGTTTCTTTGTCTTGTATTTTTGATGATCTTGGTCTTGTTTTGTGTTTAACCATTTTTGGTATAATCTTTTCTTCTCGTTTACCATTTCTTCTATTTCTTGAACCATAATAATAACATATTTCTATTAATATCTATTATAATTAATCTTATCCATCGACATTTAATTATTTATGAGCTTTACTTAAAAAATTGAATTATGTTTTTAACACTAATATATACTTTTCTTTCTCTCTCTCTCTCTCTCTCTCTATATATATATATATATATATATATATATATATATATATACATATATATAATTATATATATATATATACATATATGTATATATATATATATATATATGTATGTGTGTGTGAGTGTGTGTGTACATACACATACATACACATATGTATTCATGTGTACATAACTGTCTATGCGTGTTTATATTCGTTTCTATGTAAATACAAAACGTAATTTTACCTACTACTATAATACATACAAGTTGAATTATATGACAAAGTCAAACAATAATTTTCTCTCATTCACCTGTAACCAATTGTTAATGAAGCCAAACAGATTGAACTATGCATAACAGTCGTGATCGAGTGTAAACATTTGTAACACGTGAGATACGCTACAAATACTATTATTTCAAATGGCGACGGTAATCTAAAATCATACACATAGAAATGAATAACATTATGTAAATTTTTCAAAACTTCAAATGCATCCGCACATTTCCTTTAACTTTTTCTCTAAGTTGGAAGTAATTCAGCAGACATAATAAACATGCATACTTATATACATACAGATTTATATATATAAATATATATATACATGTGTGTGTATTTATTTAAATTCTTCTAAATGAATCAATATTTCATTATTAAATCGCTAATTATACAAAAAACGAAAAATAAAACTGTACGAAAACACCAAAAAAAGAATGGAACAAATTGAATAAAACACTTAATAACCTATCTATCTAGAAATAATGGCCACAGTTATTCACAGCATCACTTAAGAGTGAAAAAAACAAAAAAGTATGCCATTTAAATATCTTTTTTCTATTCAATTATCATTAGAATCTTGCATTCCTCGTCCAAACATCACGCTTGTTTGAATATATTTAGACGATTTGATAGTAAACTATATACCGACACTGTATAGCGGCATACCAACCTACCTGTCGGTAATTTATGTAATTTATTCCTGCGTTATGGTGTCCTTGAAATGGCATATACCGCAACCAGCAATTAATTCATAAATCAAAAATTTCTTTCGCTTCACTATCTACACCTACAACTCTCTTGGCTGCATTTAATATATCATATAGGAATAATTCGAATGAGTGCGTGTGTATATGTGTGTGTGTGCTTATGAATATGCTTTCCTTCATTTATACGTTACACATACTGATTATTACGTAATCGACTCGATACTTGATTGTCTAATATGTAAATTAGTATTTCATATTAACAATATGAATACTTGAATCATATCCAATAAATATCGCAACGTTTATAATTAAGATGATATTAATCAATTGAAAGACTATAATTTTCTCACAGTCACCCACGCTAAATTATACACAAAAATTAAACGAAATTCACTCAAATACATTGATTTTACTTTATATACGAGGATCGTTTGATAAGTATGATAAAAAAGTAAGAAAAACTAAATTGAAAAATTTAATTTAATTAATTAATTAAATAAATTAAACAATAAATAAATTTACCATACTTATCAAACGACCCTTATATATATATTTATATAGGTATATATATTATAAATGATAGCAGCCATAATCGACTTCCGCCTTCTGGTATATTTAAAAATTAAGGTACATCTTTAACGAACCCTTTTGAATAACAATCAATGAACAGCTAGTGTCACAGATTCTTGGATATCTTCAACGGAGTCAAAATGTCGACCTTTGACGAAAATGGGGGAATAGGAAAAAAGGGTGACATGTCCGGTGAATAGGGCGGTTGTGGTAACGTGGCGAACTGAGAGACCCTACTGTAGCATTGTCGTGATATATATATATATATAGAATATATTTTATATATATATATATATACCGAAGCATATATATATATATATATAGGGTTTTGCACAATAGAAATGTCAGAACTCGCGCGTTTTGACAGCTGAAATGGTACGAGTCAGGTCTAATCGAGGGATCTGCTATTACGGTGGCGGAGTTACAGGTTCGCAGTGTTATACAAGCCGAGAAAAAATCGGTCGCATTACTTAATTGACATATAGGGTTTTCCAATAGAAATATTTCAACTTTTCAACTGATAGCAGTTTAGACAAATTATTCATGGAGCAAATTATTATGGAACGTTTAACACTTTAACAACACTCAGAAATTGTAAAAATTTATTATAAAAATCAATGTTCAGTTTGTAAAACTTATCGTGCGCTTTGTGAAACTTAACAATTACACAAGTGAACGTGCCATTTATAGAATTGTTGAAAAATTTGAAAACAATTTAGTCTACATGATACATCAGTGCCTGTAAGACTAATAAATGCAAGAAGTGAGGCCAATATTTATTTTATTAGTGAAAATTTTAAAATGAAACTGGAGATCACGTTACAGTAAATGGAGTGCATTACCGAACCATGATTAATAAATTATTTTTTCCAAAAATTATTAAAAATGGTTTTCACGATATGTGGTTTTAACAGGACGGTGCTACGTACCATCCATCTAGGGAAACAATAGACTTATTGAAATAGAAGTTTAATGAGTCTATTATTTCACAAAATAGACTCATCAATTGGCTACCAAGATCATGTGATCTAACTTTATTGGATTATTTTTTATGTGGTTATATGAAATCATTAGTTTATGCTGATAAATCACAAACAGCATTAAAAAGAAACATGCGGGTGATTGCATTCGATTTCCAATTGAAGAGTTTCTCATTTTTAAGGATTAAGCATGAGGCTAACAACTTTATCTTATAAAAAAACAACTGTCGAAAATCTTTGACAAGAAAGGCTTTAATAAGCTGGTATTTGTCAGAGAAGCCAGGGACTGGAATAGTCTGTGGAGCCGATGATGATAATATATACAGTAAATGTAAAAAATATTCTTACACCCAGGGATATCATATAAAACAAGAAATTTTTGAGGTTTTATGGTATTTTTTTAAAAAAATAAAAATATTAGCAAGTAGATCACTCTTTATGTTATTTAATTATTGGAATAAAATTACAGAAGAAAAGAATGAGTAATCAAAAAAAATGTGTATGCACATGAATGTGTCGAAATTTATGAACAAAAAGTATTCCTCCAAATATTATATTCATCAACTATTAATAAGAAAAGTAATTTTTAATATTTTTTGGGCGCACTTTTGGTACTTAGAATGACCTAGAGCATATGTAGCATAGAACTGACCAATTTACTAGTATAAAAAGTCGGATTCTTTGCCGATTCCTCTTAAAAAGCAGTTTTTAAATCATTTTTGTTAGGAATTTGTCGTGATCGAATTTTTTTTAAAAATAATCTCATACGAATAATTAATATCCAGAGGTTGAATATGTGTATCAAGGTATTCAGAAGAATTATAAAAATGCACATCTTTGTATTCCATGCAATATGTTTAGGATCATTGAATATCCAATTATTATTAAAACCCATTTCTTCAGAACTTAAATGAACATTTTCTTTAAGGGTGTTAATATACATATTTTGATCCATGACCTTGTTGATAAAGTTTTCCCATCCCAACTGCATTCATACATCCCCATATGAGTAAGGAGTATCTACAGTGTTTGACCGTAGATACTAAATAGTCTTTATTTAATTCAGTGTTAGATTTTCTCTACGCCATACATCGTCCTTTTAAAAATATTATACCAAAAATATTATACTTAGATTCACAAATGAAAATCATACGTTTCCAAAACTGGTTTGACTTATTTAAATATTTTTTTCATTTAAATAAGTCAAATAATTTAGAATTAAACTTTTTTAAACACTACTTTTTGATATTAATATCAAAGTATTGAAATGGTCATTAGAGAATAAATGAACAATATTCTTTTTTATAAAATCTTTGGTATTGAAATGATATAAGTGTGTTTTTTAATTGAAACTTAATTTATATTGAAATTTCAATTAAAAAATACAATTTCATTAATACATTCAAATAAATAAATAATTCTGATAAATAATACATTCATTTCATTAATACATTCAGATAAATAATAAATTCAAGAAGACGAAAAAGTATATCTAGTTTAATTTTTCAAAAAATATTTAATATGGAAAATGCTTTCATTATTCAATACTAAAATTTATATAAACGAACTAAAACATAATTTATTTTTTTTAAAAAATAATATATTATTTTGAAAATCTATTTTTCTATCGAAACAAAATATTGATTTAAAATGAAAATCTTTTAACACTAGTTTGACGGAGCGAGTCAATTTGACTCATTTAAGATTTTATTGCCATGTATATAGAAAAAAATGAATATATTTTTTAAACATGTATTGGATTATAATTACATTATGAAATGTATACAAAAAAATATTTAAATTTTTCTATATATATAGCAATAAAATCTTAAATGAGTCAAATTTACTCGCTCCGTCAATCTAGTGTTAATTGCATGATCATTGAAATGCACATCAGTGAATAAATAAACAATGAATAACTATTTAATTTTTTTATAACATTTTTTTATTATTGAGATGAGTGGTTCATTTATATTGAATTTTCAATAAAAATAAACCCAGTTTTATTAATATATTCATAGAAAACGTGTTTATCTTTATCTTTTCTAATTATTTAATATAAAAAATAGCTTCATTATACAGTATTAAAATTTATATAAACAAATTAAAACAATTATGTATTCTTTTAAAAAATGATATATTCTTTAAAAATGTATTTTTCGACCGAAACAAAATATTATGTTAAAATGAAAAACTTTAATACATAAATAAATAAAATTGTAAAACGAATATTAAGCAATTATAATAATTATATGGTTATATAAGATTAATGTTATTTATATTTTCAAACTGAAAATATATATGAAAAAAGAACAAACAAAAGCATTTGAAACACTCTTTAATTATGACGATGATGAAATAATGAGAAACTATTTTTACCTCTACTTCATGAAATCATATTCAAAAAACCATTATAACAGTATTTATACAGATAATTATAATGTACAATATTTAATTAATAAATCAAATTATTAATTTGAATCAAAAAGCAATATAGATTTTTGATTTAAATAATTAAACAATTAAAATTTGATTAAATGTTTCATATTATTCTGCTACCAATTTAGCAACCTACACAGAAGTAATAAGAAAGCGTTTAGTATTTTTATTGATGTTGTGATTAAACTTTTTTTAAGTATAATTAATTTTTATTATCTTTTTTATACGAAAATAACTAACAGTTTGTTTTGAAAAGAATTAAACGGCTCTCTTTGACTCAAAATAAACCTTTGGGAAGTTTTATTCGTATCTTTTTTCATATTAAAAATTTTCAGTTACACCTGTTTAATGATTAGTACACGTCAAAGATCAGATTGTTTTTCTAATTAATTTAATGGTATAACTTAATTGAACAATTTAACGTCGGATCAACTAATGTTCAAAATATGTTGTTTTTATATATTCACTGTTGCGAATACAGTAAATGTATTAATTCTACATGAAATCTTGGAATGATGTTAAATAAATTGATGTTTTTATTAAAGTTCTTTTAATAGATACAATCTTATCATTTGTGAGATTCAAAAAGCTGAACGTCCGCAAGATATATTACTTAAGCGGCCTTTGACAGAGGCGATACAAGCAACCGCCCAAGACGTGATCAATGAGGTGTTATTTGTGTCAAAAAATTAAGTTGATTGCTGATAAAAATATCGTATTAATTTCTTACCTGAGGCTTGATTTAGCCTACGTACAACCCCGCTACATGATATATTTATTTCCATCTACGAAGATGTTAAAATATAAAATAATAATATTTTTTAAACGACGCATTTTCGTACACATTTTTTATGTGTATAAGATTTATAATAAACAAATATTTATTTTTTTAATAATATATGTACTACTATTATAAAGTATAATTATAATACTGTAATGGCTTAATTCATTCGCATTTAAGCAATAGAAATTGATTTATTTTTAAGTAAACAAAATTGATATATACTAGTGTATTAAAAAATGAATTATAGTTAACGGTCGTATTATATTTTAAAACTATGTTTGTAAATCTTACTTCTACAGTTTATAAATTATCTACAATCTAATTAAAATATTCTGTCAATTAAGATAAATTACAGAATTCACATCGACCACAATCTATTCCTTGTTGTTGGCCATATATCTAAATACAAAAGTAGTATAAAAGATTTTGTAATAATTTTCAATATACATATATTGAAAATAATTTGAAATCAACTAAATAACTCTATGTATATATATAATTTAAACAACATATAATCCATAAGTTCTCCTTTCTATTTCCTCTATATAAGACCGCCGGTCACTCTCGACAATAATGCAAATATTTATTGTAATTTTTCGTTATTTCATCATGATTGTGATTGTAAGTTCCACATTATATATTCTCACATCGCCTTTTAAAGACAATAGGCTCACCCACACTGTAATATTCAAATCATAAACCATAATGTACTATACATTTGTTGTACTTAATGCCCCGAAGAAAAATAGTTCAGTTTCTATACAAGTTCGGTATTGTGAAACGAACTTGTAAGTTAACGCTCTTGCGCCAGAAAAATGAAATATTTTCTTTAGGTATGCGTATTTTTTTCGTGAATAATTGGATAAATGCGTTTCAATGTTTTCTTGTGTATTGTTTATAAGTTAGCAGTTTGAAACGTAGTTTTAAATAGATATTAATTATGTATTGAGATATAGATATATCGTGTAAATAAATTACATACTTAAAACTAATAAATAATTTATGAACTAGAAATTCGAAGTTTTAATATTTTTATTTAATATCGATTGGTATTTTTAAAAATCGTTAGTATATTATGAATTACCTTTTTGATACGAAATTAGTTCTTTCTTTATTCATTTTCTTCTATCCCTTCAAATATTTTCTTAAGTATTTCTGATAAAAATATAGTGAAAATAAATTATTATTGTAATTTATATTTCTAGTAAAAATATATAATAAAATAAAACTGATTATTTTCAATCTGCTGACTAATATTTCAATAAATCTCTATTTATATAAAATTATTAACACTTAAAATTATATTGTCATCCCATAAGTAATATGCTATTTTCGTAAATGACATTAATAGGACAAAATCGTAGTTTCACAAAATAATAATAAATAATAAATGTTCTAATAAATCTTCCTAGCAATTCTTCTAATCAACTTATTTAATTATCCATCAGCATCTGAAAACGATTGGTAAAATTTCTAAGTTAGGCCAGTGAGTTTTTATGAATTGTCAAAACTTAATTTGAAAATGATTCTCATATCTGTAAATTGGAAAAAATCATTGTTACTCAATCTAATTGTTACTGGAGACAAATAATTGATTCTTTATAATAATATTAAACGTCCAAAATAATAAGTGCAACAAGATACCATCTTCATAGTCGAAGTGAGGACTTCATCGAAGAAAGATTAGTATGTCAATTTGATGGAATATAAATGGAATTATCAATTATTAACTGTTATCAATATCAATTCACCACGAAAGTGTTGTATTGTAAACAATTAGACCAGCTAAAACAATCTATTAACCAAAAATAGACCACACAAGCCAACAGAAAAAGTATACTTTTTCACCCCGATAACGCTCAGTCTTTTACATCAAGAGGAATACTCCAAAAACTGAAGCAGTTTGAATAAGAAATTGTACCACATTCGTCATATTTTATTGGCCTAACGTCATCAAATTATCATCTATTTCGAAATCTTCAAAATCACATTAGTGGGAAACAATTTAATACAGATACTGATATTCAAATGGAATTCAATTTATTCTTTAACGCAAAATCAAAAGAATTTTATCAGTAGGGTGTTGAAAAGACAAGATTTATAGAGGAACGTATTGTTCATAGAAACAGAAAACATATTTTAGATTAAAAATAAAATTCACATTTTTTTATTTAATATCAAAACATTCTCTAAAAACAGCATTTTTATGGAATGACCCAATATAAACTGGGAAAAAATGTTTAATAATAATATAATGTGCATTATTTATTTCATAAGTAGTACCTTTGGATATCAATGGAATTTAAAAAAAAAATATTCAATTTTTCAGTTTTGTTTATTCTGATACCATTTTTATAATAAAAACAGATACTCCTGTGATAATAATCCATAAAAAAATTAAAATTAATTTACATATTTGTTAAACATTTTAAAATCAAAAATCGTCAATGTTCTTATTTCAAACAATGTTCAGATAAAAACTTGAAAAGTATAAGATAATATCTGGTTTTATAAACAATATTAATACTTGTAAGCATGTAAATACATTTTTACAAGTACGTGTATGTGTACTTGTTTACAAATAAAAAAAGTGTCAACGATTATAGTATTTTTATAAAAAAATAAAACTAAATTCACGATTATCCTTCTGATAACATATATTGTTACTTTATTTATAATTTATATTAAAAATTTAAAAAAAAGTTAATAAATCAAAATAAAACAATTATCTATATGTATTATTCTCTTAAAAAATATATACATTTTATACGAATAAAATATTCTATCGAATAGTTATATTTTATATTGATTAATAATTTGAATCTGAAAAAATTACAATTTTAAAACGTATAAGCGTTAATAAACATCTGTATATTTATCATAATTGTTAGACCGTAAAAAATATTTAAAAAACTATTCTCCATGAATACAACAAGTAATTTGGTTTTATTCAACTACTTTACACATAAATGATGAGAATTATAAAAAGATATCTGAGAAAGTAACTCGTAGAGAACAGTAGGAAATCAAATAATTATTTTGTAATAGAGAAAACATGTTTCAATTGAACTAATAAATTTATATAATTTATTTATGATATATGACATTAAAGTAAAGAAATGTAATTTATTTATTATAATTATTTATAGCTGTTCTAATATATTGTACAAGTTATATCCATTTTTTAATCATTTTTCTTAGTCGTAAATGGAAAGATAATAATTATGATTTATATAATCTATTTTTAAAAAATCGTATATATAAGTTTTTTATAGATTTTATACAAAAATTATAAAATACATTTTAATTCTTGACATTTTTTAATACTTCAATATTTTTTTATTCATTTTAAATTAATCTTTATATAAATTATATAATTAACTATTTTTAATCAGTTAAATGATATTAAAAGAAAAGTTATTGATTGTTAGTGTAGATATTATATATAAAAAATCTCAGGAAGAGACACATGGATAGTTGTGGCTAAGATATAAAAAAAAATCATCGAAATTGACTAGAAAAGAGAGGCGTAGGGATCGGTCGAAGTAAAACATTTTGAGAGAAGCCTTCGTCCAACAGTGGCTTGAGAGAGGCTGATTATGATGAAAATATAATTAATTTTATTTGATTCCAGTGTATTTTCTCCGTAGTTTATATTTTATATGATTGAGTTTATTTCATTATGAAATATATCACAAAATAAAGCAAAAATATTACTTTAATAATAACTATATTAACAGCAGTTAAGACGAGTTTAAATTTGTAATTTCCAACAATAATATACTAAATAAAAATTCTGGAAACATAATTTTTCTCGAATATGAACCATAAAAAACCCCTCGAGGGAAAACCTCGACAGAAATTAAACTATATTATTATTCTCGAAAATATCTTCGATTTACAAGTAAAAATATATTTATAATTACTAAAAAAAATATTTAAAAACATAATTAACTATTAAAAAGCTTTTCGTCTGCAAACAATTAAAATATCATGAACTCCCATCTAGTTTTTCATAAAAAAGGTTTATTTCAAAAACTATTTTCAAGAAAATAATAAATAGAAATATTGATAATAAAAAAATCATATGAATATCAAAAAAAATCATCAATAATTATGAAGTATATACATGTATTTTGTTATTGTATTCATAAATACTTACTAATTGACATATTTTGTGCTAACGAAAGTTAACAATAGAATAAAAATAAAAAATAATATCTATTGTTAATTTACATACATACATAAATACATACATACATACATACATACATATATATATATATATATATATATATATATATATATTTCAATTAGTAATATTCAAGGTGATCGATGAATTATAAACTGAGCATACAAGTTGATGACTAATAACTTATGAATTTCAATACGATCTTCTTTGATTTATTTAAATTACGTTACATAAAAAAATGTTTAAAGAATAATATTTATAATGATGACAAAATTTGAAATTGTATACGTAAAGAATAAGATGAGATATTTTTTTAAATAAATACGTTATTCTTGAAATTATAATTTTTTTAAACTGAAACATTTTCAAATTTAAAAAACATTATAATTCAATAATTTTTTTAATCGATTTTAACTCTGATAAGAAGAAGTCTATAATAAAATGAAATATAACAATTTATAATAAAGAAAATTTTTGAAAAATTAATATGATTCATAGTTTTTTTTTTAATAAAATTTTAATTTAACTCTGCAAATATTAATAAAATATATAATTAAATTAAATCAAATAAATTGATAGACTACTGACGTAAAAAAAATATATAAATTAAATCAAATAAATATAGAAAATAATATTTATAATATATATCATAAATATAGGGTCACTCAAAGGTAAAGCTTAGATTTGTATTTTATTAAGAAGAAATATGTATATAGGGTATTGTATAAGGAAACATTTGTAGAATTTTTTTCTTTTTAATAAAACACAAATTTAGGCGTCACATTTGGATGACCATATATATTAGGTTGGCAAGTATCTCCCTTCCGCTTTTTTTTTTTTTTTGTACATAGCTGCGAAATTCAAAAGACCAGAAGGCGGAAGGGAGATATTTGCCAACCTAATATAATGCCTGTTATTAAAATGAAAGTAGTTAAAAAATACACCCATACTAAATATATTTTCAATCAAATATCATATAATTTAGCATTAATTTATTTTCTACAAAAAATCCAACACTACAAGATTTAATTAAGTAATATTTTAGTATATTTGAAATTTCTAGGATTCACAACACCGTTTCTTTTATTAACACATTTTATATGTCAGTGTGTAGTGAAAAATGTGAAATAATTATTTAGCACTTAAATAAAGTCTTATGATAATTAAATATTTTATACTTAATGTAAAATTTTATGTATAATCCTTTTTTAAAATAAAAATACATTAATAGATTTTCACACAAATTAATTATCACCCTTAACATCACAAAGTATTAAAAAGTGTTCAATAATTACTTATTGTTGATTTTTTTTATTTATAATAACAATAAGCTAATGTGGATTTCAATAGCGATTCCATCATCATCAGAGCATTGTGTTAAAAAAACTAGACAATACTCTGCTAATGAAAGAATTGCCATCGAAATGCGGATTAACTTATTGTTACTACAAACAAACAAAGTGATCAATAAATAACTATTAAACAGTTTTTAATATCTTGTGATATTGGGAGTGATAATTCATTTGTGTGGAAATAAATTTGCCACAATTCTAAACCAAATAGTAGTATTAATAGATATTTATTTAGTTCAAAACTTGATATTTTTAAATATAAAAATAATAAGTGGATGTTTAAAAAAAATGGTTATCTAATATTAAATAATTTTCAAATACTTAATATTTTAATTATAATTGTTGTATATTTATCGATCTATTTTGAAAGGAAATAATTGTAAATATTATTTAAAATATTTCTTTTATAATTATTATTTGTTTTTTATTTCGTTTCTCAATCATATCATTTCCCCAGTACTTTTCCGCAATCTTGACCTCTGTTTAAAATATCACTAAGAAATATAATATACACTTCATCATTTTTACAAATGAGATATGTTTATTAAAAACAATCGGCAGTAAATTGTTTGCGGTGCGAGAGACCGCGCCCTCGCATGGCATGCGCCGCGCCGGTGTGGGACGCCCCCCACAGGCAAGTCGTCGATGTGCGACTTGGGAGCGCCGTCACGGATTCCTAGGAAATTAAAGATCGTCAAGATCTCTCACAGATAAAAATTTCGCAAGTCTGTAATCAGTTGCTGTCCACGTCTACTGAAATTGTTCATAAAGAAAACGAAAGTGTTTTTAATTGTGACCTTGCTCGATGTTTTTGTTTTGCTTAATTAATGTGATGTATTTATAATAATCTTTCATTAAAAGATATTCTTTATCGACATTTGATCTTTATCGTGATGCTGGTAAGTGGTCGCTCCATCAATTATGGACTTAACAATTGATTGAAGAAAATCAATTTAGAAAAAATATCGCTTGCGGCTGCATGACTTGATACAGTGTGATATAACAACTACAAATAACAACCATAAATAAATACTCGTATATTCCGTACACAAATACTTCGTACATCAAAAACAATCAACTTTTTTCATATTATTTCGTTGGAAATCTGTTAAGTTATTGCGAAATATTCTCTAGATTACTTACTGATTTTTTATCGACTGTCTTTCTATCTTATCTTTACTGTATTACTATTATAAATTACACGAATCAAATAACTACAAAAAATTACATAATTTGAAAGCCGAAAAAAACGGTATATTTTTACGCTCCACTGACCATTTAAATAAAAATGTTCAATGTGTGTACATCATGTAATTGTATCATTCATCTTTTTCTGAATTATAAATCAAATTAAGATCGATCACGTCCGTGTTTGATCGATATAGATATATATTTTAACTGATATTCTAACCATGACTTAATTGTAAACAACTTGACAACATATTTCATTCTCTTGTAAATCTAATCTTGTTTAATATACTGTAAGTTCAAGTGTAATTCCTTTAATTATTCACTGAAATAGTTTAGATTTATCTATTGACTTCTTAATATCTGATCATTTTCTTAGAATAATGAATTTATAATTAATTTTCGACATGTTTAAATATAATGTTAGCTTGTTATATTTTTCTTAGAAATAACTAACATAAAATAAATTTAACAGAGGTGAAGATTTTTTTATATCAAATATTTATTATTACAAATTACAGTTAAAACATTTACTCAGAAATTTAAATAAATAATGAAACTAAAATAAATAAAATGTACACATTTTTATAGAAAATGAGAAGTAAATTAACAAATTATTTGTTTTCTTATCTTCAGGCATATTACTGTATTATTCTGTTTTCACTTAGGCCATTCATTAAACCAGTGAAGTTTTTTAAAAAGATCTTGAATTAATAAAATATTACATAATAAAAATATAAATAGGAATGTTAATATTGAATTATTCTTCTAAATAAATTATTTTGAAAATATTCAAATATATATAGATTATGTAAGTACAAAAAAACCCTGTATAACACAATATTTCTACAACACGATTTCACTCTTACACGATTAGAGAATATGAGAAAAACCCCCATATAACACGGTATTGCTTCAACATTATTTCACTCTAGCACGGTTAAAGAATTGGGGAAAGGTTTTGTATTATATTGTAAGTAATAAAGATTTTCAACTAAAAATACGATCATTCAATAAATCAATACAGTTCATTTAAGTAAGCGGATTTGATATATCAAAACGGTATGAGGAAAGTTTCCATTGCGGGTTATTAAATTATGAATTCGAGGAAAGAATGTTGTTCTTGACTTTTAAGATCTATGCAAGGTTGTTCGTGACTTTTAATCTTTTTTTTATATATTAAATAATTGTAAAATGGCTGTTAATATTTAGTATAACTATTAATAATATGGTAAACTTCTTTTTATTAATATTTTTCTGAAGATATTCAAGAATTTCTGATTAAAAAAGGAGACTGATGAGGGAGATTTGGTTGAAGTAATAATGAATTTATATCAAATCAATTCAGAAGATGGTAGCACAGATGAAAATATTGAAATTTGAAATTTTAACCTAAAGTGCTTACAAGAAATTATAAACTCAACTGAGCAATTAAAATTTTATTTTTGAATATATATTTTTCCAATGAGAGAAGCGCAAAATTTAAAAGAGAACTACACAAATGTTTAATTCCATAGTATGAAATTTATGAAGATTTGTAAAAAAAAACACACGAGAAAAAATAACTGTTTTTTTTACAAAATAGAAACGTAGAAATATAAATATTGCAGAAATTCAAAAAAAGAAAATATTTTTCAACAAAGAAACATTCTCGTTTAATTGCTTTAACCCTTATGTGCGCACCCAACTTTACCTACGTTGTTGCGCACCCGGGTACCCGGGTACCCACCACTAGTTTTAATTAAAGGTGTGAACGGATACATCAATTTTGTTTATTGAATAAACATAAATAAAAAGTATTTATATTAATACGGTTTATATACCACAAAGAGCAGTCAATTCGACGAAGATTCCGTCGAAGCCGGCTAAATACGGTATCAAGATTTGGTGGATTTGTGATGCAGAATGCTTACCCGTTATTTGGAATTCTTTACACTGGTAAAATTGGCAATATAAGAGAAATCAAGAGAGTTAAAAGAACTCGCAGCGCCGTTTCGAGGAAGCGGCCGTAAATTACTATGATAATTATTTCACCTCTCTACCTCTTGCTAAACATTTATTATCGGAAGGTTTAAATGATGGCACTTTGAGAAAAAATAAACCTTACATTCAAAAGAAAACTGATCTAGGCCAGAGTATTCAATGAAAATAAAATTTTATTTTTGCTGTAATTATAATGATATTCATATGATTTGCGACTACAATGAGATCAAATGGTGAATTAAAAGGTGGCCTTTACGTTGCTGCTCTTGCAGCTTATGTAATCTATTATGAAAATAATAATATGAACTATCAAAGACGTATATTTTTGAGGCAAATGAAGAGTTAAAGGCCTTTGATAGAAAATTTTCAAATGACCAAGTGATGCGAAATCACTGTGCAAAGACCGCAATCGAAGCTGTGCTCGGGCCGCAGCGTGCACCTCTTGATCCTGCTGCGAAAGATGATGGGCCTCGAGATAGCTCTGGTAGAAAAAAGTAACTGGCTCTTGATGTTGTAGCAGACTTGTCATTAAAAGACGCAGAAAAACCCGAAAAGCAAAATGAACACTATCACAAATGTAACATGCAGCGAAAAAACAGCGCCATTTTGTTCAATATAACTTCAAAAACAATGTATATTCACAATCCTTTTTTGCCATTGTATCATTTATTAACAAAAAAGAAATTCATAGAAATATAAATATTGCAGAAATTCAAAAAATTTCAAAATTTTTTTAAACAAAAAATTTTTTTTATACATCTAAATATTTTAAATCGCGAGGATCTGAAAGTCCAGATCGGAAAAAAATTTTTTGAAAAAAATATTAACAAAAATGTGACGAGGTGGGTACCCGGGTACCCGGGTGCGCACATAAGGGTTAAAAGCGATGAAGAAAAAAATATTTTAGTTTACCTCCCACATTACACATTTTAATATACATATAATATGTTTGATCTTTTATTGATATTTTTAATAAAAAATTCTCATAGATATGTGAGCAAGAGTACATTTTTGTTAATTGTTGGAAATAAACCTAGTTTTTTACTAATTCTATGTTTCGTATAACATGATTTCTTACAAAATGGTATTTTAGGAACCTAACCATCGTATTGTTCAAGAATTATTTGTATATAAATTGAATTAAGTCGCAAGTAATTTCCGTTATTGGCAGCAAGTTTTAATGACTCAAACTCATCCTAATGACTCACCACATATAGCAAAGTTAACAAGTTGGGTGTTTAAATTTCACACGATCTTAATGAAAGAAATAAAGTAGATCATTTATCCATAGCGACAAGTCTTCTTTTAAGACAAAGAAACGATCCATTTCTGGATAAAATCATTACTAGCCATGAAAAACGTTGTACGAAACAGGTAAGGGGTTGATAAGGATAAGCTTCCAGAAATAAACCCAAAGACTAAACTTCATGGCAGAAAAATCATATTATATGTGTGACTGGATCGCCGTAGAATTATTAATTTTGAGCTTTTAAATCGAAATCGATCTTCAATAGGAAAACCGTTGTTCTCGTCCATGACAACGCAAGACCCCATATAGCAAAAGCAACACAGAATTAATTTTTGAACTTGGGTGGTCAGTTTTTTCTCACTCATCTATTCACCAGACCTGATACCATCCGATTATCATCTTTTTCGATCGCTGCAGAACGCTTTGATGGGCACAAAGTTCTCAAATGAAAACCAGGTTTGAAAATTTATCGAAAACTTTTTCAAGTCAAAATCATCGGAATTCTATTCGAAAAGCATAGAAAAGCTGCCTAGCAAATGGTAACAAGTCATTGCAGACAATGCTGAATATATAATTGATTAGAGTACAATTGCTATTTTTTTATTAAAAATGAAAATTTACATTTAAAAACATAAATTATTCATGACTCATTTCAATATATTTATGTTTCTAAAATTAAAAAAATATATACTAGAATTAAATATCTTACGACAATAATTTATGTATATTAAAAAAGTTAAAATCAAAAGAGTAAATGATCTATGATTTTTAAACATTTTTTTTATATTATTTAAATTGTCTAACACTAAAATAAAAATTTATTTTTTAAAAAAAACATTCATAACAGTACTGATAACTTTTATTAAAATATTTGCTTGTAATGCTTTTATGTAAAAAGATTGACAACTTAATTGAAACCAGAGAAACACACATAGAACAAACTGTCTTTTATAATCATCTTCTGTACAATTTTAAAAGTAATGTAAGAGGAATGTTTCAAAACCGTTATCACCGTAAAACATTCAAGAATGTTCCCAACAAAAATCTAATATCCAGTTTTAATTCGAATACTAAATCAAACTAGAATAAAGTTTACATATTTGCAAATTCACGCTTCGTTGTGATCAATCGTTCTTGTTCCAGAATCGTTTATATCGATACTTTTAACAATCAACTGTGCATGCACGTACATCATTTTTTACAAACACTCGCGCAAAACTAGTCACATTCGTCGCGATCATTGTTGTAAAATGTTGCGAAGGAATGTGTGAAAGGCGGCATCTCTTTGTTAGATCGATCTGCTGTACCAAAAAAATACATATTATATATTCACGCGTGAACAAAGCAAACAATATAGTTAATTTGCGAAGAGCGAATAAGTGCGTAACATACACAAACGAATACAATACATACATAATACCATAATATTGTACAGTGTAGGCATTTTATGTAGGAATTAATGCGAGGCTGGCATAATTAATATATATATATATATATATATATATATATATATATATATATATATATATATATTGTGTGTGTGTGCTTAATGTCTCTTATGTTTGCCTCTTGTGTGTGAATATGTAATTGCATGCATAAAAATCATATTGTTAATACGTTAAGATGTATTATTTGCATGTGAGTTGTATTTTAATAGCGATGTAAAAGTTTATATATATATATATATATATATATATATATATATATATAAAATAGGTGTAGGTTGATATGTTTAAGGATCTCTGGAGACATTGTTATCTAAGTATAGATCGCTTTACTTAAATAATCTATGCAAAATTCTTAATTAATGTTTAAACATAAATTTTGTTTTCGTTCTACTGTCATATTAATATACAATATGCATAAATATACATATATATATATATATATATATATATATATATATATATATATATATATATATATTTATATATATATATATATATTTATATATATATATATATATATATATATATATATATATATATATATATATATATATACATACACTAATACCTCGCATAGTCAGGTTTCGATTAGTCCGGTTTCGATTAATCCGGTTTGAAAATGTTTACTTGAAAAAAATTCTACTTAAAAGTTTGTCTTCAAAAAAATCCCAAAAAATTAATACATTAACATTATTTTTAAAATTCAAATTATTTTTATACTCAAATTTTCATGTTTTTCTCTTTATTATGAAAACATAATAAAAAAGAAAACCGAAATCGTATTTGCACACTATGCACATCGCATGTGCCGTTCTAATTTTGTGATCTTTTTTTCTATTAATTTTCGATTCGCAACTATAGAGTAAAGTCGATTTTTTGATAATTAAATTTTAATAACCCATTTGAAAATAAATTTAAAATGTATTTAAAATGAATGTATGAACTCCTAATTTTGTTTTGTTGATACAAACAAACATTTGAATATATTACCCTCGTTTTATTTACTGAAAAATAGGAAAAAAATGTTTATAACCAATTAACATTTTTTGTATTTAGTTAGGGTTTCGATTAATCCGGTTTCAAATAGTCCGGTTAATCAGTGGAACTAATTAGCCGCAATATGCGTGGTATTTCTGTATATATAAATATTATATATACACATAATAATTCTTTCTACCAAGTAAATTGATTTCACTAAATAGCGAGTAAATAAAAACTTCATTGTGTAAAAAAGTCTGTATAAAATAGACAACCAGATTTTTGTAAATAAATATTTTTATATAAATGATAATTACAAGTACTTACTGCGAAGTTTATAATTTTTCAATAAAATATTAAAATTTATTTTTGTACAAAAAAAATATACAGATTTTTGATATATTATACTTATTTCAAATTACTTTCATTAAATTGTTATTGTATTTTAATAATTTTCAATATTACTATTTAAAAAAATGATCGAAAATTGATTAAATTTTCAAAATGAGTTCGTAATTTTTAATCTAAATTCCAAATTTCTTATAACAGATTTTTTTTAATTATTAAAATAAATTTATTTTCAATAAAATCAATGGCATATTGAATCATGAATACAATTTTTAATATTTTTTTTAAATAAATATAACCATTTCTACAGTTTTCTCCTTCAAGTATTTTATTTTTAATTATCATTAATTTAATAAATTTTCAAATAATGATTTTACTAAATGTAATTGTAAAAATGTTTCCATTTAAAAAGAAATGAAATTAATTTTGTTAAATTTATGTATATATTACAATTAGTGAATCTTTATAAATTTTAACTATGTACATCTAAAATCTCACTTTAGTTTTAATCGAAACATAATTATTTAAATAATTATGTATAATAAATTACAATAGTTTTAATTAAAATACGTATAAAAATTTTAAAAAAACTAGCAATTAATTTTTGATTACATTACATTATTTTCCTAAAAAATTAATATATATATATATATATATATATATATATATATATATATATATAACGTATATCGTTATATTTAAAATTTTACAAGATTTATTTATAAGCATTCGAGAAAAAGAATGTAATTCAAAAATTAGTTTACGATTGGATTAAACTGAACTTTTTTACGGTTGAATAATTAACCATGACATACATAAACTTCACCTTTTCTAATTCTCGTATTGTTCGATTGCAGACTTATGATAATACTTTTATAGCTTCCTTTACAATGCATGCTCAGCCAAACTCGCCTCTATAGAAAATTGAATATACAATCTACCGATCGCAAATTATGATTAGAAATAATGAAATTTATGAATATCGCTTGTTACGTGAACCAATCTCAATGTTCGACAAATTCTATTACAAAATACACACACAGATATATATATATATATATATATATATATATATATATATATATATATATATATATATATATATGTAAATAAACTTATTTTATTTTATGGCCAATTCTGATACTAAAAACTTTTCCTTTAGTGATTATTTAATGATTATTCTTCAGGACAACTTGATTTTATGAGACTTACTTCAATTCATAATTATTTTTCCAAGTATATATTATTTTATGGTAGTTACTTTCATATAAATTCTCATCTTTTTAATATATATATATATATATATAAATGTTTACTAATGAAATTCAGTATAATATAAAACTAATTTCCCATAACATTTTCCACAAACATTTGTTCCTTAATCATAAGTAATAATATTTAAAATATACGAGGGTCGTTTGATAGGTATGGTAAAAAGGTAAGAAAAACTAAATTGAAAAATTTAAATAAATAAATTAATTAATTAAATTAAACAATAAATAAATTTACCATACTTATCAAACGACCCTCGCACTATCAAATGAATGACAATAAGATTTTTTTTTTAAAAAAATAACTAAACTGATAGATAATTTCAACATTAATATAGAATTGAAAATATCTTAGTGAATGATCCAGTTGTATTGTATTACGAGTATAAGCATTTAATTAAATTTTAATGTTTTATTTAAAAATTGTAAGGTACTTCATAAACTATATATACAAGGTTTTCCACTAAACGCTTTAGAAGTTTAAATGGATATAAAACGAAAAGTATTTAATTAATTAGTTACTTATTTTTTAATTTTTAAACATATTCTATGGAATTAATGATGAAACACAATTTCATTCATATGACCACCACGACTTCGGTTAACATAGTGTATTTAGTTAATCCAACTTTAGTCCCTCTTTCACATAATTGTGGTCTAATTTCATGAATTACACTGTCAATGTTTATTTTTAATGCTTCTGTTATTTATGGTTTAACAGGATAAACCAGTGATTTCACATAACTCCACAGAAAATAATCCAATGGGCTTAGATCATATGATCTTGGTGAACAATTGATGGGTCCATTTCATGAAATAATGGACTCATTAAACTTTTATTTCAATAAGTCCATTGTTTCCGTAGATGTATGACATGTAGCACCATCTTATTGAAATCACAAACTATTTTCAATCATTTTTGGGAAAAATAATCATTAATGATTATTACTGTAGCGTGATCTCCAGCTTCATTTTGAAAAAAATATGGTCCAATGACACCACCAGCATGTTTATTTTTTGTGAATGCAGTGGTGTTTGTTCAATAACTTGTGAATTACTTCCATTTCAAATTTTACAATTTTCATTATTTACAAAACTATTTAACCAAAAATGTATTTCATCACTGAACAACTTCTAACTATTCCAGAACCCAATCAGCAAGTGATGATTGGACAAACTATACTGAATTGAAATATCAAAATGAGCTTAAAAAAATTAAACATAGCTACCATCAACTGTAAAATACCAACATTCTTATTGGAAAACCCTATATATTATTAAGTTATGTTGTATTTTATTTAAAATTTGTAAGATATATGAAAAGATTTTTTGATTGATGTTATATAAAAACGATTGTTTTATATTACTGAATAATGTAAACTGAAGATATGCCATTTTTAATTCTATATGCACTTATCTCCTGATTTACATGATACTTTTTTACACTATTTCGTTTTTACACGGTTTTCAAAATAACAGATTTAATAAAAATGATAAAAATGAACTTTTTGACTGCATACATATTTCTACAATAATTTTTTAACTCCGTTCGTTTTGTAATACTGGCGTACATATTTGAATTAGGGCGAAAATTGGATAATTATTTTCTACAAAATGGCCCAAAAGTTGAACGAGCTCGCCGATTCCAGCGAGATATTAATAAATGCTTAACTCGATATGAGGAGGTCTATAAAGATTTAACCAAAAACCAAACACAACTGTTAATTATGGATTTCATTACCAAGTCTTGTAGAGAAGATTAATAGTGTATGAAAGTGATGACACTAATTAAACTTTTGGTTAAATTTTTTAAAAATCTTATATTTCTTGTTTCCATAAAATGAATTACATACTTATACCTTTATATATTTGTCATTTTATGAATGGACTATTATTTTTATGTTTTTCAAGGTATTTTATTTTTATTTTACGTTGAAATAAATAACTTATTTATGCACATTTTAGTTTGTTTTTGATTAACACGGTTTTGCGTATAAAAATCCACTATTTCGATTTACACGGTTTTCTGAGGAACCGATCTTCCGTGTAAATCGAGAGATAGGTATATTTTTATTTTACTTTTATGAGTAGTATTTAATTATACTAATAAAATATTTGAAGTTTTTACAAAAAAAAAATTAATATTTGTTTATTATAAGAAATACTGCAATTACATAAACTATTCTTGAAAATATTATAATTTTAAATAAACATCTAAGATTTACTATTGATTTTAATTTATTCCAGATAAAAAACTTTAGTAATTAATAATTTTATTAAAAATTATAAACTTGTTTGAAAATATATATAAATATCATGACGTGATTCTTAAAAATGTTGTAAGTCAACCAATAAAACAGTTTTCAAAATAACTCAAGTTGAATCTATAGATTTTTCTTTTGAAAAATGAGAATACTTAACATTCGACTACTATTTACATCTTATTTTATTTATGATCTCATCGACGAAGCAATACAGAAGGTAGAAGAGGATTTATAATTTAGTCTGTGGGTGCAATAAAATATATACCTATACACCAACATATTGCTAGTATCAGGTTTAAAGTAATAGGCGTAGATTATCAATGACGACAATCCATTCACAATACTATAAGAAGACAAATTGTTTATTTCTCACGTTATTTAAAATCGCATATATTTGCATATTACTATGTAAACGTTTACTGTGACAAATGATATTAAATTCGTGATAAATGATTTTTTTATTTTTTCGATAACCATATTAAATTATTCTTCTTTGTTTGAAGAAGCCTGTTTATATTTATTTAATATTATAATATTTAATTTATATCTTGAAACAATAATCAGTCATAATTAAATATTCAGTTTATTTAAATAAAATTATTTTTAATTATTAATCTGTGAAACATTTTTCGATATATTTTTTTATAATTTTATTATTAATTACTAAACTAGTTATCGCAAACTCCAATTTCAAGCATTATATTTTATATTATAGTGAATGTACAATTGTGCATTAATTTAATAAAAAACTTAATGCAGTTTCAAAATCACAAATTCATGTTTAATAAGTGACTAGCAGTCTACTTAAAAATGCACATTCGTTCGTTGATTGCCTCATATTGCAATATTCAGTATATCTGCACGTAATATTTTAAATATGATTTTTAAATAAGAATATTCAGAGCAACAAGATTTCATATATATTTTAACTTAAAATTCATTTGGCATTTATAAAGCCAACAAAAATCACTCATTAATCAGTAATGATATTTTTTAAAACTTTTTAAAATATTTTATATATATATATATATATATATATATATATATATATATATATATATATATATATATATATATATAGGGTTATCCAAATGTGACGCCTAGATTTGTGTTTTATTAAAAAGAAACAAAATTAACTCTACACATGTTTCTCTATACACTACGCTATACATTTTTTTTTTAATAAAACACAAATCTAAGCGTCACATTTGGATAACCTGTATATAAATATATATATATATATATATAAACTCTTCAAAAAAAATTGGTCATTTTGAGCAAACATCTCTTTTATTAGGATTCAAACTTGTCAAAAATGTAGGAAAGGCAACAATACTTAACATACAATTTCGTTCTTCTTTAATTATCTACATCACACTTCTAGAACCAATTTCACAAATGTTTTAAATTGGTTTAATTAATTTTTATAAAATGAGGATAATACAAGAATATTCAACCTGAATTTTTGTTCTTCTTAAATCATTTACATTACTCTTTTGAAACAAGTTTCAAAAATATTTTAGGCTGGTTGAATCGAATTTCAAAATCAAAATGTCAGATAGGAAAATGTATTTTTTAAAAAGTAATATTAAGATATGTTTGGTAATAATATCATTTATTCCTCTAAAACTATTTTATATATCTATATATATATATATGTATATATATATATATATATATATATATATATATATATATATATATATATATATTGTGTATATTTTTTAATATTCTATATTATATATATATATATATATAATATATATATATATATATATATATATATATATATATCTTGTGTTCAATAATTTCATTTTGAAACTGAATATATTTTTTTATTTTAGTGTAAAAATATAGGAATATATTCCACTTAATTTTTAAAATCAGTATATTTTTGAATATATTGTAGATACAAAGTACATATTACATGACAAAAGTTGTGAAGTTGTGTGTGTATGTGCACAATATATATTTATATATATATATATATATATATATATATATATATATAATACAGTTTTTCAAAGAATATCGAACTCTGACATTATTATAGAATTTTAATAAGTGAAGATACATTTCAACTTTTCATCTATTATATACAACACCCACGTATGATCTAAAATTCAAGTATGAAACATGATATTTATACAAAGAGCTACTGTAAACAAATAAGTCTAGTATCCCATTATAAATAGAAATCTACTCAAGTTTAAATGAAACAATATATATATATATATATATATATATATATATATATATATATAAATATATATGGTTTTTTAATAAATTTAAATGATTAAATACGAAAATGAACTGTTGTATTTGTAAAAAATGTTAAACACCTTTTTACCGTAACATCAAAAGTGCATAATAATTAGTTATGCTATGTTCATTGTTAGTAAATTCAAGAGATCTTTATATTCTTGTTATGTTTCATATTATTTATATTTGTATAGTAAGAAGCGATATATGTTTTTTTAAAAAGATAAGTATTTTTATTTAATGTACTGTATTTATCTAACAAAATATTCAATCATCCTCAAGATGTAATTTCTATATAAATAGTAAAAGATTACAAAAATGTACACTTTATAATATTATTTTTTATTTTGTAAAGGGATATATAGAAAAAAGTACGAAAAAAAGTATTTTCATCACTTTTACGTTTTTAAAAAACATTCAAAGTGATTTAATGAAATCCAGTTCAGTGAAATTAATTTTGAAGTAAATTATTCATTTCTCTCTCTCTCTCTCTATCTATTTATCTCTCTCTTTCTCTCTCTCTCTCTCTCTCTCTATATATATATATATGTATATATATATATATATATAATGTGACTCTTAGATTTGTGTTTTATTAAAAAGAAATAAAAAAAATATACACATGTTTCTCTATACATTCTATATACATGTTTCTTTTTAATAAAATACAAATCTATGCATCACATTTAGATGATCATATATATATATATATATATATATATATATATATATATATATATATATATATATATATATATATATATATAAAGAAAAAAAGTAGAGTTGAAAACATATATTTTGAACAACTCATTAACACTAAAGTAATATCTAAGGATGAAGTAAACAGGAGAATGAACATGAGATGATGTCAGTTGGAAAGAATGCTTATATTGTAAAGTCCAATATCCCTTTGTTTTTTTAAAAAAATGGCAGTGAACCATGATTCTTAAATAAAAGAATAATTCAGCGATTCCAAACAAAACAAAGAAGCGTAGAAATATATATATTACAAATAACACGAAAAAATAGAAAGAGAAATGAATGTATCAGTATGAAAATAAAAGTTATGGATATTTTAAAAAAATGAAAATGAAATACGTCACAAAAAGAAGGGGTCCCAGATGGACAAAGCAGTTATCAATTGGAAACCTTAATTTATAAGAAAGCCTATGAAAAGACCTATGGATAGGTGGAACAGTAATATAGGGATATTCGTCGAAATTGACTGGAGAAGAGAGTCATTGGATTGGTCAAAATAGAAGGTTTTGGAAGAGGCCATTATCCAAATGATAGAGAAAAATTGATGTTCGTTATCAATTTTTCTTTATCCGTTATATATACATATATATATATATATATATATATAGAGAGAGAGAGAGAGAGAGAGAGAGAGTCATCCAAATGTGATGCCTAGATTTATGTTTTATTAAAAAGAAACAAACAAAACTATACATGTTTTCCTATACAATCCTATACAAGTGTTTCTTTTTCATAAAATATAAATCTAGCCATCACGTTTGGATGACCCTCTCTCTCTCTCTCTCTCTCTCTCTCTCTCTCTCTATATATATATATATATATATATATATATATATATATATATATGAAAATATGAGAACTTCATAAAATAAATATTTATGTAATTGTATGTATATGACTCATTTAATTAAATTATCAAACAAATGCATTCTAATTAATCTTAACAGTTACTTATAGTAATTGATAAATATATTCATTACAGGATTTAGCATAAGAATAAACAAACAATACGTTATTCGCTAATGAGTAAACATACATGTATATAAAAAATGTATGAATACGATATTTTCTCGAACCAAATAAAAATAAACAGTACTCTTTCCCTAGAAGTCAAATCATTTCCGCAACAAAGGACCATAAATGAATTCTTTTAAGTTGGATACCGTGACCTGCGCAACATAACGAAACAAGTAACCTTACTACTTGCTTTCATGCACTTTGTTTATATATATATATATATATATATATATATATATATATATATATATATGTATGTATGTATGTATGTATGTATGTATGTATGTATGTATGTATGTATGTATGTATGTATGTATTTGGATGTGTGTGAGTGTGTATGTGTCAATGTACGATCCGCCTTATGAACATTGTGAATGTTGCACTTCGCATTTCGAATAACATTGTTGATTTTTCCATTAATTATAACAATCAGTCAAAGAAACGAAAGATATTATAATTATGTTATTATTTTTATATATTTCTTAAGTTGTTCTCTATACAAACGTATATTTAAAAATTGTGAATACTTGTTTGTAGTGTATAATTACGAATCGAGAAGTAAATTTAAAACTCGATAATCATTGTAAAAAAAACGAAATTATTCTTCGAATAAACTGATATATATATATATATATATATATATATATATATATATATATATATATATATATGTATATGTATATGTATGTATGTGTGTCTGTATGATTATACATATTCTTTTTTTACATTCAGTAAGAGTAAAAAATCAATTTAAATGTATGTACGCATACGTATATATTTTTTGCATTCATTATTATCTTATGTCATTATTGTCATTATTACATATAATTATAAATTAAAATTTTACTTTTTATTTACAATTCTGAACTAATTTTAACAAAAGTTTTTTTCAATTTATTTTAATATATCATATTTTCATTACTATGAATATAACTTTGATAAAATGTATGTCGAGCTTACTTTCTTAATTTACACGTTTCGTTTGTCAAATATACTGTATTATTCTTTTTCTTATTTAAAGAAGAAATGCCAGACAACATTCTTTTCACATATACCTTGACAATTGCTCAGGTGTTTTTCATTCTCTTGTAACCCACATAGACAACATTATTCTCTGATCTCATCTTTATTTAGCTATTTATATTTTTTCATACGCAATTTTTGAACAAATATATTCATATTTTATCACTTGCTTTGTATTTCTTTATTTTAAATGTCAGTGTCAGTTTTTTACATACTCTTTGTTTTGGTACTATAGCAACACAAATAAATCACTCACCCCAAAATCATAAAATTTGACAAATATTAAAAATCACTTGTTTTATTTATTCGTTGATGTGCATTTCAATTGTCATGTCGTCATTTTCAAAACACTACGTTTTAAATCGTCAATAAGACAGAGAAAAATAGCAAGACCAAAAAAATGCACTTCAACGAATAAAATCAACAATAAACGATAATTGAACACGTTAAAATGTGTATAAGATAATCCAAATGAGGCTGAATAATAATAAAAATAGAAAATGATAGGAAGTAAGTAAATTTATGTCTAAACCCCTTAATCTCATTTAAAGCCACCCTATAGAATTAGAATGAATGATTCATTTTATTAAAATCATTTTTTCTTTCCTTATTTTTAATTTGTTTTTACTAAATATTATTTGATTTTCATGCCTTTTATTATTTTTCTTTTTTATAATTGAAATACATTTATTTTAATATTATTTTTAGACATTCTATTATAATTTTTAGCATGTAGCATCATTCTATTAATTTTTTCGAGTTTTGATATTTTTCTCATATTTCAATTAATATTACAGAAATTGATGAACAGAATCCAGAATGTAAATATTTCAGTAATTAAAATTTCTTTGATCATTTATAATAATACAAAAAAATATTACACTTAGCAATTCTATGTACTATTTAATTTATAAGGTCATCCAAATATGACAACTAGATTTATGTTTTATTAAAAAGAAACATGTATATAGGGTGGTGTATAGAGAGACATGTTTATATTTTCTTTTGTCTCTTTTTAATAAAACATAAATCTAGATGTCACAGACATGTTTATATTTTCTTTTGTCTCTTTTTAATAAAACATAAATCTAGATGTCATATGTGGAAGATCCTATATTTATAATTAAATTCAATGATTCAATAATAACAATTTCTCATAATTTAATCTTGGTTACATTTTTGTTTAAGTTTCATTTAATGTAATTAAATACATTTATTTTATTTGATACAATTTATTTAATACAGTTATATACACAATTAAGAATATTTTTTCTTTTCAGTACTAATTGTACATCCTGTGTACTCATTTTTTTAATTCCACTCACTAATTTATAATTTTAAATAACAAAAAAATTAAATTTGAGTGAATTTGTTATTTATAAATCGAATAGCACGTAACAAAATATAAAACTTTTATTATCTATAAGTCCTTGTTTCAATAGTTCCAAACATTTCTACATAATTATAATATTTTTTACTGATATATTAAATACATGTATATTTACATGAAACATTTAAGAAACTTTGGCCTTGTCAAACAATATGCCACCGGTTCATAAATAAACAATTTATAATGAAAGTTTTATTCAGATAAGTCACGATAACAATAACACTTACATTGTCAGATGACTATATAAATATTATTCGATATCTTTATATCTACAGGCCATTGTCAGTTTAATAGATTATTCAAGGGAGGCGTACAAGTCAAAAATAAAACGCATTCTCATTTATAAGCGGCAAACGAGGTGACATTGCATATGTTGCAGAGCAAATGCACTATGCCTTAAGCGTCCGAATTTAATAAATCTTCTTAATATTATTATACCGTATCCTATCTATAACGTAAATCATTACCAACATCGTTATTTACTTACGTCAAGCTTCATTATGCAAATTGTTTCTAGTTTACCATTTTTTGCCAGCGAACTATAAACACAAGTAAACATTTTTTACTTCAATAAAAATCAATATACATACACACATATATATATATATATATATATATATATACAGGTAACCCCCGTATAACACGGTTGTTACGTTCTTAAAAAATGCCGTGTAATGTAAATCCGTGTTATACGAAACAAAAAACTAATGTAAAAAAGGGAGTTAGGTTCCAAAAATTAAAAAAAATATACTATTATATTCTTATAATTAGGAGAAATATATTTATCAAAGCAATTTTCATCAAAAGTATTACATATTAATATGTATTAAATAATGTTTTCTTCATCATCACTAATAAGCACCATTAACTGAGGCCGTTTTCTTTTTGACAAGATATCCTCATCCTCTGAACTTTCTTCAGCATTATCTTGAGTTCTCTACTCTATCTTTCGCAAAAAATCTGTTATTTTAGATTGCTTGCTTTAAGAGAAAAATCTGTAATTTTTGTTCTAGCGAGATGAAATGTCTTTGTAAAGGTATTTTTTTATTTTCGCCATAGTTGAAGGCTACAAATTGATTTACAAAAATGAAAAACATAATTACCATTTTTGTTGTATGAGTGTTTTTCCCAATTCTCGAATCGTGTTAAAACGAAACGGTCTTATAAAAGTGCCGTGTTATACGGGGGTTACTTGTATATATATATATATATATATATATATATATATATATATATATATATACAATATATACATAAAATCTTTATATACAATTCAAAGAAAAGAATCAAACTTCCATTTTCTATTGTCATTATACTAATTATCAGATATAATTGATTGAATCACTAGAGTGAAAGTGACACGTGGTTAACAATACTTTTTATATTTATATAAAAAGTATTGCTCTTGACTTTTTTAATAGGTGTATCTGATATATACATTCTTTCAAAAGGTCGCGATTGTTAAATTATGAATCATAATATTAAAAATATGTTAACATGATGTTCTTTTCATTTGTATATCACGATCTATATAAATAATAATAAAGTTTGAATTGTGTTTTTTATAAACTACTTTCATATGTAATATATATTTTATATATATATATATATATATATATATATATGTATATATAACCATCATTGTCAATAAATCATCTTTTATCATCTCACTGCTAAGCGGAAACCTCAGTGAATATTACCATTCACTGGTGTTTGATCATATTCATTACGTTAATCAGGCTAGTTGAAAACAATTTTTTATTCACAGTTTATTCTTTTAAGCAGACTAAGGATTCCTGTACTAAGACTAAAAAATTACACTTACCGTATATCTCCGACCAGAGATCGAATACACTTCTTGCTCATGACAGGTAGTCCTCAGTAGTATATCACCTGACAAATACATACATACATATATATATATATATATATATATATATATATATATATATATATATATATATATATATATATATCATTCTCAGCATCAACCTCTTTCTATTCACTGTTTGATAAACACTATTTCACGTTATAAATATATCTCTTCCAAAATCAATCTCATATTCATCCGATACTGTATATTACATTCTTCTATTCCATATGTCTCAGTATTGATGTATATATATATATATATATATATATATATATATATATATATATATATATATATATATATATATATATATATATATATATATATATATATATATATATATATATATATATATATATACGGAAAAAGGGTTTTTCCTTTTTTTATAATAAAAAATAAAATGTATCGAAAGTGTCACTGATTTTCACTCATCTTTAATATTAATAACTTTTCACTGAATGCACCAATTTCTCTTAAATATATTTTAAAATGTTTTGTGAAATGTTACCTT
>CP092092.1:11737500-11745000 GCA_029203775.1 Neoneuromus ignobilis
TGCTCTTTTTCATAATCTATAAATACAAAACAGAGTGATATTTGATACATCGATTAATAACTTCTGTTACTACTTGAATGTGATCTATTGTGCTAAATTCACTTCAAAATCCTACTTATTTTCTTAGCTGCGAGAAATTCAGTTGACTTTGTAGCTATCTTGAAATAGTTTTGATAAAAATTTTGTATATTGGCTATAAATATACTCAGTGCTTTACAATTACCTACTTTTGATTTTATTTTAATCTACTCTTAACACTTTTAAATACTTATTACTCAGTAACTATATTTCATGTAAACATGCATTCCAAACCAGTTTATAAAGAAATTGTTACAATTATTGTTATTGTGGACTTATATTATTTATGATTTAGTGTAATAATAAAAAATTGTGAATAATGTTCTTATAAATAATATTTTTTATAACTGCTTTCATAATTTTTTATATTATATATATATATATATATATATATATATATATATATATATATAGTTGTCTCTTTTTATGCGATTTTAAAGTTATACAGTGCATATTTCATGCAAATTTGAGATTTTCCCTTTGAATATACATACGTATTACACGATCAATTATTACTTTGGCACATGAAATTGGTGGGGAATGCTTTGATACTTTTAACCAGAATGAAATTGACGAATTGCTTGTAGATAATGTCTTAAGTGACAATGATATTATTGGTATAACTTTAGATATCGTCGAAGATCCAAAAAGCGATATTGATGCGGAAGAAAAACCAGTCCCCCTTACTGTAAATATAATTCGAGAAGGTTTTTAACTTTGCAATAAATTGGAAAATCATTTTCTTGTTAATAACACAAATTCTAAACGAGCCTTCAAATTCCAACGTAAGCTGAGGAATTATATGTCTGTATATCTCGAACTGTATAAACAATTAGCACAATTATCATTATAAAGTGTAATTGCTGATTACACTGTCAGAAAGAAAAAACCAACACAGAACGAGAATGAAGTCAATTCAAATTTTGTTTGTGAAAAGCCATTGCCTTAATCGCACAGATCTGATGCGGAGACTGTCTCTTCTAGTGTTGAAAGTGACTTGGCACCAGTTCGCATACGGTGCCGAACATTGTCAAATAGCGACAATAATTCTGATGAAAAAATATAAAAAGAATTATTACTTTTTAATAAAATCAAATAAATAAAGTTCGAAAACAAATTTATTTTTAGTGTCATATCAATTTCATTCATATTTTCGAAGGAATTTGTTAAGTATTCCTATTTTCTTGAATTTCTATAAACTTTTTTAAGCGATTTTAGGTTAAGTTTAATTCATTACTTTGATTTTATGAAATTTTAGAAAATGATGAAACGTATGTCCAATTTTTCAACGTAAGTTAAGTCTTTTTTGTAAAGGTTTTTATGTGGAACGTATCTACACCATAAAAAATATTCGACTGTATATATATATATATATATATATATATATATATATATATATATATATGTATGTATAATGACTTCTTACTTTGTCTAATATATATATGGATATAAAATTCGAAATAAAACGAAGATTATTTACATATCAACGAACTGACAAATATAGTTAATGTTAAGTTATAAAATCTCAATTTTGCAACAAGATATGATATTGGTCAAACAAGATAATAAATAAAAATGAACAGATGTACACGAATTATTTTGCCGCGGCACCAACAATCTACTGATGTGTATAAAATTACAAATAAATAAATCAATCAATCAAGTTCATTACAACAACAAAACTTTTCTGCATCGAGATGTAAAACACACCGTATAACAATGCTGGTATTTCTATCACGTGGGCCTTCGATCAAGGTCGATACATTGTTTCCTGATTCTTTTACATCCAATTATTATCATGTAAATATGTATTTGGTTTATAATTTGTAACGCGATCGAACATCAACAGAACTCGTTTGAAAAACTCGAATTAAGAATTCAAGACAGTCACGCATCTGTGTTCTTCATATAGTCGCGCGTTCTCACATGCAAACTTTTACTGCTCCAATAAAAAAAGTGTAGATACCTTGGCCATTACGGCGGATTCATTTTGTATTCAAAACGACATGCCGGTAAAAGTTTTTGAAAGAATCGGATTTTATACAGAAAATGGAAACGTACGTGAAAGTGACAAAAGGGTATACTTTGAATTTAACGCGACGGTGTGACAAAACTTACGATGGAACTTTTGTCTACACTTAAGTGTTAGATACACCGACAAATTTTCCAATTTGTTATTAATTTGATGATCATGTTTTCGACAAAGAATTTCAAAATTATTTCATTTTTTAAACTATGTAATTTCATTTAATTTGCTTTAATATAATTTTATACATAAAATCATAAGTTTTTCTTTATTTATCTCAACATATTTTAATCAAAAATCTAATCTTTATTTGTAAATAAATAATAACATAAATTAAATAGCAATATATATATATTACGCATTTAAAAACAAATTTTTCAAAAAGGACGTATATTTAAATTTTTTATAAACATTTGTCTTGAAAATATAAATATTTTCAATCAAAACACAAACTAATTTAAACAAAATTAACTAATATTAAAAAATATATTATATCTATTAAAAGTATTCATGATTTTTTTAATATTACAGAGTTAACAATTTAATTTTATTTAATAATATTTCTCATTAAAAAAAGTCGTATATTTTAAATGTGTAATTAAATTTTAATTGCATTATTTTTATAGAAATTAAAAAATTGTGTTTAATTAAAATTTTCAAAATAAAAGACATTTCATTTTTTTAAAGGTATTTAATTTTTGAAACAAAATTTTTAAAAATTAACTTTTGTAAAATCTGAAAAACAATATAGGGTCATCCAAATATGACGCCTAGATTTGTGTTTTATTAAAAAGAAGCATGTTTATATAGGGTGATGTATAGGGAAACATGTATATATTAGGTTGTCAAATATCTCCCTTCCGCCTTTTTGTCTTTTGAATTTCGCGGCTATGTACAAAAAAAAAAGCGGAAGGGAGATACTTGACAACATAATATTTTCTTTTATTTCTTTTTTAAAGAACACAAATTTAGGCGTCACATTTTGATGACCCATATATTATTTAAAAATTCAATACTAAAAATAAATAATTACTGGTTATTGAATTATGCATACCGACTTATTATATTTATAATTTTATGTAAATCTCTTAATTTAAATGTATATATTTTATTTACTTTTATTTAATTAGTTTCGTTATCACTGAGAAATATTTTTAAACAGCATTTACATCTCCAAACATTCGTGTTTTGTATACTGAATCTTGTAATTCATCAGACATCTTATTCTTTAGAATCAATCAATTTCATTAGAATGATCCAAGACCGGACACACAGCAGACACCTATTGTTTGACAATTAAAGCCTGAGAATTTTGCAAATTTATTTGTTGTACAGTATTATATTTAAATGAAAGAAAATAATTCATCTTCTCAAAATAAAAATAATTATATGTTATGTTTATTCGTTGTTAAATATCTGTTTTAAAAATAATTATTTTAATACAATGATTAAATATGACGATTTTAATCTTTAGTAATTAATTATTTATATCCTATATTAATTACACATTTTTAATAAATAAATTATGAAGACATATTATACTAATAAATCTTTGTAACTTTTTAAATGTAGAATGGATTTTTATAAAAAATATCTAGATACATTATTGATTTTATTTTTATTATTTGTGAAATAGTACAACATCAAAAATTCCTAAAAGATGAAAGTACGTCATAAAACAAACCCTACTTAAAATAAATCGTTACCATTAATCAACACGTAGGGTAAACATGACCCTGTGATAGAACATCGAAGTGGTAATTTATAAGGTGAAAGTTCAGATTTCTGTCTAAATTGCTTGAGATATCTTTGTTCTAAATCAAAAATTTTACATCTGTCTGAAAATGTTGCTTCACTCTTGATTACTGCAATAATTGTAATCGTATAATCTGATAATTTGTACAATAAACGAAATTCGTTTTCAACTAAACATTTTTTGTCATTGCCCTGTTAAAACAAACAATAAAAAAAATCACCTAATAACAAAAATATTTATTTATGATTAAGTGCTTTAATCTTGTCATTAAAACAAAATGAGTTCATTTTTACTCTCCTCTTTATTTTTTCATTATTTTTGAAACTGAGGTTCGTCATTAACATTTTTACAAATTTTTTTCTATTTTTTTTCTTTTTTTGTACAAATATAATTCTAAAATATTTATTAGCAATGAATAGTGTCTCAAATTAATACCTAATAAATCTTTTATATATTCTACGTAAATCAATTGTTCATGCTTTATTTGTTTACTACACTAAATAAAAATTTATTTATCTAGTTGATTTTTATCGTTTTCTTCAATATCCTTTTTTGATTTCTTAATTTTTAATTATTACTATAATTTATTTGTATAGATTTTTTTTAAAAAAATAAGACTTATAAATTATCGAATTATATATATATACGAGGTTCGTTTGATAAGTATGGTAAATTTATTTATTGTTTAATTTAATGAATTAAATTTTTCAATTTAGTTTTTCTTACTTTTTGATCATACTTATCAAACGACCCTCGTGTGTATATATATATATATATATATATATATAGAGAGAGAGAGAGAGAGAGAGAGGCACAAATGATACTGAAGGATAGTAAATGATAGTAAGGAAGTAAATGTACGTCTAAACTCTTCAGTCTCATTTGGATCACAATATATATATATATATATATATATATATATATATATATATATATATAATCAGTAGTACCAGCCTCTTTCCATCCACTGATGAATGAAATTCTCTTTCAAAAAGTCAACTTCAACTGATTCATTATTTTTTTCTTCCAGTTCATTCCAACGACTTTTCTTATGCCTCTATGCCATCTATCCATAAATCTCTTCATGGCCATTTTTATGTATTTAGGTTCTCAATTAAAAATGTCTATTGTCCATCGTAATCTTCCATTTTTGTTATATAGCCGATCTATTTCCATTTCAAACTCCTCATTTTTGTTACTACATTAATAAATTTTATTTTCCTCCTGATCCACTTAGTTCTTTTTCTATATCTAAGTAATATATGGGGTGAATCAAATGGGATTTTGCACACTAGTCAGCATGCATACAGTATTCACGTCCATTACCGCTCGTCTCACACCCTCTTATCCTCAAACTCTCCCACCTAAAAAAATTAGTTTTCCGGTTAGAGCGTGTAAGGCGAGTGGTAATGGGCCGTGAATACTGTATGCATGTTGACTAGTGTGCAAAAGCCCAATGAAACTAAAAGATAGTAAAAAATAGTATATGATAGTAAGCAAATAAATGTATATCTCAATCCTTTAGCCTCATTTAGGCCATCTTATATATATATATATATATATATATATATATATATATATATATATATATATATATATGTACATAAGGTGTTCAAAAAGTTCCCGGAAAGTGTTTATTATTCGTAAAGTACTATATTTATAATTAATTTATACGATCGTAAACCTGTTTATACCTGTGTTATCAGATATTCACGACAGTGCTGCACGATATTTATTTACGCATGATGTCAGTTTGAAATGACCCTTGCATCTGTGAACATGGATTGGGTTAAAATTGAAGTGCGAGTTAATATTAAATTCCTAGTTAAATTAGATTGGAAAAAATCTGATATTATTGAGGCTTATCACTTATGTTTACGGAGTGAATGCACCGAAAGAAACCATTCTTTATAAATAAACTCTTCGTTTTCGACAATGGCTAAAATCAAAGAGCACTGATTTCTACCAGAAGGGGTTAGAAGATTGATGACACTGTATGGAAAAATGTTTTAACTTAAATAAAACATATATTGAAAAATAAAGCGCTTAATTCAACATGCTGTATTTTTATTTACATTTTCCGGGAACTTTTTGAACACCCTCGTATATGTGTATGAGTCAATATGTGTGTAATACTAAAATATGTAGGTGTATATTTACATTTCCATTGGACAATATTAGTGAAACCTCATTTTACGTTTGTTGAATGATAACGAATAAGGACAAATTGAAACTGATTAAATAGTGGAAAAAAATGAGACGTTTACACTGAAATGCAATTAAATACTGCGGGTACGGATACAGTTATGACAAACACTGTGTTTGTTCCAACAGAACGGTGTCAAACATAGAAATGGAATAAGCAAACAATACATAATAGCGCGCTACATTTACATTTGAATAAAGTGCATTCGCCATTATTTACTGTGTTGTTTTACGTCCGTTAACGACTCATTGATTTATTACAAGAAATATTGATGGCAAGTGTGTGATATTGTCAGTTAAATTATCATATTGACAGGAACGTGTAAACTGTACAGTTATTTATGTACACTGTTTGAAATTGTGTATATTAATTAATTTTCACACTTACATTAATTTTTTTTTTATATATATATATACACACATAAGATGACAGTTAAAAGATAAAAGAAAAAAATCCAATTAAAAAGATACAAGTTGATTTTCTGTATAAAGTATTCAAAAATGATTCGAGGAATTTATTTCAATACACTTTCTCTCTCAAAAAAGAATGTTTGTCTTACTTCCAAAAATATACTTTATTAGTAGTTCATTTTCTCATGCATCACATCTATATTTTAATTATGAATAAATTAAACACTTGTTTGATTTGTTACCATTCGTTTTTTATTTAAAATTCTCTTTGTGTAATTAAATATCAAGAATTAGGTTAATTTGTTAACGGTTTCTATTCATGTCAATTGTTCAATATACCTTCTTCTTAATAAATACAAAATTATATATATATATATAACAAAATATATATTATAAATGAAAAAACAGAAATTTAAATAAAATTATTTGTTTCTTAAATTAACAAAAACTTTAATCTGTGTGTTTTAATTGATTTTTTATACAAAACTGATTTATAATTCTGATAATTTTATTTAAAACATTTATCATTTAAAGGTAGATCGTTTTATAATTTTAATTCATTTTAAAAATGGACTGAAAGCGTTAATCAATGTCAACCCACATACACCCACTTCTAAATTCGTTGAGTAATTTATTTCTTAACTGACCTTATTTTATTATCTTCTTATTTGAAAAAAATAAATATGATAATATTGAAAATTTGATAAAATATGAACATAAGTTTTTTTTTTTTCAAAAATAACTATATTTAAAACAATAATCATATAGTCAGTATGAAATAGAATTTATTACACTAAATCTTATATAAATATGAAATAAATTAAAAAAAACTTTTTTGAAAACCAATGTTAAACTTTGTAATTTAAAACTATTTTTTCCTGGAACTTTATTTAGTCTGAACAGTGAAAATGCAATGAAATTATTTTTCTTGTTGTATTCCCAATATGAATTTTAAATAAAATAATGGTTCTCTTTTTTCTGTGTATTTATCAGATTTAATTATAATTAAAATATAGTTTTAATT
>CP092092.1:11755000-11772500 GCA_029203775.1 Neoneuromus ignobilis
ATATATAAACAGAGTGGGGCAAAATGTATTTCCTTTTTTTTTAAAAAAAAATATCAAAATATAAGAAAAACAAATTTTATTGATCTTCAATTAAATCTAAGTTAAAACATGATTTTTTGATTAAGTTTTAAAAATAATTTCTTTCAAATATTGACCTCTGGAACGTTCGCAAATTTGTGCTCTTTTTAACAAGTTTTCATTACTGACTGCAATATTGATGTTGATATTGCTATTATTTTGGTTCGAATGTTATCCTTCAATTCTGCTAAAGTTTAAGGCTTATTAACGTAAGCGTTATCTTTTAGGTAGCCCCAAAAAAAGTCAGGAGCCGTCAAATCTGATGATCTTGGATACCACCTAAAGTTTGAATTTTTCGATATTAATCAATTATTGAATGTTGACCACAGGAGATCCATTGTGGCTCTGACAGAGTGAGATGTAGATCCATCCTGTTAGAATCAAGCTTCATCTCCGAGTTTTGGTATGAAAAAATTTTCAAACATCTGTCGAAGTGAAAGTGAGTCCTCCACTTTATTCTCCCTTACGGACTCAATATTATAATTACTCCTTGAAGATTTTTGTCTGTCTGGTCTCCTGCTATCTTCCATTATTCCAGTATCTTTAAATTTTTACACTATTGCATGGATGATTGCACCAGAGGGCGAATTCCTAGTATTGTAAAATCTTCTAAATTTCATTTGTTTGCGAAACACTCCTCTGACTTTCAAGATGAAATACCACTATTTTAATTATTTTTTACAATGTATATTTATTCATATTTAATATTGTTTTTTTTTGTACTTAAACCTATAAAAAAATTACGAATTTATTTTGTTAGAAAATTACTTTTGGCCCACCCGATATATATATATATATATATATATATATATATATATATATATATATATACGAGGTCGTTTGATAAGTATGGTAAAAAAGTAAGAAAAACTAAATTGAAAAATTTCATTAAATTAATTAATTAATTCAATTAAATAATAAATACATTCAACATACTTATCAATCGACCTTCGTATATCCAAAATTCAATGAATTAAAAATTGATAAAAAGTAAAAACATGATAAAACAGTGAAAATATAAAAAAATAAAATCCAATAAAAATTTGTTGTTATTGTTAATAAAAATGAATTGACGATAAAAAAATAATTTATATTATTTTAAAAAAGGGAGTATCTTTTAATTTCAATAAATGTATTAAATGATTTGATTAAGAGAATACCAACTAATGTAATTAAAACTGAATATCTTCTTTTTCTAGATGCAAATTTAATCGACTAATTAATTTTACAAAGTAGTTGTCTTTAATGCGATACATTTCAAGTACACTTACATTTGCACTCTAAATAAAATGAATGTTCGATTAAATGAAACAATTCTTTTAAAAACCACACATTTGTTGTAACAGTTTTTTTTGCTTAATGCAAAACAATCGTCGGTTTATTGAAATACCGGGAATGTAACAAAATCTAAACGTCTTTACACGTTCTGAGTAATTAATATAAATTCAAACGACCCTTATAAAAAAAAAGGATAGAAACGAAACGTTCTCGAATGTAATGTATCAGTGTATCTCGGAAACAAAATACACGAAGATAAATAAGACGCCGAGCTAATGGCTAAATCACTCTCTCAGCTTAGCTGTCGCCACGGGCTGACAGACCTCTTCGCCTGTCACATTCCCGCTTGATTACCAACTGTAAATTACCCCACACTTTGCGTAAGCAATCTGTAAAGTATTACTTATCTTTAAAAGACAGTGGCGTTTCAATCGTATTTAAAAATACTTTCGACGAAGTGATGGACACTTTTCAATTGATTATTTATTCATTTAAATTCGATTCTCGACAACTTATATTGAATTCGAATTATAAAGTAATTGAATTTCAATACATCATTTAAGAACATTGAGAAAAGTTTTAATGCTTTCGAAGAAAATTTATTTAATTTATATCATACAGATATATTCACTTATCTTTCAAATATAAAATTTGCATTTTGAACCCAATTTTAAGTGCTATGTGTATTTGATTTATTATTATTTTATTTACTTTAAAAATGAATCTTTTTTTCTTGGTATATATTTTTAGTAATAATTAAAAATAATAAATTATGAGAATACATTAACACCTATATAATATACATCACATTTTGTTATCTGGATTATTTTAATTTATTTAGTAATAATTATTTATAATTTTATGTTTTATATGTTTATAACTCGCATTATATGAGAATTTTTGATTAAAAAAAACTTATTAACCTAATAAATTAAAAATACTACACTTTCTCAATAAAAAAATATTTTATAACTCGGTGCTCTGTTGATAACAGCATTGCCATCAAAATGCGTATCAGGCTATCAGGTTATAAACAAAGTGAATAATAAATCATTATTAAACACTTTCTAATTTGATTTTCGAGTGATAATTCATTTGTATCAAAGTGAATTCTTTACAGTTTCAAAATGAATAATAAAACTATTATATTTATATAAATAAGTATAATTATATTTTATATATTATCAATAAATGTGTAAATATTTTTTCAGAATTTTCATATTTCTTAATGTATTCACGTTTTATAACATACGATTTTTTTAATATAACATACTAATAGAAAACTAAAACGTTAACAAAAATTAATTTTTAAATAATAAATCTATAGAAAAATAGTTTACACTTGTAAAATAAACTTATTGGTTTCATTTACATAATCATAATATATTTTTTACCAACTTTTTTGATAAGTGTATCATTACAATCATTAATTTATATTCTCGTTGATAAATAAATGTATATAATTTTAAATTCTATTTCATATTAATAAAATATAAAATTTAAATAATCACATAAAAAATGTTAATTTAACTAACTGTACTCATCTTATTTAAATAACTGGTTTAAACAACTTGTAATATATATATATATATATATATATATATATATATATATATATATATATATATATATATATATCAGAGAATCTCAAAAATATCTTTAAAATTATCAGGTAATTTATAAATACTATATAAATCTTAATTTTGTATTTTTTAAAAAGAATGTTATAAGATTTAGTATCTATTTTTTAATTTCATTAATTGTCAATTTCAATACTTTGTTTTTATTAATAAATTTTCAAAAGTAGTTAATATGATTTAAAAAAAAACATATACATTGAGTCATATTTCCAAAAATACAATTTTAATATGTTAATCGTTTTAAATGCATTTTTATATACTTTAATATATTTTTTGAACTAGTTGTTTTATTTTATTTTTTTAAATGATAGATTGGAGCTAATTTTAAAATTTATTTTCATAAATAAAAAAATATACAGGATTTTATTTCAACTGAAATGTAGCTACACTTTTAAGATTTATTAATTTTTTATTTTTTTATTTTCCTTATTTTCAGTTATTTTTTATATAATCTACTATTAGATTCATTATAATACTCGAGTTTTCTAATTGAACTAATAGTAAACTAACACAATTGAATTACTCTTCATGTATGGCAAAAATTTATAAAATTGTACAATAATCACTTATTATTTACTTTATCAACTCATGTACATTTAGGGGATAATTACATCATTGACAAAATACTGCATTAAAAAATTGAACAGATTTTATAATAAAAAAAACTCTCTAAAATAACGCTGTGACAATGATATAAGACGACCCAAATAAAACTGAAGAGTATAGACATTAATTTACTTCTTACTTTCATTTATTCCTTATTATTTTTTAGTCTAATTTGAGCCACCTATTGAATAGCAGCGAATAAAGTAAACACTAGTAATTATTAAACCTTATAAAATCCTAATATGTTTTTTATATAACTAAAATGTTTTTTATATAACTAAAATGAATAATACACTAGATACCTCAACAAATTTTAAATATATTGGATTGGCTAATAAGTAATTGAAGTTTTCACTAATAGATATCTTTGTGTCATGAAATGTATTTAACCTTATTCTAAACTGCGAATTCGTTATGAAATTTGACAAGTGACAGTTCAAACTGGATTTAGAAAGAAATTTTCCGTGATTTGGTTAAAAATTGTTTGTTTGGCATTAAGATGAAAAATCAAAACGAACATTATCGTCATATTTTGCTTTAGTATTTCCATAGAGGATAAAACGTAACGTAAACTAATAAAAAGTTATGTGTTGTATATGGTGGAGATGTATCAAAAGAACGATAGTGTCAGAATTGGTTTGCTAAATTTCGTTCTGATGATTTTTCACTTAAAGATGAATATCACTCTGGTCTAGTTAAAGTTGATGACAAAATCAAGACATTAACTAAAGCAGATCATTGTATCACAACTTGAGAGATTGCAGATAAGCTAAAAATATCACCTACTGTCGTTAAAAATCATTTTGAACAACTTTATTACATTAATAAGCTCGATGTTTGGATACCACGTGAACTCAAAGAAATTCATCTTATTAAGCACATAAATGTCTACGATTCACTCATGAAACGTAGAAAAAATGATCCATTTTTAAAACCACTAATAAAAAGCGATGAAAATAGTATTTATAACAACGTTCATCAAAAAAATCGTGGTTGCAGCCTGGTAAACAAGGCCAACGAACATTAAAAGCAGATACTCATTAAAAGATATTTTTGTTATCAGTTTGGTGGGTTTACAAACGAATTGTGTTTTTTGAATTGCTTTCAAGAAATCTAATGATCAAATCGGATGTGTACTGTTGACAGTTAACGAAATTGAATGATGAATCGCCACTGGAACGTCCAGAATTATCGAATCGTAAAGATTTATTCTACCATACAATGCGAGACCACTTACATCTTTAGTCACTTGCCAATAATTATTGAAGCTTGGTTAGGATGTGATGCCACATCTACCATACTCACTTAACCTTGTACCATCAGATTACCATTTATTCCGTTCCCTGTTAAACTCTTTAAGTGGTAAAAGTTTCACTTCATATCAGGCTATCAAATCGTACTTGGATCCGTTTTTCGATCAAAAGTTTTTTGAACATGGAATTATGAAAATTCCTGAAAGATCACCAAAAGTAGTAAAACAAAATGATCAATATATTATTTAATAAAATTATTTCATTCCATAAAAAAATTATCTTTTATTTACTCTAAAAAAAACTCAATTTATTGATTTACTCAACTTATTTGCCAACTCAATATAAAAGAAACAATATATAAGATCTTATAATCGTATGAGTAAATAAAATTTGTTGTTCGAACCTGAACCTATTTTATTTCATATAAAATAATTATAAAATGTACGCCAATGTTCAAAGACCTCCCTGAAATATATTTAGTACATATTTCCATTATTATTACTGGATAGGTATTGTTTAAGTGAACATACGAATGTATAAATGCTAACCTTGCACTACGGATGGCTTCATTGCTTCTTTGTAGGGTTTGATTGATGGGTTCGCCGCTAATAGCCTTATTAAGTAAATCGCGTCAGTAATACGTGTACGTCGTATATGATTGATCTTGTGTAATGATTTTTTGAACGTGCTGTAATGTTTTTTTCCAAAGTGTACTCATCATTTGTACCTGTTGCCTAATCAAGAACATTTTTTTTAATATTCATTGTTTGTTTCAATCACATATGTTTAAATTTCTGAATCTATAAATAAAAATAGAAAATAAATCAATGAAAATATGTTTGCATATTTGTATTATTTTTATATAATACAATATAATATTTTGTAATATAAGGTTTTCCAATAAGCGATGTAAAAATTTAAATAAAAATAAAACAAAAAATATTAATTAGTTGTTATTTAATTAATTAGTTATTTTATTTTTATTTTTAAGATGGCATTAATGATGGAACGCAATTGCATTCACATGACCATCGCAACTTTACTTAACATAGTGCATTTTTTTAGTCTAATTTTAGTCACTCTTTCACATAATTGTGGTTCAATTTCATGAATTGCACCTTCAGTGTTTATTTTTAATGCTTCTGTTATTCGTAGTTTATCAGCATAAACCAATGATTTCACATAACTCCACAGAAAATAATCCAACTTAGTTGAATCACATGATCTTGGTGGCCAATTGATGGGATCATTTTGTGAAATAACGAACTCATTAAATTCTTGTTTCAATAAGTCTATTGAATTTTTTACAATTTCAAAGCATTGTTGAAGTTTTAAATGTTCCATAATAATTTGCCAAACTATACTGAGTTGAAATGTCAAAATGAGATTTAAAAAAATCAAATATGGCTGCTACCAACTGTCAAAGTTCTGACATTCTTTTTAAAAAACCCTATATCATATTTTTTGTGTGTTAATTCCTGTATTTTTTATTATCTCTTGATTTTATGTAATATTTAATTATTTTTATTTGAAATATATTTCATCTGATTCTTTAAGCTTAATTGTCATTTTCTGTTTAATTTAATTTGAATATTTATCAATTTTAATAAATAATAATAAGAAATTATGTCTAAACTATTTTTTTAAAAAAATATGTTTATATATTTGTTAGTATATAAATAAAATAAAACTTGAATTACAGTTATTTTAATTTCAATTTTATGTCAGTAAAGAATATACATTTACAATTCTTTGAACATCCTTCAACTATAAACCTGTCTACTTTATTAATAATTGCAGAAGTATGTCAGTATGTTCTGTAAATAATTTTTGTCGAATTCACGTTTAATTGCAAAATAACAGCAATGTATTTAGTGACACAAATAATTCGTATTCAAAGATTTGATTAATTGTTTTTTGAAATAGAAAGGCTAAACGGTACTTCGAACTTGCTGTCGTGAATTTTATGAGTGTAGTCATTGATTATATTTACTTATTGATATTCGAAAAAACACGAATATTTTGTTTGATAAACGAATGAATTATTTTTTTATAAATCTTACATATTGACATGAACTTGTTCAGTGTCATTCTATGTTAACGATCGGAATTTATTTGTTTAATAGCACGTGTAAATGAATCGTTTTTTGTCTTGTTCGGATTCTGACCTAATGAATATTTTATATAGAAATAACAGTTTAATATGTAAATGTATACACTTATTTAAACATTTTTTTCGATATCATTTAATAGGTTTAATTTATTTTCAACATATTTTTAAAATAATTACAGCTGTCTTTAATAAAAAAAATATTATAGAATCAAAACTATAATAACTATTTTTTAGCATATTTTTTATATTATATTTTATAAATTGTAATTAACTCTGGAATGTTGATTATTTTAATAATGTGTTTTTGATATACTTTTTTCTTCTTGCACATTATTTTCTAATTGTAAGATTAATTAATTTGCAATATAATTCGTATACATTTATACATAAGAAATATTTATTTATTAGGTTTATTACAACCAAATATGTTAATACACAAAACAATTTATATTGTAAAAGTAAAAAAATGACTAATAATATATTTAAATTATTTTTATCTATTTATAGTGATTAATAAAATAATCAAATTTTATATTAAATATTTAATGGCTAAATTAACATCATTAATTATTAATTAATATTTAAAAAAATAATAATTACCGCAACAAAATTTAAATATAAATGATCGACTAGAAATAACATGTTTATTTAAAATTATTGTAACTAAAGTTAAATAAAACATAAATTATTTAAAAAAATACATAAAATAGTATAGACATGTGTATTATAAATGCAACAGTAATATAATTGCAAATTAATTTCAACTTTTGCAAAACCAATACTAAAATTATATGTTTAAATAATTTTAGTTCTAAAAAAATGTAATAAATTTCATTTAAATTCACTTTTAATAGTAATATTCACTAAAACGGAAACACATAATGATAGAGTTGTGAATTTATATTCTCAGTATTTCAAATTATTTTTAGTATTTATTCGAAGAAGTATTTGTAACTGTTCAATTCAAAATGTACTGTTAAAAGCAATATAGAATTTGTTCATAACGGATATATATATATATATATATATATATATATATATATATATATATATATATATAGTGTTGTAAAAATTAATACAACAATTATAAGACGTGACTCGAAATAGAAAAATATTTATTAATAATTCTTAATACATTTTTCTAAAAGATAGACTTTTAAAATAAAGGTGACTAAAAAAAATATACAGACTTATTATCTTCGAATACTAATTGTATATTTTAAAAATTTAATTCAAATTAGGTTTACAAAATATGCAACATTCTTTAAATTCAAAAATTATTATCTTGTAAAAAATTTAATTAATGAAAATTAATATATAATTTGTTTAAACGTTATTTATATATTAAGGGAGAAATAAAGGGAGAAAATTAAAAAAAATTAATATTTTTGTAAAAGATATAATTATATGTGAGTACAGATAAAATTTAGAGGTTTTAATATTCTTTTTAAAAAAATATATGGATCATTTATTTTCCAATTAATAATAACTCGTGGTTTGTAAAAAAATATATATACAATAGCCTGTTTATTTTACAAATTGTAACTATTTTATTTCAAAATTACAATTAAAATTATAATTTCTAAATACGTCTTATTATATCAAAATTATTTAGCATTCATTTAAATACAGAAATCATTAGTTTGTAATAAATATATTGGATATTCTGAAAATAAAGCGATTAAGGCATATTTAAACACACACGTTTTAATTAGCAATATAAGAGAACAACAAAGCATTTTTCGAGAAATAAGTTAAATTATTTATTTTATTCTTTTTTCTCTAGAATAACCTTAAACTATTTTTAACTAATTTTAATCTTTATCATCATTAGCCTCTTTCTATTTATTATTGGATAAAGAGGCCTTTCCCAAAACGTTCCTCTTCAACCGATCCAATACTCTTCTCTTCCAGTCAAATTCGACGAATTTTCTTATATAGGATATTTTAAGCGTAATAAACCTTTAAATTGAATCCCTATTGAAAGTTGTATTTAACCTAAAAAAACATATTATATATATATATATATATATATATATATATATATATAAACATGTGTGTGTGTGTGTAGGTATATATAAAGGTATGGTGAAGAATGTTTATTTATGTTAGATAAAACTTTGATAGGGATTCAATTTAAAGTTCTATCACACTTAAAAGCATCCTATATATCTGTCTCGTCTATCCATAAGTCTCTTTCTGGGCCTTTTTTTATTCTTTTAGATTCTCAATCAATAATTTATCTTGTTTATCAGTAGTTTTCTCTTCTTGACATACACACACACACACACACACACACATATATATATATATATATATATATATATATATATATATATATATATATATAATTCTGCAGTCATATTGTTGGTGAAAATATTTTTAAAGTAGTTTATATGTTCTGAATAATTTCTAAAATACAAAATTTCTAAAACTGGCATTCAAAAGAAATAATAAATCACGAATCTATCTACAAAATTCTCATGCTTTTATTATGTTCCATTTTGTATATACAACTACATATCTATAAAAAGTAATCGTACGTCATCGATGCATTAGACCGCAACATAAAAGAAATGCAATCCGTCAATATGTGGCACGAATCCAGAAATTTAGGTTATCAAACCGAACTAAATACTTCTGTGAATACATCGATAGTTCGTTCATTCCGTCTGAGACGTGGAAGATCTAAGAAACAAGTATATAACCTCTATTTAACCGACACTTAAACGAAACAGTTAAACAGTAATTGCAGCAACTAACTAACTAACTGTACGGCTAGTAATCTACATCAAACGGCAAAATCTGCTAGAGGTGACTTTAAGCACATTATCCGAGTGCGAGCGGCAGTGACTTGTGTATCAATTACAATGTTTCTAGAGGAACTGGCGCAGTGTTGCTTCGTCAAGTACTTTGTTATTATTAGTGGAAGCGTTACTGAGAAACGAAACGACAGACAGTTGTACAGTGAAAATTATTACAATAAAATTTATCTCCATGAAACGTCTAATGAGTTCGTTAAAAACTACCTGTATTTCTACCGTTCAATTACGATGCCATTTATGATCTGCAATCAAGGATCATCCTTTTTTTGTATTATATATGTATAATCATTAATTCAATGGAAACAACTTAGGTAGTTTGAAAACACGAACGATAAAATATGTATTTATTATTTTCTTTAATTTTATAAAATTCAAAATCTATTCGCTATGAAATAATATTTTTAAACATACTTCATAACCTATATCAAATATTTAAAAATATTTATCCTTGCTTTGATAATTACATTGAAAATTGTCTGAGAACATATTTTATAATTTATTATTTTCCATAAACTAGATATTTTGTGTCAGATAGCATGTTGTCTATGAATAGTAAAACGTATAAACTAAGAAGATTATTATTGCAGAGTAGAAATTCTGTTTATGTATTTCGCGCATAAAATTATCTTATATACTTATTATACAGCTTTAGTAATTATATTAGTTAGTAGATTTGAATATTCATATAAATTCAACATTAATTTTATAATTAAATATTAATTCAAAAGTAAATAAAGAATTCATGAATAGATATTATTTCATCTTATATATATACAGACAGATCAGATACACATTTTAAAAAATAATTATATAATAATTTATAATTTTAACTAAATTATAATAATCTTCCTAACGCAAATAAAAAAAATAGTATAAAAATATAATTCATATAAAAAATATTTCTATTATATGTCATTTTTTTCATAATTTTAATTTTCAATTAATTGTGTAAATAAAAAATATTATCTAGTATCTATATTTTTACTATAAGAAATGACATTTTAATTACAGCGCAGATTTATATTCTATATAAAAACGTAACAAACCCATTTGTCGATTTTTTTATCCACGCCATATGTAACTATTTTTTGATACTCATCTTTGTTTCAGTACGGTTCAGAAATCGGCTTAGAGCAATTAAATTCTTGTTCGATGTTATTATTTTTTTTCTTTTTATAGAAAAAGATTCATTTGTCCAGACGTATTTTGATTTATGAACAGTTATTAAAAACGGTTTTAACTCTTTTAATAAAAATTTCTTTTAATTTTGTTCATTTTTCATTCACGAACTTTGTATTGTTATTATATGAAAATTGATAAATGTTATATTTAGATAAATATGAAACATTTGTTAGATAATATCATTTTCTAATATAATTTATTGTTTAATTCTTATTTCGATTACACACCAACCCAGTTTTTTATAAAATATATATATTATTTCATATTAAACATTATCAATTTTTAACCTTCGATGCCCAGAGTTCACAAGGTCAGTATTTTTGTACCCTAACTTTTCATTAAATATGAAGATTTAAAATATAACAATAGTATATTTTAATGTAATTATGAATTTTAATTTGATTTGCATGTTATTAAGAAGATAATATTTCCACAAAAATTTCGCAATGATTTATTTTTGTAATAAAAAAACATATCAAAAATTTAAAAAAATAAATAAATAATTTATTTTATAAGCTAATACATACTCACCTATAAAAATAATAAAATCATGGGGTATAAAAATATCCCATGTTGGGCGACCTGGGTTAAAAGAATTTATACCATAAGGACATTTTCTTTTGTGGCAAAGGTCAATGGCGATCTGAAGGTTAACAAATAGCTTTAGTTTGCCATAAAATACCGGCCTATCTGCCTTTCTCAGATGAGATCACGTGTCTACTCATAAACTCTTTATTGACGAACAGTTCAGATTCAGATCAGGTCACGGCATGACTCAACAGTCTGTCTGACAGAACGCATAACATGCAATTTCAGTGAGAATCAAGAACATCAGTATCGTGTTTTTCAATGTTAAAAAATAATTAACAACGCCTTATATCCCACATTTAATTGTAATTACATTCGTATTTCTTCTTAAGATTTTATATAATAAAAAACACAATTAAAAAGTGTAAACAATAAAGATATTTTTTGAGATAAGTTTTTAAATTCAAAATACTCTAATTTTTTTTATAATAATGAAAATGAAAACCAGATTAAAAATTAAAATTAATAAAGAATTTAAAATACAAACGTACCATTTTATATTTTTTAAAAATCTCAAAACTAATATTTTTAATATTGAAATTATATTAATGAATTATTATTATATGTATTTATTTTATTTCCATGCTTTGAAAATTGTACTATTTCTAAAAATATATATTTATAAAAATGCTATAACCTTCAAAAGAAGTCACATCAAATTATTTTAATTCTTTATTATTTATGTTATAATATTTTTTTAAAAAACAAGTATTTATTTATCATATATGATTTTTAGTTGAAATCGTTAATAAATAAAGTTTTTTAATTTTTTTAAATAATTACTTCAATATCGACAGAATAAGATCAAACAGTTGAAACATTTCAAATAGAAAATTAAATAATAAATAAAAAAATATTTATATAATAACTTTTTATATTGTTCATAAATATAGGGTGGTTTTCCAATAAGCGTTTCATAAGTTTAAATTGAAATAAAACAAAAAGTACTTAATTAATTAGTTATTTATTTTTTTATTTCTAAGAATATCCTATGGCATTAATGATGGAATACAATTTCACTCATATGACCTTGCTTGACATAGTGCATTCGTTTAGATCAATTTTTAGTCATTCTTTCAAATAATTGTGGTCCAATTTCATGAACTACACGTTCAATATTTATTTGTAATGTTTCTGTTATTAGTGGTTTATGAGCATAAACCAATAATAGTTTTATTTTAAATAATTGAAATCGCAATAATTAGAATAAGACATATTTATTTTTTTCAATCAATCAACAGCGTTCAACAAAATACTGGACAATCATCAATCCATCAGTCAACAACTGTGGCTCGAAGAGCTCTATCTGTCGTTGTTACAATCTCATGGCTAGAATTGTATGTTGTTCTTACAACATTCAGATTAGAACTAATGTTACCCAGTGTAACAAGTAACAAAGAAACCTCTAGTTCTCATTATAACGATATTTTATTGACAATCAAAAATTGATTGTCGCGTTTTTTATAGGTTTAAATAATTACTAACGGACTTATTCGTCAACAATTAACGCGTGGATTATATATGCTGTTCCCGTGGGAACAACCTTGGGAAAATTACATGTGTTTCATATAACTTGATTTCACATAACTCCACAGAAAATTATCCAATGGAGTTAGATAATTTTCTACACATATCGTGCAAACCATTTTCAATAATTTTTGAAAAAAATCATTAATCATTGTTTGATAATGCACTCTATTTACAGTAATGTGATCTCCAGCTTCATTTCAAAAAAAAAAAATGATACAATAACACCACCAATATGTAACGTACACCAGTTACTTTTTGTGAATGCAGTGGTCTTTGTTCAATGACTTGTGAATTGTTTTCACTTCAAATTCTCCAATTTACTTCATTTAGTGTTGATCATAAGTTTCACTAAGAACACAATAAATTTTACGAACCGAACATTGATTTTTATAATAATTTTTTTTACAATTTCTGAGCGTTGTTGACATGTTAAACGTTCCATGATTATTTGCCAAACTATACTGAGGTGAAATGTCAAAATGAACTTAAAAAAATCAAACATGGTTGCCAGAAACTGTCAAAGTTCTGGCGTTCTTATTGAAAAATTCTATATATCTATGATTTTGTATTTTCTACTATTAGTAGTGATTTTAAGGCAATCTTTGAGTAGAAATATATTTTTTTTAAATCTTCTCAAGTCTTCTAATGACATCATAATACTTTTTAATTAGAATTCTTCTATCTGAATATGACTTTAAAACTAAAACTAATTGTGGATAAATATAGTGATTCACGTATTAAGAAACAAGACATTACAATGTATAAAATAGTTATAACTTTAATAAACAAGTGTGATATATTAATAATTTAAATTTAATATATCTAACTTTTTGATTTATGTCCATATATTTAAATATAATCTGTTACCAAAATACAGAATGTTTGCCACACGACAGGTATAAGTAAACATTCTGAAAGTTTCCATATGGTTTTTGAAACAAGTTGTACCTTATTTATATACTCTTGATATTATTTAATACATTCCTCGTACACGCATATTCGTCGAAAACACCGTTAACTATATAATCTGCGTGAAGTCAACCGACACCAACATTGTTTACAATCTTCTTGCGGTACATAAGAAGAGACCACTATGAGATGTTACGACACACACATGCAGTTAAAGACGCCGTTGTGTTCACCGCATGTGTCACTATGAATCATGTGTGTTTATGTCATACGTGTCTCTTAACGGAAGCTGTACACTGCGCTTTGAATGCTGAAGATGTTTCTTAAGGTCGTGACGTAATTGATGTCATACTGACCTGTAACCTTTTTGCAGACGTTGAATAAATAACTCACAGTTTATCATTTATCTGTTAACGATAAAAATACAAAACATATTTATAATAAAAAGTTGTTTGATTTAATGCTTCCTCGTTATCGGCGGCAACTTATTTAGCTTTATAAAGATGAATGGGATGTATTTGTTATAAAAATTTAACCGTGTTATACGCCATTCGACCGGTTTGACAATAAAAAATCTTTACTGTTTGCAATTATTTTAATTAGGTTATTTCTTACTTATTGATAATTTTCAAGTTTTACACTACAAATATATTGTAAATCAATTTGAACTCATTGCCTTAAAATCTTTTTGAACTTTTGAATTTATGACCTTTAATCTGCATATTTAAAAAATCAAGTCTAATATATTTTAGAAAAATCTCAACATTTATAGTATAGAATATTATATTTTACTTAAGTAGATTTTTCCTAAAATTGAATTAATCTGTATGTAACACAAATGATCAATGATCTAAAATAAAAAAAATAGTTCTAATCATAATTACAATAATTAAAATTATTTTAATGTAATCCAATTTAATAATATTATTTAAGCAAAATAGCAAAATTTTTATTTTAGTAAAAAGTTAAATTTTAAAAATTATTTTATAATTATAAATAATATTCGATTCAAAATTTTGTATTTCAAATAAAAATTTATTAAATACTATCAAAATTAAACACATCAATAATATAGTAAAAACTAAAATATAACATTTTTATTAAATTTAAAAATTTTAATTGTGCTAAAAGTTTTATTTCAAATATATTTTATGAAAATAATGGTTTTATTTAATAAAAATATTATATGTACATCAATTTTTATATTATTTTAATATCAATAAATTCATTAATATTGTTTAACAAAAGTAGAAATGTTACCAAATAAAAATTAAATTTTTAAAATGTGTGAAAATTCATTTAATTTAAAAATCATTGGATTGTAAAAAAATATATTGAATGTAATTAGAATTAATATAAAAGTTATTTGAACGCTTTATATATATATATATATATATATATATATATATATATATATATATATATATATATATATATATATGAATAAGTGTTTCTTAAGCGTGATAAAACTTTAAATTGAATCCCTATCGAAAGTTCTATCTAACATAAAAAAAATCTTATATATATATATATATATATATATATATATATATATATATATATATATATATATATATATATATAGGTGTTTTTAAGCGTGATGAAACTTTAAACTGGATCCCTATCGAAAGTTCTATCTAATCTAAAAAAACTATATATATATATTTATATATATATATATATATATATATATATATATATATATATATATATATATATATATACGAGGGTCGTTTAATAAATATGGTAAAAAAGTAAAAATCTAAATTGAAAAATTTAATTTAATTAATTAAATTAAACAATCAATAAATTTTCCATACTTATCAAACGACCTTCGTATATATATATATATATATATATATATATATATATATATATATATATATATATATATATGCACACACACTTACATATAAAAAGTGTTTTTTTAGGTTAGATAGAACTTTCTATAGGGATTCAACTTGAAGTTCTATCACTCTAAAAAAATACTTATAAATATGAAAAGAGAGGAAAAGAATGTTTTAAAAATTAATATGACAAATAAAAGACATAATTTTAGGTACAAATAAACACTTTAAAAAATGTTAATATACTTACTAAAACAAATATTTATCTTTTTATTTTCAAATTAGTAATAAGTTGTGTTTTGTAGAAAATGTATGTATCTTTTTATGTCCAAATTCTAACTATTTTATTTTCAAATTAAAATATCATTATTATTTTAAATCAAAAGCGGTTTATTTAAAAACTCCATTCCTGCACCTGTGCGAAATTAAATTTTATTCCAAATATATTTTACTGTGTAAAATTTCAAAAACGTTACAACGTTAACAATAAAACGTTATAACAGTTGGTGAATTTTAATTTCAAGACACTAACTTAATATTTACCTACTGTATTCATATATAATTTTAGTTTAGTGCATCTTATTTACTAAAGAGTACACAGCTGTTTTCTGCAACTCATTCAAGTTCTTTAATAATAAATGAATTTAATAAGATAGAACGAGTGTAGTAAAACCATTTAGATATAATCAATATTTTAAATGTACTTAAATATTAAAACACATTATTAAACGTTACTTTGGAGCATTGAAAATAAAGTCCATTACACCTGTTGAAACATATGGCACGTTAATTGTAAATACACTCTTAGTTTTAACCGTAATTACAAATTTTGGATGTATTAAGAATATTCATAATCAGCTTGAAATAATTTTGTACTTTATAAATAATACGAAAAACACTTTATTTATTGATTTAAAATACTTAAGAATTAGATTTTCAGAACGATCATTTAGGTAGCATTCTGTTTACTATGATATTCATTAATTAACATTTTTTAAATTGAACTCATTTTTTTAAAAAAAACTAAACAAATATAGAAAATCTAAAAACTTTCTATTATTTATACTAAATTATTAATATTGTTCAAACTATAACTGATTCCAAAAAGTACTTGATTATTGTTTTAGGTTATACCACATGAAATGTCTGAATTTGAATAATGATATGAAAACATAATATTGTAAAAAAAATCTTTATTTAATTGAAATATGTACTTTTCGCATTAAGGGTTTTTTTTTGTCAACAGGTACTAAACTTTTTTTTGTACGGGGTACTAAATTATAGATCCCTTTCCTATAAAACAAAACGTCTTTAAAAGAAGTAAAATGTGTAAATACAACTATGACTTCTTGATTTATAAATATTTTATTTCGAAGGAAGGAATTAAGATGTTTGAAAAAATAAAGCAAATTGGTCAAAAGCGTTGTCATAAAGCAATATTGGTCCATCTTTGTTGATTAGTCTAAGTTATGAAGATCTTAATTTTTCATTTATTACTTCAATTTCTTGACAATAAAATGCAACAATAATTGATTGTCCTTAGAACAAAAACGAATAATATATAATTCTCTTTGCAAACCACACCACAGTTGTCATAACTTTACGTGGGTATAAAGTTGAGTACTTTCGGGAAATGTTTTGGTGCCTCATT
>CP092092.1:11775000-11860000 GCA_029203775.1 Neoneuromus ignobilis
TATTTTATAAACATTAAATATTTATCATAATTTCACACTTTCAACTTGATACTAATGTTTTTTTTTACAAATGAAATAACAAATAATTTATCTTCAAGAAGTAAAATTTCTCATACTAAATAAAACCCAATTCAAAAGACTTGATTTAATGCTTGGTTTCATTTAAATTATATAATACCGTACTAATACATTCAAAATTAATTATTTATAAAGAATAATTTACAATTGACATATATTTTTAAAAATATTCATGTATTCTTCAGTTTATATAATATTAAATATATATATATATATATATATATATATATATGTGTGTGTGTGTGTGTACATGAAATGAAGATCGTTTTAATAAAATGCAATGAATCAAATTAAACCTCTATTAAAATCTGGGTCATCGCAGAGAATACAGCCGTATTGTGCTTGTTAGTAATTAACAAAACTCCTATTAATTTATTAATTAACGGTGATGTGTTTTATTGTTTCATTGTAGTCTAAGCAGCACACGCATGGCTGCACCCTCCTATTTTACGTCTTTTTATCTCGTTCCATCTGTGTACAATATTGTTAACCGTGTCTCGCTCGAAGCCTCCCGCATCGTTAAATGAATTCAGCAGACAACCCAGTTTTACTAGAGTTGATTTTTTCCTCGCAAACATTATGCATGTATTTATAACGGAAGAACGGTACAACACTGTACTGTGTTGACGGAAGATTTATCATGTAGACTCGTTTGTACGTTGTAGACCAATTGAAATGTCCTCCTACCGAATTCAAAAAAATACACAAATATACATTTGTACATTTTACATATATATTGAACTTGTAAATACAGTGTAATCATTAAGAGACAATTATAAATGAACAGTAGTTATTTTCGACTACTGATCCAATGTCTCCATTAAAAAAATTATATATTCCGATCAAGAATATCTTAGACATTTTTTTATAGTAATATTTTTTGTTACTGTAATTTTCAAAAGACTTTTTTTGTGTAAATAAGAATATTTGTTCAGATACAAAACATTTTATAATATCCTATAAATCATCACCGTCCTTGCAAATTTCTCATACGTAGACAGTTGGATTTCAATGAACTGATTTAATACTGAGAAAAAAATTATTCAATTCCATAGACACGAATTATGATTAGAATTACATAACTTACATTATGCACAAGTACTAGAACAATAAAATTATTCTAATACGCTTTTAAAAAGGTACACATTAGAAGAACAATACATTAAAATACAATAGATACAACTTTTAGTTGTTTCCTATACATACATACACACACACACACACACACACACACACATATATATGTATATATATATATATATATATATATATATATATAAAGAATGTTTTTTAGGTTAGATTAGATAACTCAAATGATACTAAAGGATTTAGACATACAATTACTTCCTTACTAAAATTTACTATTCCTAAGTCTCATTTGGGCCACCCTATATACATATATATATATATATATATATATATATATATATATATATATATATATATATAAGTAATTTTATTAAATAATAGTTTTGTTTTGTCTAAACGAATGATAATTTTAAAATAATATTTTACTTCTTAACAACTTAATAGAAAACATAAAATCATTTTACAGTCATTTTTTTGACTTTAAAACTTAACTACACACTTAAAGAATATTAATGTAAATAAATTCCTAGTTTTCGTACAACATTTTTTAAATTTACTAATTTTATTGTCTCCTGCAGACAGTTCAGTTTTGTTATCACATCATTGAATAATAATGTAATATAATATAATAGTTAGATTTTATTTTCAATTTAGTTATGTATAAATAGAGTCGAGTGTGTAATTTTAACATTCTTTTATTTTGAATAAACATAATATGTTGCTCAGAACCAATTTCCAAAAAAATGCTTAGATACAAATTTAATTTAGTAGATATATCTTTATACTTATCATTTCTTTGCCTTGCAGCCAAATTTAGATACCTGATTGATTCTATTATTCAAAGCAATTCTTCCAATTCTCTAGTTAGTTCAAACCAATTAAATAACAACCTGTGGTATAAAAAAATACAAATTACTTTTTCGAAAATTATTTTTTTCAACTAAAATCAAATATTGGTCATAAAATAAACCAAATCTAATACTAAAATCATATTTTCAACACAAAATAAATTTTATTTCTTTTTAAAAAAAGTTAAATTAATCAATATTTCAATCTACATATCACTTTACTCAATTTCCAACAATTTTTTTTTAAAAAGTATATGTCTAATTTTTAATTTAGTAATATTTATTTGAAAGAGAAAAATATATTTCAAATAGAAATCTTTCATTCAATTGAATATGTGTTATTTTTCAAATTTTTAATTTTCGATATATGCGAAAAAAATATTAAAAATCGTCACTTAGCCACCAAAACCATTTTTTTTTAATAATGAATGTTATTTTTTCTAGAAAATGTTTACTTTCTATCAAAATAATCAATTTGAACTCAAAAAATTGATTTATGATAAATTTTAAAATTTTCAGTTTTTGGCCCTGAAAAACAATAGTATGAATTTTTTTTAGAAAATTAACATTTTCAAAAGTCGACTTTTTCATCTAAAATAATAAGCACTAAATTGAATTATATTGATGAATAAAACCCAAAACAAATTTAATTAACCAAAAATCTTAATTTATTTACTCGATTATTTAATTTAGGATTTATTAAAAAATAATTATTTTCATATTTCAACAAAGTTTTCTCGTAGAAAACCTATGATTTTCTATTTATTAATTATTTATTCGGATCATAACCGTATATTTAAACTAAAGAACTCACGCATTATTGAATGTGAATTATTTTTTTAACTTTTCGAATTTTGAGAAAAAAATAGATCATAAAAAATCGTTTTGTCTAACAAAATTATATTTTATAATATTTAATGCTGTTTTTACTAAGAAATAATCAAATTCTATCAAAATAATTGATTTTTAGCGAAAAATATTAATCTATTTTGAATTTCAACATTTTCAATTTTTAATTCTAAAAGCCAATGTTATGGAAAATTTAATAAAAAATCAATATTTTCTAAAGTTGACCTTTTCATCCAAATTCAGTAATATAAAATAAGTTGTACAAATGATTTAAACCATATTATTAAACACGAAACAAATTGAATTGATCAAAAACATTGTCTTAAATAGTTGATTTCATTTATAGATATTAATTACAAAAACATTATTTTCATGTTTCAATTAAGTTTCCCTGCAAACAAAATATTTTCTAATTAATAAACATTTCATTCAAATAAAACCATTGATTTGAAATTAAAATAATTACAGATTATTGAACGTAAGTTATTTATATCGTCTCCTTGGATTACAATAAAAAAGAAAAATCATAACAAATCATTTTTATCTAACAAAATAATATTTTTAAATATAGAATGCTGTTTTTATTAGAAACATAATCATATTCTGTCAAAACAATCGATTTATATTACAAAAAATATTGATTTATTATGAATTTTCAATTTTTTAATTTTTGACCCCCCCCAAAAAAAAAAAAAAAAAAAAAAAAAAAAAAACAACAACAGATAGTATACAAAATTCACAAAAAATCAGTATTATTAAAAATTGATATTTAAAAAATTAAAGAACATGTATAAAATAAAAAAATGAATATTAAAATATCTTTTTTAACTCCCAGTAAACTTTTTTAAAGAAAATTGTAATTTAATCAACTAGTCAAGCTATTATCAAAAATCGTTATTTGGATATTTTCACTCGTTTAAAGGTTTTTTTGTATTAAACCTTCAACTTTCTCATTGATTTAGTTCAAAAATAACTATATTTTAAATTAAAACTTTACATTTTGATGAATACAAATTATTTTTTTTCGATTTTTTTACTTTCTATAAAATTGAATTATTAAAAATTGACTCTTATTTATCATAACCATACATTGTAATAACGAATGTTCTTTTTATTAGAAAATGACTATCGTCTATCAAAATAATGGATTGCTATTAAAAAAAAGATCATTTTCTATTTTTGATCCAAAAGACTATATCCTTACAATTTACAATTTCGATAAGAATTATCTTTTTTGAATATCAATTTTTTTATCTGAAATTAAAGATATTCAAATTAAAGATAAACACTTTTATATCAATATCATCAAAGAATTGTAAATAAAATCTATATATTTCAAAAAGATCTTTTTCATTAAAATTTCAACAAGGTTATTTATAGATGAATTTATAATTAGTCAATATATTAAATAAAACAAGGTGTTAAGTTGTCAAAAATATTATTGAACTATATTGATAAATTTCAGGAATTCACTACTGTTCAAGCATGTAACCCGAATCTTTCAAATCTTGTGGAATGATAATTAAATTGTATACATAATAGAAACTGTTTTCAATGAAGGAAATTTTCATTGCAAATAATAGTATTACTACATCGTATACTTCCTGATAATATTAATTAAGTAATCTGATACACAAATATCATGAAATATGTAACTACAACATCTCAATCTATGGACAGATTTCGAATAAAAATCAGTTGTGAAAGAGTAAAAAAAATAATAGACTCGAAGTAATTGTAAATAATAATTTAAATTATACAACCGAATGTCGTATGATTAAATAAATTCAAAAACCTATACAATTTGTGTTAATATCATACATATGTATACATATTTACTCAATTCTTTTAATCAATAAATTATAGTGATTTTAATGACATCCATTTCCTGACTACCAACTCTTTCATAACTTTAATACATAGATCACAATTAATTATCAGTAGTCTAATATATAATTTGGTACGAAAGTTTATTAACAAATATAATAAAAATAGAACTATTTTATAAAATTATAGTACTTTAAACGAAATTAATGATTGATTTGATGTATTAACTTCTTACTTTTACTATTTAATCCCTAATACTTGATTAAAGTAAATTCGATATGGTTAAGAATAATATATTGGGTTGAAACAAAACTTCGTAATGTTTTTTAATAGATGGTACTAAAGGTAATTTCTCGCTTACTTAATTTATCTGGCATGTTTGGTTATTTATAATTTTAACAGGTGACATTTGTACACGTTTTTTGGTGCATATATTTTAGTGATTTATTGATTTTTGATACATTAATTTGGAACTTAAAATTGGAACGGAAAGAGAAAAATGCTATCCAAATCATAAAAATGTTATGTACAGTTTATAGAGATGATGCTATAGCGGAAAGCATTGTTCGCAAATGGTTTATCCGCTTTAAAAGTGGCAATTTTGATCTAGAGGACAGAGAACACTCCGATAGGCCTAAGGTTGTTGATAATGACCAAATCGCAACTTTAATTGAAAATAATGTACATCAAATGACGAGTAATATCGCATAAGTACTTTAAGTATCTCAAATGAGTATTGTAAGACATTTGGACTTACTAAGTTATGTAAATCGCTATGATGTTTGGGTTCCACATAATCTGACAGAACAACATTTGATGGACCGTATTTCTGTCAGCGATACGCTCTTGAAACGCAATGATAACGACCCATTTTTAAAACTAATTATTACAGGTGATGAAAAATGGATCGTATAAAATAATGTGGATTGAAAAAGATTTTGTACAAAACGAAATGAACAAACTTTAACCACTCCAAAAGCCGGTTTACATCCAAAAAAGGTAATGCTGTACATTTGATGGAATTGAAAGGATGTTGGTCTATACTACGAACTGCTTCCATATAACCAAACGTTAAATTCGGACAATTACTGCTCTTAATTTGATCAGTTAAAAGCAACGATCTACCAGAAGCGTCGGGAACTGGCATATCAAAAGAGCGTAGTCTTCCACCAGGACAACACAAGACTGCATGTGTCAGACAGGACAAAAATTGGTGGAACTTGGGTGATATGTTCTATCCCATCCACCATATTTCCTTGATTTAGCGCCATCAGATTACCACTTATTCCGGTCGCTACAGAATTCGTTTAACAAAAAGAAATTAAATTTATTGGAAGATTGCAAAAATCACCTCGAGCACTTTATAGCAGAAAAGGACACCAAGTTCTGGGAGAAAGGAATAATGAAGCTACTTAAAATATGGCAAAATATGGTGCAATAAAATAGCACATGTGTAATAAATTAAAAAAAATAGAACTATGTAACGATCTCTATTAAAGTAAACATAAAAAACGCTACGAACTTTTGATTCAACCCAATACATATATATGAATTGGTATGCATGTGAAAAATAAATCATTCTTTTAAATTACTTTTGATGTAATATTCTGGTATATATATATAATATACCATAATAACCAACGACTTCGCCCTAGACACTACATCATAAATTCATTAATTAAAAAGACGAAATTAAAGCACATAATAATTACCTTAATAACACTAATGAACGCGTGCATTCATGCATGAAAACAGAAAATATGATATTTAAATGTAATCAATTTTATATTAAATAAAAAAACCCGTCTCGAATAAGAATGCAGAAACACATTTATTTTGAAATCTAGGCTACACGTATTGTAATTGCTAGTCGAAAAAAAATAGATCTTCTTATTTGTATCTATTAATAAGACAGACAATTATTTCAAAACGGAAGAACTTATGTTACATGTTTAATTAGTCAATGGAAACGAATTCACGAACATCTTACAGTCGGTCAGGGTCACAAGACAATAGACGATACACGAAGTAGTTATAATTTTTAAATTGCATATAATTTCGTGGGAAATGATATATACTAGTTCTATTTATGTATCGCGTAATAAAAATAAGATGCATAATAAAATGTATAGTTTTTTTTTAAATTTCGTTTCGTGTTTTTTTTGTATGTAAAAGTCTATTAATAGCCGTTTTAATCTTGATTATTTTTACTGTTATATTAATGATCTCTTGTTTACTAGACATTCTTTTCTTATGTATATGGATCACTAGAACAATAATATATATATATATATATATATATATATATATATATATATATATAATTCTGGAATAGAAAATGCAAATATTTTTTCATTGATCTCAAGAGATATGAAATAATTATTATTTATTAAAATCATCTAAGTTATCATGATATTTTTAAATGTATTCATAAATTTATATAACAGTTTCTAATTATATCCTGAAAATAAACATGTTAGATTATAATTTTTTAATTTGATGTCAAGAAATTACTGATGAAGCAAAAGAACAATGAGATGTACAATGACATTAAAGTCATATTATGTTCGTTATAAGCGTCGATATTTGACAGTAACGCCTATGTAAAGTTTAACATTTAATTATTATCTTGTATTATATAACAGAATCTAAACAATTTTGTGGTAAGTGAAATTCCTGTTAACTGATATCTCAATACTTTGACACTTGATGTCATGATGTACTTTGAAAAGATTGATTTTTTAACTTAGGTGAATAATAATTTTATTAAAAATGTTTTATATCTTTTTCATCAAGTTTTCACATTTTTTTCTATATAATTTCATAATTTTCATTTCTATTGTTAATAATCATATACTTTTTGTATCAATTATGACTAAAAAAAAATTCAGTAAAACCTAAATAAATAAAATTTTATACAATCAAATGTCACTGATTTATCCACTATTATTCTGGTTCCACCGTTAATTCGGACATAATTTACAAAAATATACTTTTTTATGCATATTTTTGTCTCTATTCAATTCATCTGAAACTAGTAATCGACTCTTTCTTTCTTATTTTATTACTTATACACAATGCGTATCTACATGTATTTATTTATCAGGATCTAAAAATTTTGCCAGTTTAAGTGAAGAGATGTTATGTATTTTTTTGTAACACTATCCATGTATTGGATTCAAGTCTCGTTAAAAAATAAATTGACATATTGCCATTAAAAAATTCTCTTCGGTCAAAAGTATTTAAAATATTGACAGTTTGTGAAGTCTGTTTGAAATAAATTAAATATCTACATATGTTACATTTTTATGTTTCTTATTGTATGTCAGAGAAGTGTGTTTTGATTTTATATATATTTCCCTATATGCTATTGTCATTCATATTTGTTAAAATTGCAATTTTTAAAATATTATTTTCGGCAGTGCAAAAACCTAAACAAACTCAAGAAAATCATTGAACTATTGCCTAGGTTTATTAAACATGATTTATTCTTGAAAATTTTAAGTTAATTATTAAGAAAACTATATATGTTAATATAATCACTAGTGATCCAGAAAACTATCTAACTTGACTCCCTACAGGTCTTAACGATGCCAGATTTATGATGGTTAACTGTATTTTATATTGTAAATAAAATAATTCTCATGTATTAATAAAAATGGTTATCTATTTAAAATTCATATAACATTTTAAATAAAACTTTGCGAAAAAAAATATGTATACAATAAACTTATATAACGTCATTTTAATTATTATATATTTTTACAATTTCTCATACAAAACAAAATTAATAATAATTTATATGTAAATTAGTATATATAAAAATATAATCTCTTTATCTAAAATCTCACATATAAGACAATTTATTCCTAATTTTACTTAAGTGTATTTTATTATATCCATTATGCATAAATTTGTCATTATTGAATAATTTATATTATGATGAAGTATTTTTATTCGTAAGATATTTATAAGTTATTATTCAAAATGTAAGTGTTAATTATTGAGAATTTTATTTTATTTACATTTCAACACAATGAAAAATTAAAATCTAAATATTTATTTATTTCTTTAATACACTATTATTTTTAATTATTTGTAATTTATATTTCTGTATATCATTTCACTTATTTCATTAATGTTATTTTAAAAAAATATTTTTAATTAGAAGAAAACTTAAAAATATTATATATCTTTTTAACCGTTATTTAACTACCCGGAATTTCCCACACTAATTACTACCCGGGGTACACGTGTATCCCATTACAAAATGTCATTATTACGGCCCTGAATTCGTATTTCTGGTGACGTCTATTTTATAAATATGGTGGATTTGTGATGCGGAAAACTTCTGTCCTCTCACTGGTCAAATTTATACTGGACAATTCAGTATCGGATAGAGAAAAAAATTTAGGAGAGCGAGTTATAAAAGAGTTGGTGACTCCGTTCAAATGATCAGACCAAAATATTACCATGGATAATTTTTTTACAACTCTCCCATTACCCCGTCATTTACTATCATATCATTGACAGTCGTTGGGACATTGAAATGTACTAAAAAATATATTCCTGCAGAAATGACACAGACAAAATCTCGAAGAATAAATTCTTCATTATTTGGCTATAACGACAACGTGACAATATGTTCATATGTGCCAAAAAAATAAATAAAACCGTCATAGTTTTGTCATCGATGCATCATGACGACGCAATGACTGGGCCCAAAAATAAACCCGACATAATCCATTTTTATAACAAAACCAAATCTGGTGTAGACATTATCGACAAATTAGTAGGACACTATAATGTGAGAAGGCGTACGAACAGGTGGCCACTTGCATTATTTTTCAATATCATTGATATTGCAGCTCTTGCAGCATATGTTATTTATTTCGAAAATAACTATGCTCAAGAAAAAGACAAATCAGTGCCGATTATTTTTGAGAGAATTAGAAGAAGAGCTTTGTCTTCCAATCATTCAAGACCGTTCCCTCAATGTACAAATTACAAAAAACTTGTCTACAAAATCAGCGATCAAAAGCATGCTAATGAGTCAGTCTCTTGCATACAAACTGCATTTATTTCTGCGTCGATTGCTTCTACATCTACTACTACTCCAGCTCAACGTGATATACGTGTTCATAAAATCGTCGTTGGTTCTTGCTGCATTTGTCATGCAGCACCGCATAAACGAAGAAGAAAGACTCGAAAATCATGTGTACAATGCCAAAAACCTATTTGTGATGAAATTCTTGGACATATTCAGTTTGTAAAAATTGTCCACCACCTTCCGAAAAATTATATTTTTCGGCTTTTTTTTTGAAGATACAATAAAGTGCCATAATTAAAACGTAGTATTTACTTATTTATTTATTTTATTCCTGCCTTTTACAAAATACCTATGGGTACACGTGTATCCGGGTATTAATTAGAGGGGTATATCAGTTAAATGTCATTTGAATTAATATTTTTTTAATAAAAAAATTTATAAATATTTAAATCTTCTCGAAATTTCTCAAATAATGGGGATCTAACTGGGCAAAACGATCCTTCCCATAGAAATTTATTGGCTTCAACGCAAAGACGAAAATGGGTACATGTGTACCCGGGTAGTAACATAACAGTTAAATTACTTTTTCAATTGAACTAACATGAAAAGTAATTAGAAATATTTGTATTTTCAGTATCAATAACTAAATTACGGTTTCTTGAATTCTAAATTCAATTCTAAATTTAATAGAGTTATAAAATAAACATTTAACTATTTCAAATATTTAAACTATGAAAATATATTTTGATTTGATGTATGTTATTTATATGAACAGAAATTTTATAAAAATAAATAAATGCTCATTATTCATGAAATAATATCATAATAGCTAAAATTAGTCTCCAGTCAAATCCTGTTATCGTCTTAAAAGAAAAGAATATTTAAATATTAATGTGTATATCAAAATTATGTAAATTTATTCAAAGGTACTATTTTTACTTCTATCTATGTAATTATTTTTTATCGATGTGTATACGTATTGTATACAAAACAGGAATATAAGGCAGTAAGTTAATTATTAATCAAACTAGATTTGAAATTTCATTTTTGGTGTTTACTGCAATTCTATTGTAGTATACAATACCATTCACTAATCCAAATAATACCACGATCATTTCTCATTAATGAATACCTACAATATATGAAGGTACCTATTAATACGACGTGACTTGCAGAATCGTGAGTGTGAAAGAGGAAATATCCGAAAGACGATGTGTCAGCGTTTTGGTAATTGAAGTAATGTTACATTATTAATAGTTGTGTTCTGTCATCGTTTCCACATTGACTTATTTTTTTATTAATCGTATAAAAAAAGAAACAAATAATTATTACTAGGTCACTAGTATCTTGATTTGAATAGTGTAATTAAGCGAAAATTTAAATTTATAATCATTGATTTTAATTAAAATGAAAAGAATTTATATTAGTATTTTATTGTATAGACAGAAAACTCAATATAAAATTAATTTCATGCAAATAAATTATCACTCCAACACCAAAAAATATTAAAAAATGTTCAGTATTTATTTATTATTCACTTTATTTTTAACACCATTAAGCTGATACACATTTCTATGGAAATACCATTATCATCAGAGCGCCATATTATAATATATATATATATATATATATATATATATATATATATATATATATATAGAGAGATAGAGAGAAAGAGCTTTTTAATTTCTTGTGATATTAGAGTAATAATTGACTTATGTTAAAATGAATTCGCCAGAGTTTTTTTTTTAAAAAAAGGTAATAAAATTAGTTGATGAAAAATACTTTTTATTATTTAAGAATCACACGAGTTATATTCTTATATTTCCTGTTCCAAGAACTTCAAATATAATTTAATGTTAAAATTTAATATTATTAATATTTATATTAGGTTGGCAAAAATTATTTCGCAGCTTTACCGGAAGGAGATACTTTTTAATATATATATATATATATATATATATATATATATATATATTAAAGTAATAATGAAATTTTCTATCTATGTAACGAGTACCAAATACCGCTCTGTATTGAATTTATAGATTATGAAATAGCATATCTGAAAAGGCATATGTTCAACCCTTAGAAAATAATTATAGAAATGCTACATCCCCCGTACATGTACGCGAAAAAACATAGAAATTTAAAATTATTAAAAGGATAAATAAGTACAATGCGATATCACCAAAACTATTTACATCTGTGTTATAAGAAATATTTAAGAGACTAAACTGGTAACCTGAAGGAATAAAAATAAATAGAGAGATGCTTAGTCACTTACGATTTGCTGATGACGTTATTATTTTTTCAACAAACTCGGATGAAGTTAAAAAAAGAACAGAAGAAATAGATAAAGTGAGTCAAATAATAAGTCTCTCGATAAACCTTGGCAAGATAGAAATAATATTCAATAAATTTTTAAATCAAAGAAGAATCAAACTAAAACAAAATGAAATAGATGAAGGTAAAAAACATGTATATCTGAGACAAGTCATTAATATTAAAGGAACATTTATAGATGAAATAAACAAGAGAGAAAAAATATAATAGTGTCACTGTTTATTTTGGAACTGACAAATCACTTTTACACAAATTAATTTTCACTCCCAACACTACAATATGCTATAAAGGTTCAATAATTAAAAATAAGTTAAAATAAGTCCTAATAATTAAAAATAAGTCCTCTATATTAAAAAAAAGTTTTCGATCAATGCATCCTACTTGTTCTCATCTATAGCAATTAAATATAGGTCTTGAATACTAGAATAATTTAACTATACCAGACAACACAAAAAAGCACAGAAAAATGTATGTTAGGAATAATGTGAAAAGACAGGAAGAGAAATAAATGGATCGGAATGAAAAATAAAAAAAATGAAATAAAAATTGACTCATCATCTACCAAAAACACGGGTTGACCTATAGACAAGAAAAGTTATTGATTGGAAGCCTAGATATATAAAATACCTAGAAAGAGGATAGGTGGAACAGACACATAATAAAATTCATTAGAATGAACTATAAGGAGAGTTCCGAAATTTATTTTTAGATATGTATATTTTTATGTATTCAAAAATAAAAAACGTATATATAAAATTAGTATTTTATTGTAAATATAAATTCAAAGAAATTTAATCTGCGAATTGTGTAATGATTTCCACTGATTAATTAAATATAGATTAAAAAATTAGGCTAGAAAGTAAATTATATTAAAGAAGTAATCAGTAAATTGCGTTTGTGAAAGTTGAATATTCCGTAATAAAAAATAAAGAGACCTATTCTATTAGGTATTTAATTACCATTTTAATTGCTTTATTTCAATGAAAATAAAAAATGTTGCACCTGAAAAATAATTGATGGATATACGTATTAGAAAAATATTTTAATAAGAAATAATGCTTCACATAAATATATATATATATATATATATATATATATATATATATGTATATATATATATATATATATATATATATATATATATATATATATATATATATATATATATATATATATATATATATATATATATATATATATATATATATATATATATATATATATATATATATATATATATATATATATATATATATATATATATATATATATATATATATATATATATATATATATATATATATATATATATATATATATATATATATATATATATATATATGTATATATATACGTATACATACTTAATTAAAATTCATTAATTAATTTAAAAATTATTAATTTATAAAGTTGGAAAATTAACATATCAATGAGAACACATGTACACATACAAAATATAGTCAAATAATAAATTAAAATTATTCCAAATAATTACATAAAACAATTTAAAAAATGTATAAAAAATTATCGAACTTTAATAGTTTTTAAAGGCTGATCATACTTCAAAAATGTATTTGATTTTTTTATTAAAACTGTTTTGTAAATTATTCAAAATATTAAACTATTTTTTATAACTAAATAATATTTTTTTAATTCATTATTTGTTTTCAAAACTTTCTAAAGTATAGTATTTAAATTTTTAGGATTAATAGCATTTTTAGAAAATTTACTTTTACGATGATAAAGAAATGTCCTGATGTTTCCACAAAGTATAAACAAACAATTTAAAATACAGTATTTATTTGATATTTTATTGATTTACAACAAAAATTTGTATTTGATTTATTTACAAAAAAACTTACTTATATCTATATAGTCAGAATATTAATTAATTCCAAAATAAAAATATTATATAAATTGTTCATAATTAAAAATAATAATATGTTTAGTAAGAATAGAAAATAATAACAATAGTTATTATTTATAATACCAATATATCAATTCGATATCAAATAATTATTTAAAAAACTATAATACAAAAAATAAATTATATAATCCTTTTTAAATGTATTTTAAAAAATGTATATCATCTTTTTTCAAAATAAAATAAAAAATAATCATCCATATATTGAACATTGTGAAAAAAATACAATTATAATTATATAAATTGAATTGAATTTTTAAAATCAATATAAATTTACAGCAATCAATATATATATTTATAATCGATAAATAACAAATCTGTACTCAAAACGTAATGAAGATATGTATTTTCAGGTTACGAAAAGTTAAAAAGTTTAAAATATATCCTCGCCGTGTCTATATTTCATTTAATTTGGACCGTTAACGTAGATATCGAAATGAGAAACGTATATTAAAACCTGAGAGATGCGTACATTACATAGTCCCATTAAGATTAATGCGCATTTTGCAACATACTACCTGACCTAATTAATTTTAATTTCAAATGATTACTTTGGTTCAGGTGTGTTTACGTTCTTCACTACATGAGATTTTGATATCTGCCGACATTGTCATGCACGCGTGCATGCAAAAAAATAATTATATTGGATGGAAATGATTTCAACATCGTAAATACATTTATATATATATATATATATATATATATATATATATATATATATATATATGCGTAGTAATTGAAATACGTACATTTCAACATTTTTTATAATTATATTTTTATAAATTGAAACATTTTCTTAAAACTGTAATTGTATTTTTGTTTCTAGTTATCTGATAAATTAAAAAATATCTACGCAAGATTCACTTAAATTTTTTTTAATAAAAATCATAAAAAAAATCTGAAACGCAATAAATAAATAGTTATTTATTTATTTCAATAATTTAACAAATTTCCAGTATTATAATAGATACACATAAATAAAGTGTTTATCAAAAATCTATATTCGTAGAAAATTATTACTGAATTAATTTACAGATCAAAAAATAGAAAATATATATTCCAATACATGTAACAAAATTCATTCTTTTACATAAATGTGTATAAAATAAATTTCATATAAATATATAAGTATGAACTATAATTGTGGAAGACACTCAGTGGCATAGTTCTTATATGTTATACAGTCAACCATCACTAATCCGATTCCACCTCTAATTCGGACATAATTTCCACGAATGTAATTTCTTGTTATTTTCTTACCTCTATTCAATGCAGCTCTAATTAATAGTAGAATCTTTCTTTTTATTTCATTACACAATACGTATCTGCATATATTTATTTGTCTGTATCTAAGAATTCTGTCACATTTAAATGTAAAGATATTATTTACTGTTTTTGTATAATACTGTTAGGATATTGATTCATATTCTTTTAAAAAAATAATAAATTGACATATTTCCATTGCATATATTTCTTTTTGGTCAAAAGTATAGAGTCATTCAAATATGACGTCTAGATTTGTGTTTTATTAAAAAGAAACATGTGTGTAATTTCTTTTTTTTCTTTTTAATAAAACACAAATCTAGGCTTCAAATTTGGATGACCCTTTATTTTAAATGTTAAGAATTTGTAAGGTCTGTTTGAGAAGGATTGAATTATCTACATGTTACATTTTTATATTTCATATTTCTACACTAGAATTGTATGTTTTGAATTTATAGATCCTCCTCCTATGTACTAATATCATACATAAGTATTATAATTACATTTTTTTAAATATTTTTTCTTAATGCAAAAGGCTGAGCAAACTCAAAGTTATTAGGCTAATACCTAAGTTTATTATACAAGATTTATTTTTAAACAATTTAGGTGAACAGTTGGGTAAACTGTATGCTCTAATCTAATCATTGATTGTTCAGTAAAGTCACTAAACCGGCACTCCTCACAATACCGGATTTATAATTGTCTACTGCATTAAGAAAAAAAATAAATTAAAAAAATAATATATATATATATATATATATATATATATATATATATATATATATATATATATATATATAGTTATATTAGGTGTACAAATATGATTCCGCCGTTTTTCGCAAATAAAACACGTTTGTTTTGAAAAAATTGTGAACATTTTTTATTCAATATAATTTTCATCGTTAGCTACAACTTATGAATTTCATAAAAAAAAAATGTTTTCTTGTTTTGATGCGATCCATCCATCAAGCCAATTTTTAATGTCTTCAAAAGAATTAAAGTACTGTTTTGAAAGTGAGTCTACCATCGACCGAAATAAATAAAAATCAGAAGGAGCAACATCTGTTGAATACGGCAAGTGGAGTAAAGTTTCCCAGCCAAGTGTTTCTAACATTTTTTTCACTGATTTGGCAAAGTGTGGTCTAGCGTTATCGTGCAACAAAATCACTTTACGAGTGTTGTGTCTATTAGCCTATTCTGGTCGTTTTTGTTTCAATCCATGATTAAAATTGATTAGTTGTTGTCGGTAATGATCAGCAGTAATTATTTGACCAGGTTTCAATAACTCATAGTATACCACACATTTTTGTTCCCATCAAATACACAACATAACCTTTTTCCCATGAATATTTGATTTTACAATGGATGTTAACGTTTAACCTGGATCTACCCATGATTTTATGTGTTTAGGATTGTCGAAATGAATACATTTTTCATCCTCACTACTAATTTGATGCAAAAACGATTTTCTTTTGAATCATGCAAGCAACATTTCATAAGTTGTTTTTCATCTTTCGATATCTCTTTCTTTCAATTCATGTAGCATATATCTACCTTCTTTTTGAATTTTTCCCATTGAATGCAAATGATCAGAAAAGCTTTATTGTGTAACACCCAATCTTCAGGGAATTATTATTGCATTTGAATCTTATCTTCATAAAATAGTGCCTGCAATTCTTCATCAGCAAATTTTTTCGGTTACTTTCACACTCTTTATCACTCACACCAAAATCATCACTTTTGAACCATTGAAACCATTTTCTACACGTTCTTTCAGAAAATAACATGTTAAACATCATAAGCTTCCATAAGTAATCGATGACTCTCAGCAACAGATTTTTTTAAAATAAAGTAATGAAGTAAAACTTACCACATATACTATTTTGTTGGCACAAAATTCGATATTTTCAATACACAAAAAAAATTGTTGTTTACACTTCTATCACGTATGACAAATTGAATATTGAAGATTTTTCACAGCACATCAACATACAATATGTGATAGTTGAGTATTTGATCTTAACATATAGCTACATTCATCTATTTGTGAACGGCGGAATCATACTAGTACATCTAATATATATATATATATATATATATATATATATATATATATATCAATATATATTAAAATCAGTTATTTCAATGTTGAAAACTAATTTTTAAATTTTAAACTTTTATAAAGTAATTAAAAAGTAAATCAGACGTTGAAAATGAATTTCTTTTTACTCTAGAAAATTTTTTCTTTTTACTCTAGAAATAATCAAAATAAGAATAATTAACTCGTTCGCTACCAGCGTCACACATGTGTGACGATTCGATTTTCTTACCTCAGCCCAGCGTCACAAATGTGTGTCGGATCTGTGACATATGATGCATAGGAACGTGCACATCTAAGGAATGGTGACAGATGATCATTATTAGTTTATGATAACTGTTTGTACCAAATCGTACCGCAAACAGATGAATTATGTTAAAAACAATAATATCTGGCCGTCACGAATATATATATATATATATATATATATATATATATATATATATATATACGAATATGTTTGAATGAATTAAAAAATATTGGCAAACGTTAATAAATTCGAGTTACGTTTTAAAACTATGTTTATAAACTTGTTCAATTTTATTATGTAAAAATAATTAAATAATCATACAAATAACAGTAAATTAAATCCACGTGGTATTTAAAAATTTATCAAACAACACGAAAGGTAATTGATATGTATGCCAATATTCAGTATATAGTGCAAAATTGATGTTATTGGCAAGTATTCCAATATACAGATAGTGTTTTTATTTTCATGACATTATGTTTATATATTTAATTTTAAATGGATTTATAACACTTTCATTAATAACAAATTGAGCCGTTTGTTTTTTATAGTGTAATAACTCCATTTATTCATACATTGAGATATAATATTTAAAGGTTTGCGTTTGAATTACGAAAAATCGACTTTGGAATATTTTTCATTGTATTATATAAAAATTTATAAATAAACAATTATTGTTTATTTATAAATTTTCCAAAAAAAATTTTCAAAACAATATGTGTGTCGGTTTGTAAAATTGCTAATTTCACTCATTTAGAACGTTATAAATACATCTCACAAAAATTAATGACAATTTGGTATCATATTTAAATAATAAAACGTCTGGGCTGTGGTGACGGTTTTTCTCCTGAAGCACTAGTAGCGAACGAGTTAACTAGTAAATTCTTTAGAGATTTATAATATTTATCAATTTTTAAACAATGTTCATAAAACGTTTTTCTCGTTTCGTTATTTCAAATAATCGTTCAAAATAAAATTCAATTAACTCCAAGCACTACAAATGTTTCATATTTCAAAAATCATACAAAATGAAAAATAAACGTTTCCCATTTCTCTCTTTTATAATCTAATTTAATAGAAAGCACTATATTTCATATACGAACCATATCTGAATACCGAATCATAATTTAATATAATAACAATCTTGAAATCAGGAAGAACACTGACATGATTCAAACGTTTATTGATAATATTTCCATTGAAATCCCAGCGGAGAATGTAAGCAGTGGCGTATTTAAATCCAATAAAAACAAAAAAGTACTGTGCTTGGAATGTGGAGTTATGATAAATTGAATAGTAAAAGTGCCTCACGTAAGCACGTTATACGACCAATCTGACTGATGTTAGAACTGAAATGAAACGCATCGGTTGTAATAATTCTTTGGGATTCCGGAACGTTTTCCAATACTATAAATAATTCAAGTCAAGCTCCGTGCAGAGAAGCAATAGTGTAAAATTCACACGCTGCCAGTGCTATAGAAGCGCGCAACATGTGCTCTATTCAACTCATAGATTTCGAAATAGATTTTTTTCTATTTTGACTAGATTATATATATATATATATATATATATGCTATTAACATTGAAAAAAGCTTACACGTACAGTCAATTGCTATGTGGTCAATACACTCAACTGTTGTTATGCAAATGGACTGAATATAATTTCAATATTTGTTTGTTGGCCATATTTACATATTCAAAATATCTTAAACAAATATTGATATTAGTTGATTCTATTATGACCTTTTATATTGTATTCATGATTTATATAGTAAAATTTACTGTTTATAAAAATAACAGGTTTATATTTATAAATATAATGTATATTTCTTTGTATAAATAGTTACATTACTTTCTTAAAAATAATATATATATATATATATATATATATATATATATATATATATATATATATATATATATATAACAATACTATCTTATGCCCTAAATTAATTTTATAGCTATTTATTTCTAATTATATTTAATTTTGAATCATCTGATATCTATAAATTTTAATTAAAATTGTAATATATTTTTTTTACTGATAATATTTCTAATATAGTTTTTATTGTAGTGATTTTTATTATGTTACTTATTTTTAATAAATCTCAATCATTTTTTAACTATTTTTTAAAAAGTATAATGATTCATAGAAAAAAATATATTCATTTTATTTTATTTTTGAGATCAGTATTCAAAATATTATTTTTAAATATTTAAGTTAATGATAATGTAAGTGTGTAATAATTTTTGTTGTATTTTCTTTTATTACTTCTTTCCAAATTACTAATTTTCTCTTTTTCAATAGCAATTTCAATTACAATTATTTTTCAAACAAATATTATTTTTTTCGTAAATATGTCTTTGAATGGAAATCGTAATTGAATAAATGCATAAATAATAATCCTGAAATAAAACTTTAAGATAATCCTTAAAATATATTTTTTACTTTCGCACAATTTTTTTCAACATTTTTAATATATATATATATATATATATATATATATATAGGGTCATCCTAATGTAGCGCCTAGATTTGTGTATTATTAAAAAGAAAAATTTGATGTATAGAAAAACATTTGTATAGTTTCTTTTATTTTTTTTTAATAAAACATAAATCTAGGCGTCTCATTTGGATGACCCTATATATTGTATATATATATATATATACGCTGACGCATATAAGTCATGGCACACATGGGTAACATAAGCAATTTATTAAATAATTGAATGAAGTCGTTAAATTAAAAAATATTTATTTTCAATTAAATATTTTTTTTTAATTTAACAACTTCATTGAATTTTATCAATAAATTGCCCATGTGTGCCATGACTTATGTGCATCAGTGTGTATATATATATATATATATATATATATATATATATATATATATATATATATATATATATATATATATATATATTAATATATATTTTCACTTTTATATATATAACAGAGAAAAAGAAAGATAAAGACAAAAATTAATTTAATATTTTATCAAAGTAGTTTGCAATCATTGTCATATTTTAAAAATGTTTTTATTGTTATCTTATTGTTATTAAATCACAAAAATATTCATTAATAATTAATAACAATTTTAATATTTTTTTAATTCGATAAATCTGGAGATTCGATAATAGGATTGATAAAAATAAATTGTATCATTTTTCCAAACTTATGAAACATAATTTTAATTATCCATAATATATATTAAAATCAATACATTTAAATGATTGCTAACAAATACTTATAGCATAATTAAAAATTGCACAAAAAATATTAAAAAATTCAATAATTAATTGGAATTGAAAATAGATTTTTTTAAAATATCATAATCAGTAAAATATCTATAAAATAAATTAATTTACTTAATAAAATAACTTACAACTACTATAAAAAATATATTAGAATTTTTTTTAGTAAAATATTCCCTTGATAATAAATAGTTTAGTTGTATCACCTGCTCCCAACACCACAATATTTTATAAAATTGTTTAAAAACCACTTATTGATTTCATATATTTAAAAATTCGAAAATTTTTAATATAGCCTTCTAACGATGATTATATTTTTTATATAATTTTATGCATATTTTTTCCTCTAGAGTTAATTTTTCGTAGTATTTATTGTTAATAACAAAAGTAATTAAAAATTAGTAATAAATAATAATATAGGTTAAGTTGGTACTAACATTCGCGATTATGCAAAATATACATTTTTTTATTTTATAGATTATTTATGTATTTTATAAATAAGATTTTAAACTTTTAGTTTAACTTTAATTAAAATTTATGAAATTAATATTAACAAGCTATTAAAATTTAATGAAAAACTATGATTATTTAAAATGTAAATAATATATAAAATATAACAGTTTCGAATAAAGTATTGTAGTATAGTTAAGTATAGCTATTGAAATGTACATTAGCAAATAAAGTGAACGATAAATGATTATTGAATATTAAAATTCGTAATATTTATATATATATATATATATATATATATATATATATATATATATATATATATATATACGAGGGTCGTTTGATAAGTATGGTAAAAAAGTAAGAAAAACTAAATTGAAAAATTAAATTTAATTAATTAATTAATTCAATTAAACAATAAATAAATTTACCATTCTTGTCAAACGACTTTCGTATATATAAAGAGAGAGAGAGAGAAATATTATAGTTAAGCATGGCTATCGAAATGCACATCAGAAAATGAGATGAACATTAAATGATTATTAAACATTTTTATAAAATATTATATTATTTGATATATAAGTAATTCATTTGTGTTAAAGTGAATTATTCTTAGTACCAAAATAAATAGTAGTGTAATTGAATTTAAAACAAAATACAAAATTGTAATTAAATTGTTATATTACATTTATATTTAAATCAATGAAATTATTTATCTATTTTACATTTAATAGATACATATGTTTTGATTTTATTTACTTAAAAAAAACTCAATTTATTTTCAATCTAATCCACGTATATACAAGAACGATTCATTTAAATTATCTCCCAAATATGTTCATTGCGCGGATGTGATTGAAAATATGTTTAATACACAGCGATCTATCTATTCGCAACATTTCAAAATCTACAGCAGCATATTTTGTGTTAAACGCATTCAGCAAGTCGTATACAAAACGAAACAGGGGGAGTGCTGCGCTGACAGTGCGGCATGTCAGCTACAACGCAGGCAGGCGAGCAGGCAGACCGTAGGCCGAAGAAGAAGTGAGGGTTCTCTCATCACGTCCTCTGCACATCCTGATTTATAAGCCATGCGCTCACACTGCTGTACGCGAGTGGGCGTCATTCCATTTCTCGACCTGCACGTCGTGCTCTAAAGGTTCACATCATCTTGAAAAAGAAAAATATTGCCACCTGCTTGCAGAGATGCATTTTACTATTGACAGCAGTGGTAAATTACTCAGCGCGTGAGCAAGCTGAAAATTGTTATAATTTCCACTTTTTGCGTGATAAATGTGTACATGGACGTTCGTAATTCTTTAATACGATCAGTTTATAAAATAAAAACTGTACATTTGTAAATCATTTGAATTATTACAACGATAATAGGTATAAGAATAATTTAATTAAATTTCAATTTATACTCAATATTTTTTATTTTTACATTCATGATAAGTCTCCTATAGATTTATCTTCTATATATTAATCATTCACTATTCTTCAAGAAACATCAAACATTACACAAAGATTTTGTAAAACTCCTTTTAATAATACAGTAGACCATTACTAAATCGACCACCAATAATTCGGTTCCACCTCTAATTCAAATATAATTTCTGCAAGTTTAATTTCTTGTGTATTTTCTTATCTTTATTCAATGCATCTCCAATTATTGATCTACTTTTTCTTTTTTATTTCATTACATATATGCAATATATTTCTGCATTTTTTTATTTATGTGTATTTAAAAATTCTATCATTTTTAAGTGAAGAAATATTATTTTTTTTACAACATGATTCATGTAATTGATTTGTATTCCTTTTTTTAAAAAAAACACTAAATTAACATTTATATTATTTTTTTTTCAGTCAGTTTATGGGATCTGTTTGAGATAGAATATCTGCATGTATTTCTTCTTGTGTTCCTTATTTCTATATAAAAGAGTGTTTTGATTTTATACATATTTTTATATACTAATGTCATGCATATGTTTTATAATTGCATTTTTTTGAAAAATATTTTCAACTTTGTAAAAGACAACAAACTCAATATCATTAAGCCATTGTCTGAGTTTATTATACACAACTTATTTTTAAAAATTTTAAATTAACTGTTGAGTAAACTACACGTGCTAATCTAATCACTAGTTATATGGCAAACCCACTAATCCAGTATCCCACAAATTCCAAAAATTCTGGATTTGTGATAATCGGCTGTATATTATAAATGTTTATAGCAAAATTATTAAATTGTAAAAAATAAGAACACAGTTTTATTTCCTTTAGGTTATATGAATAATCTCGATATTATTTTTTTATATATATATATAACCTATTTATATAGAATCATCCAAATATGACACCCAGATTTATGTTTTATTAAAAAGGAACAAAAAAAACTATACACATATTTTCCTATACAACACCTTATAACCATGTTTCTTTTTAATAAAACACAAATCTAGATATCACATTTGAATGATCATATATAATAATATTTCTTTGAATAAAAATAAGTATCAAATACTTAAATTTTTGATCTATTTTCTATGAAACATCATCTCATTATTTTTTAATAAAATAATTAAATCCATTAAAAGTGCTATAAATATTTTTCGTTTTAATATTTTGTTTAAGTAAAAAATTCAAATTTCAATTTCAAAACTCTAATATCCTATAGCTTTAATCTGATATAAGAGATAGTTTTATAGAGATGCACATTTATAGTTGTAACTCCAGTGTATAAAGTTCTCATAACAATATCGCAAATAAGTAAGTACCGGTTCATCTCTAAGTAATAATCTAATCAATATAATTCTCGATTATTAATATGAAGTTATTGTAACCGCCAAGCAATAGATAATGTCCATACAACACCAATTACTTGAAATGATTTATCTTGGTTAGTCAGATATATTATCTTTACGTGCTTGAAATTAGTGCTTTGCCTCTATTTCATTTTCACTAATAGGTAATTTGGTTTAACAAATTGATGTTCGATATGCTTGAATGAAAAATATAGCAATAAATTTTAATATTTTGCTAAATATATTTCTTCTTAATATATATATTGCTTTTTTCCACAAACAACTAATCTTTCGTTTGAAATATGTTTTAAAATAAATTACATAAACGAGAAAATTCAACGAATAATATGACGCTGAAACAGGTTTACAATAGTAAATATAAATCGTCTTTGTAGAATACAAGAATATTAATAGTTATTCAAAAAGTATTTTCACAAAACTTGTACACATCATTAAAATAACAGAATATATTTCAAAACATGTCTATTAGTGTAAAAAGTTATAAATTTGTATGAAAATTATTTCGTATTTTACTTTTATATTTGTTTTGATCAATTTAGGAATTGTTAGTAGGCCCAAACATTGAATATAATGATGACTTTTATATTATATAAATTATCATAATTTATTTGACTCTGTGGATATTTCTATTTTATATAAATGAATCGATCCTTAACACCATAGATATTTATAACATTATTTAATAATCACTTATAGTACATTTTTCCTTTAATGTTATTTCAATGGTTATATTATACAATCATCTTCAGAGCTTGGAATTGAAAAAAAATTATTTTATTTAAAAGATTTAATATTCAATAAATACTGAACAATTTTATAAAATCTTGGTTTATTGTAGAATGATTTTTCAGTGCAAAAATTAAAACAAGGTAACCAAAAAAGTTCTATCGCATTTGAAATTAAAATTAGAACGTTTATATTTTTTACTTAAAATAACTTTATTCGTCAAAAGATCCATCTTTACATTGAACTATCCTTTTCCGAAAAAAAAATAATTTAAAAATGTCCCTTTTATAAAATTCAGGATTTTTATTTTCAAAAAATTGAATAACTTCTTCTTTTAACGCTCTCACTATTAAATTCTTTGTCATACATTTGGTATTCAGAGACGAAAATAAGTGGAAATATAATAGTTATATGTCTATTGAATAAGAGGGATAAGAAGAATTTACCTTTTTAAATTTATTATCTTTTCTCATGTCATTAACGCTATATGTGGCTGAGTGTTATTTCACAAAAATAAAACTCTAATAAATATTGGGAATTCCTTATAAAAAAACAATCAGTACTGGAAAATCGTCAGAGTTTTATTTTTGTTTACTGTAAATTTTCACTGTGAAGTTTTGACCAACTTAAAGATATTTACAATGAATAATTTCTTATGAAGACCACCAAATACAGAGAAGAATTTTTCTTAGACTCAATTTTGCTTCAGATATTTGTAGAAAAGATCATTTGATAATAATCATTTGATAACTTTGTTCATAGTTGGAACAAAGAATCCACTTTTCGTCACAGGTCAAAATTTAATCTAAAAGTTTTACAATTTTTGCCATAAAATAAGAAATAAACAAATGTTAAGAAACTATAGTTTATTATCGAAAGTTAAAATGTTTAGTTCCCATTCACTTAATTTCCACTTCTTCCCTATTTTATGCAAATATTTACATATTTTTTTTTACTTACTTTGAACTCTTCAGCAAATTATTGACATGTTAAATTCAAATTTGTTTCAATCTTTATCTATAATTCGTTGATATTTACATTTGATGGTCTGCTTGATCTGGCTTCATTTTTTTAATAATTTATTCTTTAAAGCAATTTTTTAAAACCACTACTCAGCCATTCTTAATGCAACTGCTCCTTCTCCAAATGCAGTAAAAAATTTCTTACAACTTCAACAACGTTAGAACTGAGTTTAAATTTATAAAGTAAATATATATTATTTTGCATAGACATTTTGAGAATTAAAATAACATTTTAAATTAAAATGAACACATAAAGATACAGTAAATGAATGAAATAAGTGATGTACTTTGTTACTCAATTAATATGCCCGTCGTAATGTCTTACAATGCATAAAAAATTCTTGGAATTTTGATAAATACGTAAAAACGATAGAACTTCCTTAATTACTTAATATTCATATTTTAAAAAATGTTCACTATTAATTATATATTATTAAATAAATTACTGTTAATTGAAACATCTCTTCATGACATATACTCATACTTGTAAAGTGTGTAATGTTACATCGACAATTACACATATTAAAAACATATATTACAAATACTTATACAATACAAATATTCACTTTTGGATCAAATATCATTTCAATCTTAACTTATCATACACCTCTCATGCAATACAGCTGCTTTAACATGCTATTGCAATTAAATACGCAGAAAATATGTCAACATTTCAAGATATTAAATGAACATGTGTGTATGAATAAAGTGAAAAGTAAACATAAGATTCTCTCTGCATAGATAAATAATATATATGCACATATAATAATTAGACTACTTATCAGATTCATCTTAAGAAGTTGTATTTGCAATTACCATAGTCGATCTATAATGTTAATAGTCTGTTAGACGTCATTGTATCAGATCAAGACTGTACTATCTTTCTTTGATTGATCTTGATGTAATTAAATATGAAAATTTTTTTAATCATGATATTTACATACACACACACACACACATATATATATATATATATATATAATTCAAATATTAATCCATTTACCTAAAATCGTAATAAAAATACAAGTATTAAATTACCAAAAAACTTATTTTCAGAGCACATATTTTTTAGAAAAAATAGTTTTAATTCATTGAATAATTTAAATTTAATTTTAAAAGTATGTACAAATATTTTTTATTTCAATAGTATATGCAATTAAAAAAATTGTTACATACTCGTTTTGCTTCTTACATTTGTTAAGAAAAATAAACTTATATAAAAAAAATATTTTTTAAAATATTTTATTATGATTTCGAAATACAAATTCATTAAAAAAGATATAAAAATGACATTTACAATATTCACTTTGACTTTTAAATTATTAATCCGTTGAATACGTGGTGTTTTAAAGTCACATTATTTTTTTTTAATTAAATATAATATATAAAAAAATATGTATTATATCACAATATAGGGTCATCCAAATGGGACACCTAGATTTGTGTTTTATTAAAAAGAAACAAAAGGAACGATACATATGTTTCTTTTTAATGAAACACAAATCAAAGCATCACATTTTAATGATCCTATATATCATCGATATTAAAGCTTATTAAAAACAATAATTTTTATTGGAAATAACAAACAGGACAAAAATGGGTTTAAAATCGTATTAATGAATCAACAGCTCAGTTTTTAAATAATTATCCTCAAAAATTTGAATATTACATTTATTATTAAATTTGTTTAATATCAATCTACTAAAAAATATAACACGTTCGTAAATATTTTACTATTCACTGAATTAATTCTATCAAATATCAAGTAATTTATATAACTAATAATATAAAATATGAAATACTTAATTTTAAAACAAAAAATGCAATAATTTTAATAAATCTATAAAAATGATAGTTGAAAATTATTATTTTATAAAAAAAATATGTAATTAACACTAAGTTAAAATTGACTTGATTTATTTGATTGTTAAACATAATTTTTCAAAAATCGCTCAAAAACTTATAAATTAAATTAATTACCATTCAAGAAATTACAAATCAATTAATTATTATATTTTAATAAATAATAAAATTTAAGTAAAATATGGTTTTTTAAGCGTGATAGAACTTTAAATTGAATTCCTATCGAAAGTTCTATCTAACTTAAAAAACATTTTTTATATGTATATATATATATATATATATATATATATATATATATATATATATCACACATATATATTTTGTGTGTGTGTGTGTATGTGTTTAGCTTAGATAGAACTTTCAATAAGAATTCAATTTGAAGTTCTATCACGCTTAAAAAAACATTCTGTATATAATATTAGTATATATTCATAGTCTAGTAAAATGTTGATCGTTTTGTATTATTTAAATGAAATTAATTTTAATTTATTTTCCATTTTCTTTATTAAAAAAGTACATTATTAATTAAACATTGTTAATTCAAAAATAGCTCTTAATTATTTTTTTACTTTTTTCTAATTAATTGCCATTAATTTCTTACTCACTTGAAATATTATTTGAAAAAATAAACACATAAACGTATTATATGCATTAAAATACAGTTACTAATTTTATTTTTTATTATTCATAAATATTTTCAATTCAATAGTATTAGTTTCATCTATTTAAAATTTAATTTTAATTCGAAATGTCTGTTCATAAAATTCTTCATTCTACACTAACATATATATATATATATATATATATATATATATATATATATATATATATATATATATATATATATATATATATATATATATATATTATATATATATATATATATATATATATATATATATATATATATATATATATATATATATATATATATATATATATATAGACTGGGTAGTACAGTGGTTAGCATCACCGCGTGTCATGCGGGAGATTGCGTTCGATTCACAGTCGGAGAGTCCTCGTTTTAGTAGGGTTTGAAGGCCGACAACCTCATCTTGTAAAAAATAACTGTCGAGAGGGAGTAAACCCCGAATAAAAAAAATCTTCACCAATCCGCCTGGTCAGCGTGGTGAATATGACCAAATACCAATGAATGGTAGCATTCAGTGTGGCTTTCGTCCAGTAGTGGACTATGTATATATATATATATATATATATATATATATATATAGGTATTTTTTTATTAATGAAGAATATATCAACATACTTTTATATTAATAAAAGTCGGCCTGTACCATATATTTCAAATACCTCTTAACCTACTACCTATAAAAACTCTAAATTGGAAGGCGGACCCTAATAAATGGGATTATAATCTTACTCATTTTCTTTTAATTGGATCATATTTTTTATGTAACCATATACAGATATTTTGTACGCGTAGAATATCTAGTCATAAAATTTAGACCACCTCCAAGATTTAAAATTTATTTATCTTATGTAGATAAAGTTTATATGTACGTAGAGCAACTAAATTTTTATTTCTTTAAAATAAATTTATTGATCTTTTTTAAAAAATTCAACTTATTAAATTTAAATATGATTATACAAATGTAAATTACTTGCTTTTTCTATATATTATTTCAAATTTTATTTGTATTTTTATTGAAAAAAGTTTATAAGATTCACTTAATATAATTAACTTTATGACTATTTTTACATACACCATACTATATATGGTATTTAATGATTGAGCTTTTAAAATACTCAGGAAATATAACCACATGCAACACGTTTATCCATTTAAATATTGCGTGATCTTTTCAATGTCCGTTCACCTCTAACGTTAAAATATAGAGACTTCATAACGTATCCATCAATAATATTGACTTTTATTTGTAGAACACTTTAAAAAATACCGCATTACGGAAAATCAAGCATTAATGAAATTGTGCGTTTATTAAATTATTTGACTACTTATGTTTTATATTTAATATTTGAACTTATCGATTTTTATTCTATATATACATACACACACACACGAACACACACACACACACACACATATATATATATATAAGAATTAGAAACATTTGTATTAATTAAAATATTCAAGTGAATTCCAGAAGATATATTCTGTTTATATAATTAAAAAATACCTAAAATTCTGTAATTGGTCAATAAAAAATTTTTACTTGAAAAATTAACATAAAATTAAATTTTTCAATTTATAAATGTACAACATTTTAAATGAATTATTATACATTTTATATCATTCTATGATATTAATAAAAGACTGATTTTTATTAAAATTACCATTTTGTACAATCATTTCTATAATATATTTCGATTTTTTCAAAAAAAGAGAAATGTATGATAACAAAATCAAAATAAAAGTATAAAAATTCTTTTGTATATAAATATTTTTGTTTTAATATATATTTTTATAATGTTTCTCAGTTAATTTAAATGAAATTTATCAGACTTTACTTGAATTTTAACAGTAATTTAAACTACATAGTAAATATATTAATAATATCTTTAAATAGAATAAAAAAAATTTGAATTATACAAATAAATTCTAAACCTAAATAATTTAATATACATCTGGGTCTGTTTTTGTGCGGATTATTTTAATGCGATTTTGAAGTTATGCGATTCATATTTTTTCTTAATATCTTTTTATGCGATTTTTTAATGCGATTTTTTTAATGTGATTTTGTAGTTATACAATTCATATATTTTTTCAGTCTCCTTTTATACGTTTTTTTTAAGAATCTCTTTAAGCGGTTATTTAATTCAACGAAAAGCTCTTCAGTTTTATGAATAAATGAAGGAATCAGAGCCATTTACTTCCGCTTCTCAAACTAATAAGGAATTTTCGGCTAGAAAAGGGTGGTTAACCGGGTTTTTAAAAAGGAATGCACTGCATAAGGTGAAGATTACGGACGTGATTGCATCGGCAGATGAAGCTACCAAATTTTTTGTTGACAACGCACCAGGTCATCCATGTTTAAAACATCCGAATGTAAACATGATGTTTTTTCCACCCAAAACAACAAGCATTATTCAGCTATTAGATCAAGGCATAATTGTAACTTTTAACAACGTTACGTTAAACGCACTTTTCAGTTTATATTAGATAAACTAGACAATGAGTCAATAACAGTAACTGACGCTTGGAAAAAAAATTCTATCTTTGACTTTATAAATCATGTTGTTTTAAGCGTCATAGAAATTTACATTGAAATCAATTTAAATTTTTATCACGCTAAAAAAAACACCTATATGTTATTTAGGTAGTAAAAGAAATCATTGATCGATGCAACGAATATTAAATACTACTCTGCCTTGGATTTATAGATTATAAAAAAGCCTTCGACTTAATCAAAAGGTTAGTGATATTAAATGCTTGTAAGAATCAAAGAAATAAATAGGCACATGGGGAGCTCATGGGAAATATTTATAGAAATGTTACATTTTTTATATAAGTATATAAAAAAATATTTAAAATTATGAAAGGAGTGAGACAAAGCGATGCAATGCTACCAAAACTATTATATTTATATTTACTTTAAGAGAAGTATTTAAGAGATTAAACTGAGAATTTAAAGAAATAAAAATAAATGAATAAATGCTAGTTATGTAAGATTTGTGATGACATTATTGTTTTCTCGACAAGCTACACTCGATACAGAAGACCAAAGAGGAATCTAACTAAAAGAAAGAGTAGTAGAAAAATTGAAACTGTGTATATCTAAGACAACCGTTAACATTGAAAAATATTTATACGTAGAATAAACAAGAGAATAAAAATGGGACTGTGTCAGTTTGGAAGAAATTCGCACATTATGAAGTCGAATATTCCTCTATGTTTTTAAAAAAATTTTTTGATCAATACATCCTACCTGTTCTTGCCTATATCAGTGAAATATAGATCTTGAATTCCAAAACAATTTATTTACTCCAAATAACACAAATAAATATGGAAAGATGTGTGTTAAAAATAACACGAAAAGACAGGAAGAAAACTGAATGAATCGGAACGAAAACAAGTTACAGATGTTATGGTAAAAGTGAAAGGTTTGAAATGGAAATGAATCTATATTATATCGCAAGAAAAAGAATAATCGAAGGACAATGGAAGTTATTGATTAAGAATTTATATATATAAGAAGACCAGGAAAAGGCCTGTAGATAAAAAAGACAAAAATTAAAAAATCGTCAGAATGAAGTGTGAAAAAAGGTACTAGATCAATTGAAGTAGAAAATTTTGGAAGAAGTCCTTATTTAACAGATGATTGAGAAGGGTTGATAATAATTATATATTACTGAACACTGATTTTAATTTCTACTATTAATTTTATCAAGTATCATCAAGTAATTATAATAAATAAAAATATAAAATATAGGATCATCCAAATGAGACCCCTAGATTTTGTGTTTTATTTAAAATAAACAGTGTATAGGGTGGTGTATAGGTAAACATATTTATAATTTCTTTTTAATAAAACACAGATCTAGGTATCACATTTGGGTGACCCTATATAAAATATTCAATTTAAAAAAACATATAAATTTTTATCAACTATATTGAAATAAACGAAATATTAATTTTAGTATTTATTAAGACATATTTTTTGTAAAAAAAAATGTAATCGACACTAAGTTACAATTGACTTGAGTTATTTAAAAATTGAAATTTATATCAAAATAATTTTGTATGAATTGCAAATGTAATTTTTCAAAAAATACACAAGAACTAACTAAAATTAATTATTATTCAAAAAATTACAAAAATTACAAATTAATTATTATGTTTTAATAAATTATAAGATATTAATAATTTATAATATTAAATATGTTCATAGTCTAATAATATCATTTTAATCCTTTTATATTATTTAAGTAAAATAATACAAAAGGAATTTATATATTTAAGAATGTTTAATTTATTCATTAATGAACTTTAAATTATTTTCCCGTTTTTTTGATTGAGAAAGTACGTTATTAATCAAATATTCTTAATTTAAAAGTAACTACTAATTTTTTCTTTTTTTTCTAATTAATTACTATTAATTTCTTACTCACTTAAAATATCATTTGAAAAAAATAAAAATGTAAGCACATTATATATGCAATAAGGTACCTTTATACATTTTATTTTTTTATTGTTCATAAATATTTTAAATTAAGTGGTATTAATTTTATCTATTTAAAATTTAGTATTTAAAATAATATCATATATCCACTTACTAATTTTATTTCATTTTATTTCTAGATGCTGGACGACCGAACGACCTGCCCGAGGTTCACAATCAAGTTACGCAGCAGTACGACGAGCTTGTCGAGATCGTGGTGCACTTTATGAAGATCCCGAATTTCCTGCAGGACCACGAGCACTTTACCATCATAAAAAACCATCTTTGCATCCAATTGTTTGGATGCGTCCACATGTAAGTAATGACTTAATATTTATTTAAAAAAAAAATAAGAACAACAGTTAATCATCATATTTTGTAATGGTAATTTTAACCCTACAATGTGCAGTGATTTTTACATAAATCATTGTTATTTTTTGTTAGTAAATTTATATTAAACAGTTTAAAAATGTTAAATACGCTATGGTGTATGTTTGAATTATCTATCTAACAAAATATGATACAATCTTTTGTCAAAATTTACAAATTTAGCAGTATGTATTAACATTTCTTCAGACAAGTGTTAAAAGTGATGTCGTCTTGTTTTGTTGTGAAATAATTTAAAAATGAAAAATAAAATATGACTACTCTTTCCTCAAAATGTACGATTAAGTAATGAAAACAATTTTCTAATTTGGAATTCCACTCGATTGATGTGTAAAAATTTTAATTGTAAACCCAAACATATGTAGTTTGTTAAAAATGCAATACAGTATTATGTTTTCTTTTTAATAAAAATAAATAAAAAAAACTTAGCAATATAGCAATATAGATAGTTTATTTTTTAAAATAAAAAAGTATACATTATAAGATTAATTTGTTTATTATTAACAATATCTTAATAAATTAACACAAGCATTTTTTACACTTTAACGAAACTTAAAACTGATTTTAATTTTGATGATAAAAATTACTTCTTAACTAAATTGTTAATAAAATTAGACTCTTTATTTATTTTTAAATAAAAAATCTTAATATAAAATTAAAAATAATATAATTAATAAAAACATAAATATAATGGAATAATATAACTCATTAATAGTTGTTATTCCAACAAAGTTTACACATTTAAAAAAAAGGTAAACATTTTATGACCAATAAGACAAAAATAAATTTTGTGTAAAATAAGTATAAATTATTTGTAATTCTAATAAAAAAAATCAATTTATATGACAAAAAAATAAAATAAACATGTTATTAATACATACATACATTCACACACACACATACATATATATATATATATATATATAATGTTTTTTCAACGTGATAGAACTTTAAATTAGAATAAAACACATACTAAATGATCGGATGATCATTTATTTGATATTTTTCAAAAGATTATTTTATGGCATTAATAGTTAATAATTTTTTTGGGCATATGTGCACCACGACTACCTTTGACATACCGCATTTTGTCAGTCCAATTTAGGGTCACTTTTTAAGCATTTGAGGCCTTATATACGCAATAACGTGAGTTATGTTGACTTCTAATGCCTTAATCATTGCTAATTTATTAGCATAAACCAAAGACATCACATATCGCCGAAACAAATAATCCAGAGGTATCAAATCACACGATCGTGGAGGCCAATTCACAGATCTATTTCTGCAGATAACGTTATCACCGAATTTTTGATTCAATAACTCGATTGTTTCGGTCGAAGTATGGCACGTGGCATCATTCTGTAGAAACCACATTTATTCCAGATCGATGCCATGCAAATTTAGAAACAAATAATCATTGATAATCGTTCTACAGAACGATTAAAAATAATATAATGGTGTATGTTACAACGTACACCATTGACAGTAACGCGCTCTCCGACTTCATTTCGAAAGAAATAAGGTCCAATGATGCTACCAGCGTATTACTTCAAGATTGATATCACTCCAAATGAGGCAATTTTACTCATTAACTCACCCATTACGTCCAAAATGAGCCTTATCACTGAATAAAAAAATGTCTCTATAAGTATAGCGAACAGAACACTTTTTTGAAATAAATTTCCACAATTTGTAAACGTTGCTCAAGTGTAAAACGTTCTATAATAATTTCCCAAAGTATACCGATCCAAATATCACTTACAGCATACAAACTGAAAACTGACTTAACAGCTTCCCTATCAAAAGTTCTGTCCAACTTAAAAAAACATAATTTATATATATATATATATATATATATATATATATATATATATATATATATATATACATATAGATAGATAGGTATAATCTTTTTCCTCTAATTAAAAGCAACTGTATCAACACTGAACTTTATTTAAAAAATACAAAAGTATTCATCAAATTAAAAACAAATAACACATGTAATAAAAAGTTAAATTGCTCATGAAGAATTGTTCTTTTTTAACAATTTGAACTTACAATAAACTTTCTTACAACCATAAAAACATAACCGTAACACAAAACATTTCTGAACAAAAAAAAACTATTGTGTAATGATTATTTGTTCTTTATGAAACATTCGTATAATACATTAATTTACTTTTTAGATTACTTTTTCGTGTCAAAAAATTAAAATCGTTATTGTTGATGAACTGTTAATGTACTATCAACACGAGACTACATAAATGTACTTTTTTAAGTACAACTATTTTCATTAAGTGTCTTTTAATTTGTTATAAAAATAAATACATTGTTTTCGTCGGTTTAGTTTTTAACATCATTTTATTTTTAATCGGTTCAACTATCGTGTTTGAAAGAAAGAAGGAGAAAAGGATAAATAGTGACTGAGTCATCCTTAAGTGAAAAAAAATATAATATTGTGTTCAAAGTTGGTATTGGCCGTCTGACTGTCTTGTCGTTGCAACGCATACGATATTTTTCGCTAATAAAACTAGATACAGTCACATTCTTCCATGTAAGTCGCTTGATTCTCTATACCTGTTGCTCGATTCTATGTTCACCTGTCTGTCATTGACTTCAATCAATTTGAAGTACAATCAAGTAAGATAGAATCACATATCGTATAAGACCGTTTTATATTCCGTTTTTGTTCGCGAAGATATGTGATTTTGTTGAAGACTAACTGAAGGTATAGTATTTTTCCGTCTGTACCATTGTTTACGTTCATTTTAAAGTCAATGGCCACTGTTACGTTGACAATGAAATGTTATGATATTGACATTGAATTCGTCTGATAACAATATTGTGAACAGATTTATTTTATTCATCTGTCTGTTTTTGAAACATTTTTATTCCATGCATCAAATGTATGCTAGAATATAAAAATATTATTTTAACAATTTCTCTTTTATTCAGATAATGCTTTTTATATAGTTGGTTGAGTATTGTTTTATTTCTCTATCAGTTATCTTATAATGGTAAAATGTACTCATTATTAAAATCAAATAGAAAATAGTCAATAAAATTAAATAAAAAAAATTAGAAAAATTCAACCTAATTTTTAATTTACATTTGCATTATGTTATTTATGTTCTATTTTAAAATATATTAAAATAGTTATACAATACAACATTTAAAAATTTTGAAATTATAACTGAATAAACTTTTTTTAAAAAATATTTTTATTTAAAAATATTTACAAAAGTTATTCGAGGTTTTTCCAATAAGCGCTACAACAAATATTTAATTAATTATTTATATTTAAGCATATTCTATGGCATTTATTATGGAATACAATTTAACTCATATGACTACCATGACATCGCTTTACATAGCGCATTCTTTGAGTCCAATTTTAGTCACTCTTTCACATAATTGTGATCCAATTTCATGAATTACCCGTTGAATGTTTATTTTTAATTCTTTTGTTGTTTGTGATTTATCAGCATAAACCAATGATTTCACATAACCCCACAGAAAATAATCTAATGGCGTTATATCACATGATCATGGTGGCCAATTGATGGATTTATTTCGTGAAATAATGGACTCATTAAACTCTTATTTCAATAAGTCTATTGATTTTTTTTACAATTTCTAAGCATTGTTGAAGTATTAAATGTTCTATAATAATTTACCAAACTATACTGAGTTGAAATGTTAAAATTAACCTAAAAAAATTCAAACATGGCTGCTACCAACTGTCACAGTACTGACATTCTTATTAGAAAACCCTATACAATTTAAAAATGAATTTCAAATCTATTATTTTATATACATTTACTTAACTTGGCATTAAAATTATATTGTTATCTCCTGTTGGCTAAAAGAACAAATCCAGAACATTACCGTTAGAACATTATTTTTACATTTATATGAATATATATCATTCTCTTGAAAATGTGATATATTGATAAAAGGAACATTCGATGAAAAAAACTTACGAAAACAATTTCCTCCACAGACCAATAAATTGACTGATGTTTCTCAAGAGTATTGAGAAAATATCATTCATATATAATTTTGAAAATAAAACTTTTGATCAAACCTTTAATAACAATCCATTCTATATATCTATTTACAAGTTATCACAAAATAATCTATCTTAATTTTTCAATAAAATAAATTTATTTATGAAATGATCATTTTTTCATATTTATAATCCTTAATACTTCGGAAAAATCAATTATTTTAATAAACAATTAATTTGCTACAAAATGAAAATTAAATATTTTTAATTAATTAATATTTAAAATTTCAATTACTTTAATTTATATACACACACGCATAGAAAGAGTGAGAGAGAAGAGTTGATGTTTGCTTTAGGGAATAAAACTTTTCTATAAAATATTAATATTATTATATTTTTGTATACCGGTGAGAAACATTAATTAGTTAGTTACAAAAATTGAACAGAATTTATTTTACAACTTTATTAATAGACTGTGATCAAAATCCAGTGTATAATGAACAATTTGTGTACTTGAAAATATAATTAAAATCTGTATATTGTTGTAATATAAGTAACACAAATGTTATAATTCAAAATAGAACGATTATAAATATATTTCAATTTCACCAAATAATCCTTTTCATTTCAAAAACAATGTTTACTTTCGACTTAAATATTTAATCTAAAATAATCTCAGAGCCGTTATCGAAATTCATTTAGAGCACCGTTAAGTTTTTAATGCATGTAGCCAAACAGTAGATATAGGATAGTGTCGAACAGAGTAAGTGTCGTTGTTTGGCCCAGCTGAAACTTGTTTCTGGTACCGTGCCCTCCTGCAGAGAATAGCATCGCATCGATGACCGCACAATGTTTAACCATGGTCAGGGACTTTGTCCAACTGTAGACGTAACAACTCTCCGTAGAGATTTTACTACATATTATATCCACCCAGTTTGTGTTTCTGTAAAGTTGTTAGTAACTTCAATAACATCCTCTATTATATAGCTGCCCGTTTTCAAGTATCACATATGTGCACTCCTAAGTTTAAATTTGTGTTGACAGTTGGTTTTGAAAGCTTCAATAATGGTAATTTGCTGTTATGATATGTTTTTATTATCAGGAAGTATCAGATGAAAGTTAGGTTATATTTTGTTTATGTTACCGTTTTAATGTAATTTTATTTATTTGTAGTTAATATGTAAATACTTTTAAGCCAAATAATAGCAAAGTTATTAAGAATTACAAATTTAATATTAATCAAAATGTTAGTTAAAAAAAAAATTAATACATGATTTTTATATTTCATCCTTTTTATTTACAAAACTTTAATCATTATTTTTTTACAAATTTCTTATTCCATTTTATGTTTTTTTTCTACTAAAATAAACTAAAATTTTCATGTTAAAAATATGTGTATATATAGATTTTTTACAAATAATAATCATTTTAAAATAAAGCATGATTGCAATTCATATTTTCAGAGAAAAATCAAACTGAAAATAAAATTTAATTACTATTTTTTTTTAAATAACATTTTTTATATTCAATTTTGAAATTAAAAGAATTCGTAACATTCATATTTTATTATTTTTTTAGTTAAAAATACATGTTTAATAAATTCACATATATTCAATGTTTGACTACTTATTTTAGTATTATGATAAATTCATTTTCACATTTTTTATCAATTTGTTATTCAATTTTATGTTTTCTTCTAATAAAATAAATTAAAATTTTCATGTTAAAAATATATGTTTGTATGTAGATTTTTTACAAATAGTAATCATTTTAAAATAAAATATGATTACAATTCATATTTTCAGAAAAAAATCAAACTGAAAATAAAATTTAACTACTAATAATTTTATTTAAAACAACATTTTTATATTAAATTTTGCAATCTAAAAATAAATTAAATAAATTCACAAATTTTCATTATGTGACCTACTTGTTTTAGAATTGTAACGAATTCATTTTCACATAAATGAATTATCACCCTAGTTTCACAAGATATTGACAAAGTGTTCAATAATTACTTATTGTTTACTTTTTTCTGTAAGCTGATGCATATTTTGATAGCAATGTCATTATCATTAAAGTGCTGCATTATAAAATCTATGGCAATTTTATAATTGCATTGTCATCAAAATTCGAATCAAATTATAAATAAAAAATAAACAATAAGTAATTATTGTACACTTTTTCAATATTTTGTGGTGTTGAAGTGAAAATTCATTTTATTTTAGTTCAAAAATAGGGGTTTTATTTATAAAAATCAGAATTATTATTTTATATATCACTTATAATATTAATTATTTTTTACTTTGCAAATAGAATTTAGTATCATTTAAATTTTTACATCATTTAAGTAGTTACATATTTAATGACTTATATGTCATACAAATATTAAATTTTTATTTAATATTGTTATTATTATAGTATTTCTACGATAATAATTTATTAAATATTTTTTGTACCTTTGAATAATGAAATTAAATCAATCAAAAACATAAATATATTATATGAAATATTATTTAAATATACAGCTTATTTTAAGTCTAAACAATTAATATTAATACTGAAAATTTTAAAAAAAGTTCGAGCATATTTATTCTATTTAACCTATTCTTTTTCATTTTCCTCATTGTAGATTTAAGATTTTTTATTAATATCTGTGTTTTATAATGTAACCCAAATGAGACTAAAAAATAATAATAAAGAATAGTAAACAAGTAAAGATATGTCTCAACTCTTCACTCTCATTTGAGCCATCCTATAGCATTATCTTTGATTAAATAAGAAAAATAATATATAATTATAATTGTGAAAAAATTAAATACTATTTTGTAAGCATAACAAATTTCTTTACAATTTCTATTTATTCTTTTTAAACATATTTTTATTAATTTTTCTGTATTAATTTTTATTCTTTACAACAGTTATTTTTATTAATATTCATTTTTTATCATCCGTATTTTTCTTATTTCTCTCATATACATAAGTGTGTATATATATATATATATATATATGCATATATAATAATATTTGGTCGGAAACGACAACTTAAATATATAAACAATCAGAATTATTAAAAAATCATTTTACAGTTAATAATAAAGTGTTGATGAAAATAATTAACGGAAATGTCAGTATATAATTTTGAATATATATATATATATATATATATATATATACACACACACACACACACACACACACACACATACATGCATATGTACGTATATCTATAAAAGGGCAGCATATATATTTAAAAAGTGCACATATGTTTTGGTTAATTATGTACTTGCGAAAAGTTTGTATTATAATAATTAACCTCTCTAGGTATTCCAAATTAGAATTTCATGTAAATAGTCTTCATATTATATTACTAACCACCTCTTATATACCTAGTACATTTCATTATAAGGTCATCAAAACATAATAAACTTAATATAATTATACTAACATATTATAAATAAAACAAAAACTATTTTTATTCATTAACAGAATTCAACATTTAAGTACATATTTTTATAGGAAATGTGTCAACGACCGCGATTTATCTCTGAACCAACTCCAAACACAAGTTCAGGTTCATCAGAAGCTCCTGCAACTCCATGTTTTGCTGTCGAAACTGGAGAACTCGGAGACCCGTGGCTTTTAGCTGCAATTGCTTCCTTAGCACTCACACCAAGATTTCTTCAAAGAGTTGTTCCACCTGACCAAGGATTCGATCCAGCAACAAATTCTTACTGTGGTGTTTTTCGGTACGTTAACAATTCTTTTCTATATTGTTTACTTTACAATTGAATAGATCAATAGATAATTTTTAGAATCGTTAATGATATCTATTCAACCATTGACAAATCACAAACACAACGTATAGATCTGAATAATAATTAATTGTTTGTGAATGAATGGTGCGTGCAAATAAAAGTGATACACGCGCTATTGTAAATAATTTAAAGCACGTTTAACCTTCGATTTTTTTAATGAAATAACATAACAATATAAAATTAGCATAAAATGCATCAACGTTTACGCAAGAAATGATTTCATTACTTGGCATGATTCCTAACACGAAATATAATCAAGTCATGAAAGAAAACAAGTTAATGACACTACAATAATATTTGCATTTTTTAAAAATTCTAATTTTAAAATATTAACAAGTATACTAATTAATTGAATTTAATTAAATAATTTTATTCCTATATACGGCTTTTTTTTAAAAAAAATTCATAAACTCTACCTTTACACTTTCTTTATATATATATATATATATATATATATATATATATATATATATATATATATATATATATGGAATAAATGTGTGTATGTATATATTACAAAAGGATCACTTGAAATCCTATATAAAATAATTATTTTAATCCTTATAATTATCGCAAAGAACGGATAATTCCAAACACAGATATTTTGTCCCTTTGTAACAACAATACAAATATAATATATATATTTATATATATATATATATAGAGAGAGAGAGAGAGAGAGAGAGAGCGAATATTACAATAAGCGCTTCAGAAGTTTGAATGGAAATAAAACAAAAAGTATTTAATTAATTAATTATTCTTTATTTTCAAGCATATTCTATGGCATTAATGATGGAACACAATTTCACTCATATGACCACCAAGCCTTCACTTGACATAATGCATTCGTTTAGTCCAATTTCTATTCACTCTTTCACATAATTGTGGTCCAATTTCATGAATTTTACGTTCAATGTTTATTTTTAATGCTACTGTTGTTTATAGTTTTGTCAGCATAAATCAATGATTTTACATATCCCTACAGAAAAGAATCAAATGGAATTAGATCACATGATCTTGGTGGGCAATTGATGCATCCATTTTGTGAAATAATGAACTCATTCAACTTTTGTTTCAATAAGTCTATTGTTTCCATAGTTGAATGGCACGTAGCATCTTTCTGTTCAAACTACATATCGTGCAAACCATTGTCAAACATTTTTTTTAAAAAAAACATTAATTATGGTTCAGTAACGCACTTCATTTACTATAACGTGATCTCCAGTTTCATTTTGAAATTTTCACTAACAGGAGCAATATTGGCCTCACTTCTAACATTTCTTAGTCTTACAAACACTGCTGTATCATGTATTGTGAAATTGTTTTTAAATTTTTCAACAATTTGATGAATTCCACGTTCACTTGGACGATTTTGTTAAGTTCCATGAATCGCACGATTAATTTTACGAACCGAACATTGATTTTTATAATATTTTTTTGCAATTTCTTAGTGTTGTTGAAGAGTTAAACATTTCATGATAATTTGACAAATTATATTGAGTTGAAATGTCAAATTAAAATTAAAAACTTCAAACATGGTTGCCACCAGCTGTCAAAGTTCTAACATTTTTATTGGAAACCCCTACATTTGGCTTTTTTGAATTTCATGTATTTGTAGACGACATTATTGCTCAAAATTATTTAAAAATTGTTGTAATTGCTATTTTTAATCTGTCTAAACAAATAAAAATACTTTACTATGGTGGTTATTAAATTTACGTAATTTTTCTAAAAATAATGGTTTAATGCGAAAATCAATTTTTCGCTTTCGGGCAAAAATTCCTAGAACAGATAACCGATTTTTTTATTTTTTAATGCTATTGGGTAATAGTAGAGCATTTCACTTAAAATTGCATGAAATTTTTAGTTTCCTTTGAGCTTTAGCAAAAAAAAACACAGTTTAAATTTTACACTTTCTGCGACGTGCTTTCATTTAAAATTTTTATTTTGTGTTTATTAAAAATGCCGAAAATGAAAGAACTCACTATCAAAATGCGTTCTTTAATGGTTATTTATTATCGGAGTGATAAAAGTAATTACCAAACTTTACGTGAACTAAAAATGTCAAAAATAACAATTGACTACAACGTCAAAAAAAAATTAAGATCGATAAGAGTATCACAAACAAAACATGTAATGGACGCCCCAGAATCACGACATTACCTGAAGATAGGAAAACGGTTACTAGTAAATATAATATATGCCTTACTACAGCAAAAATAGCAGCCCAGGTGAATCTGAGGAGGGTTAAACCTGTCAATGTTTCAACTGTTAAACAAAAATTTTAAAAGGCAAACCTTCATAGCCTAGAAGCTGTAAAAAAATCGTTGCACTAATAAGAAAAAACGATTACTATGGGTTAAATAACACAAGAATTCAACACTTGAAGACTGAAAAACAGTTCTGTGGGGTGCGAAAAGCCGAAATTTGAATTTTTCGATTCGAGACGAAACAGTCTTCGTTCATAGGTTAACAGGAGAACATACATCTAATTAGTATTTAGTGCTTTCCGTGAAACATAGTGGAGACTCTGTTATGATATGGAGTTTTTCTGGAGGTGATAAAGTTAACAATATTTACAGAATCTAAGAAACAATAAAAAAGGAACAGTATCGATATATCTTTAAAAATTAAATGTTGATATGAGGAATGCGCATTTTTCGACGAAGGTTCACATTCCAGTATAATAATGACTTCAAACACTATTCCAAGCTTTATTGAGAATACTTGAACAAATTATCAGCTGAAGGAACACTTAAAGTTATTGATTGGTTGATTGATCAAAATCTTATCGAGTTCTTGCGGGATAATCTGAACAGGAACATTGGAAAAGTTTGCTCCACTTTTTCAGGATTTTTATGAAGCATTTCATAGACAGAATGATTCAAAATTTTACCGGAAACATTAATTAAGTTTATTAGTTGTTTTGGAACTGTGGCTGATTCACTTTACACAAATGAATTTTCACCCCAACACCACAATAATTTAAAGTGTTCAATAATCACTTATTGTTCACTTGTTTTTTATAATTATATAATTTATAATTATATCGGCTGATGCATTTCGATGGCGATGCCATCATCGTCAGAGCCTTTCTGTTAAAATCTAGACTAACTTTTTAATATATACCTATACTAATTCGTGTTTTGTGTCCTTATTCAATCCATCTACAACTGGGGGTTGTATCTTTCTTTTCGTTATTTGGTCTGCAAGCATGAAGTGCTTTCCCTTATTTATTGTCTTTGCAACATGTTATTTTTCATAGATTTGTGACCTTTTTTGATGACATGGATTGATTTATTTATTACTTGTGACGGTACTCGAAAATTTTAACAATTTTTGAGGTCTGTTCTATATGAATTGAATATCTGCATGCGTTAGTTTTGTGATATAAATTATTGTGGTGTTGGGGTGAAAATTCATTTGTGTAAAATTAATTAAGTTATTAAGTACAATGTAATTAAAAACAAAGATGGCCACATAAATGAGAAAAATATTTAATAATAATATATATGCTTTAAATGTTATTGTTTATATATAAGGTAACCTAAATATGTCACCTAGACTTGTGTTTTATTAAAAAGAAACTATACACATGTTACCCTATACACATGTTTCTTTTCAATAAAACACAAATATAGGCGTTACATTTGGATGACCCTATACCTTGAATATATTTTAAATAGTATTCAGTAGAAATTATATTTTTTATCTCCTCACATCAAAAATATTCAATTTATTGAATGAGCATATACTTTTAAGCGGTAGTGTATATACGAGGGTCGTTTGATAAGTATGGTAAAAAAGTAAAAAGAACTAAATTGAAAAATTTAATTAAATTAATTAATTAAATTAAACAATAAATAAATTTACCATACTTATCAAACAATCCTCGTATATATATATATATATATATATATATATATATATATATATATATATATATATATATATATACATATACAAAACTCAATATCATTTTTAAAAAATATATAAATTTTATGTTAAGAGGGTTAACGTTTTTTTAAAAAAAATATTATAATGTGCGTTAACTGAAATAAAATTGTTATAATATAATCTCTGCATAACATATTTTATTTAACATCTCGAAAGATGCAATCACAACATAATCTTATTCTGTATCATAAAGAGTCGTGGAATTTTTATTCATTAAAGCGTAAGATATTTTCAGATAACATGTTTTTAACACGACACGTCTACTCTATCTTCTGTAACATCATTCTTTGTTATTTTTACAATAATATATTTTTTTAATGAGTAATAATAATTATAATCATATAACTCGTTTATGAAATCAGGAAAAAATCACATACATCTAATAAAAGTCACAACATTTACACTCTAATCTTGATTGTTATAGTCAGTTTGACAGTCTTAATTGTAATTAACGACACGTTATCGGAAATATCACTCAAGATGGAGACCACATACAACACACAATGATCATAAAAATCCACTTCCGTTGTTTGTGTTCAAACAACACTCAATTGCTCCTTTAATGGCACACTTGTCTACATTTGCTAATTCAAACTATATACGATTTAGTAACGTAAAAAATACATGAAAATATTTATACTAAAGTCTTTGTGTAATCAATTGATTCATGACTACAATATGTCAAGGTGATTATTGTTTTTTTTTCGTATAATAGATGTACAGTTCATTGTTTATAAAATTCCATGAAGTAATCTTATAATTCAAACAGTTACGAAAAATATTTAAAATAATAACCCAGATTATTAAATATGAATAAGTATTTCAATACAAATGAATCACTCATTTCAAAACTACAAGATTTTAAAAAAAAAGAATATGTGTACTCATGTACACATGCCAGAAGTGAAACTTCTTATCAATAAAGTAATCAAAAGGTACATGGACAAGCGTATGCCTAAAACTCGTAGATGAACAAATTCTTCAGAATAAAGCAAGTAACAAAATGCAGAAATGTAGTAGGAAGAGAAGCGGTAAATACACGGGATAAAAATTTAAGTAGAAAATGATCAATGTTTTAATTAAATTAAATTTTTACAATTACTTCATATTAACACATCGTATGCGAACAATGCGTCTCGATGATGATCTTTCGCACTGTAATAGTATGTCGTCGAGACGTTGTCCGCATACAATGTGTTAAGTAAGATTAACAATTATTTTCAAATTAAAACTTTTATAAAATTATGAATTATGAAAATTTATTCGTTTTCGTCTGGAATTTCTTCGATTTCCATTGCTCCCTCCGATGGTGACTGAGTAGGTATAAACGATACAATTAGTTTTTGATAAGTAAAATTTTTGCGCAATAGACTTTACCATCTTAAAGCCTGTAAAAACATTTTTTTTAATTACTATTATATTACTGTTGTATAATATTTAGTATACAATTAGACTCAATATCATTTTTAAAAAATATAAACAATTAAAGGAAAGGGTTACACGTAATAAAAAAATATTATAAATAGCATCTATTTGAGATAAAATTATAGATAATGATAATTTCTAACATAACATAAATTTTATTTAAATCTTCAAAATGACAATCACAATAAAGAATCTTATTCTGTATCATAAAGAAGTCGTTACAAATAAAACAATTTTTATTCATTAAAAGCTGTAAGATATTTTCAGATAACATGTTTTTAACACGACACGTCTACTCTATCTTCTGTAACATCATTCTTTGTTATTTTTTACAATAAAATGTATTTTAATGAGTAATAATAATTATAATCATATAACTCGTTTATGTAAATCAGGAAAAATCACATACATCTAATAAAAGTCAAAACATTTGGACTCTAATCTTGTATTGTTATAGTCAGTTTGACAGTCTTAATTATAATTAACGACACGTTATCGGAAATATCACTCAAGATGGAGATTACATACAACACACAATGATCACAAAAATCCACTTTCGTTGTTTGTGTTCATACAACACTCAATTGCTCCTTTAATGGCACACTTGTCTACATTTGCTAATTCAAACTATATACGATTTAGTAACGTAAAATTTAAAAATACATAAAATATTTATATATAAAGTCTTTGTGTAATCAATTGATTCATGACTACAATATGTCAAGGTGATTATTGTTTTTTTTTCGTATAATAGATGTACAGTTCATTGTTTATAAAATTCCATGAAGTAATCTTATAATTCAAACAGTTACGAAAAATATTTAAAATAATAACCCAGATTATTAAATATGAATAAGTATTTCAATACAAATGAATCACTCATTTCAAAACTACAAGATTTTAAAAAAATGTTCCTTAATCTCTTACTATTCATTTTTTTCACTAATACGCATTTCGATGGTAATATTATAATCATTAAAGTGCTGCATTGTAAATTCTCTAATATTTTATATCACAGCGCTCTGACAATAACGGTATGGCCATTGAAATTCACATCAACGATTAAAATAAACAATAGATAATTATCGAACACTTTCAAACAATCTTATCTTTCGAATTTGAGGTGAACGATTCATTTATGTTAAAATAAATATTTATATTTAATAATTTTAAACTATACTTAAATAAAAATATAATTTAATAAGTTATGTTATCTACTATACTGTCTGAGAATTTTTCTAAAGCATTTAAAGTTTTCAAATCAGTTCTACCTTCAAATACAATACTTGAATGTAAATTTATATCCATGCTGACTAGACAAACGTTCGAATTTTCTCCATGTAGTCGTCCATCCCACGTGTTGAAATAAATATTTCAGTCTCGAAACCTTTAAGTTTTTTAAAACAAACTTTATGCGAACAGACCGAGATTCAAAAAGACTTTGCATACGTGAACACAAAACTCGAAATCTTCGTCATGTTGCATTCGCATTCTGTTAGTGGATAAAGCCAGCTGGGTTCCCTCTTCTCTTGTATGTATGTACGTGAATGGTTTTACGTGCACTTGAATAATTGATAAGTAATTCTGCTTGTTCGGTAACATTTGTTGTAAAGCAAAACGTACAATGCAAATAGAACGCGTGAAATAGAATTTATAATTGTTGGAAATAAATTACATCATCGTACTATTGCAGTTCTGTTCGAAATACTTGTAGATTTATTATTCGTGTTGCATTGTCGGGATTCAAGTTTTAAATAGATTTTCAATAGTATTTCCTTTTTGTAAAAAAATATTAATTTAATATTAAGTTGAATCTTCAACTTGGTAAAAATTGTACAAATTAGTTTCTGATAAAATACTGCACCAAAATTGTATTCGATAAAATTAGACGTTCTTTCAAAATAAAACTACTTATAAAATATTTTATATTTTTTTTATATCCTACTTCATTTAAAAAACTATGTCAATAACCTAAAAAAAATATAATATAAATTTAGTAACTTTAACAAATTCCTCAAAATCAAATAAACAAAATTATTTATACAAATAATAACTTATTTTACAGAATGTACATAGAAATTAAGAACGTAACAGAAATTAAAAAACGTACCGAAATAATTGTCAGCGATTACAAAAAAAACTGTCAAATATTTTTTCACGGAGCGAGCGGTGAATAAACGCATCTGACAAGAATTCCAAGAAAATCTTGATACAGCCGCTCGTTCTTGTCAAATTTTATAAAATTTATAACATTTTTGTCACTCTGGAGCGGACAGAGAACTTATATTTTATTTTAAATTATTTCGTTTTTTCTTAATTTCAGTTGAAATATAACACACGCCTGGGACTACTTTCTCGGTTCTCTTTGTACAACAAAATATATTTTATGATCTTTACTCCAAACCTTTTTTACATCTCTTTTAACTTACTTTTTTGTTGTTATATGTTTAGAATATTAATAACAAATAATACATTTCTTATTATTTAATACCTGTTTGTATACAAAACTCAACTGACAATCTCATGAGATTATAAATTTTTTTAACAGTGTCATTTTCAAAACTGATAATAAATCTATTGAGACAAAGAAAAATATTTGAATATTTTTTGAAATGTAATCTCTGAATGTATATATATATATAAGTAAAAATATTTTAAGTATAGTATTAAGACATTTATTATTAAAAAAATAATTAAGTATATTAAATCGATATACCTATTTAATATTTGATACTATATATATTTATAATCATAATAAAATTCATTTTTCAATTCAAAATGTTATAAATTTTCTGTTGTTTTTTAATTATTATTATATAAAAAGTATCCAAATTTGAGGTAGAAAGTAAGTTGGCTATTATTTGGTCAAATGTCGAATATTAAACTGTCATTATTTAACATTTGTTTATTATTAAGTCGTGTATTATAATATGTCGGATTTTATATTATTTCCAATATAATAATCCGACATTTCATATTAGATAACCTAATAAAAACTTAGAAAATCTTAGTGATGGGATATTTTTGCGTCATATGTTTGTTAATTGGTACCAAGAAAAAAAAACAGAAAATGATGAATTTTTTTAACAAAATCATCTTTAATGATGAATCGCATTTTTAATTAAATGATTAAACAAACAAAATTGTCACATATGGAGAAATGAAAATCGAAAGCCATTGTTGAACAACTACATTTTCAAAAAGTCACTGTTTAAGAATGTAATTGTTGGTACGGTTTATTTGCAAGAGGTATCATTGATTCATACTTCTTTAAAAATGAGCAAGGTGTTCGTGTTTCAGTTAATTCAGTACATTACCAAAGCATGATAACAGATTTTTGTTGCCGGAACTTGAAGATATTGATATCAGTGACATGTGGTTTCAAGAGGATAGTGCCACAAGCCATACAACTTGTGCGGCAATCTATTTACCACAACCAAATTCAATGGACGTTTAATTTCTCGTAATGATGATGTTAATTAGCCGTCTAAATCTTGTGATTTAACACCGTTAGACTTTTTCTTGTAGAGTTATTTGAAATATAAGGTTTATGCCAACAAACCAGCAACGTTTCAAGAACTAGAGGATGAAATTCGTACAGCTATAGCTGAAATACAGCCTCATTTATAGCAAAGCGTGCTTCAAAATTTCGACAAGAGTGCACGTCTGTTGACATAGTTCAAGAAGCTATTTGGCTAACATTGTATTTTATTCATAATTTCCCTATTTATACTTTACATTTATGCCAATTGACGTGATTTTTTCTTTCAAAAACTATATTTTATTGATAAATTACTTCCTAACCTCAAATTTGAACACCTTATATGAATTTATATTTGAATACAAGATTGTAAATTATTATAAATTTGAGATTGTAAATTTAAAATGTAATATGGGTATTTAGTTAAGCATCTAACATGCAAAACAAAGTAATATGTGATGAAAAATAACTGATATATTTCCAGTTATAATTCATATCTATCCCATAGGTATATTTAAAGTTGATAACCTCTTTCATGTTTACAAAGTTAACGTAATGTTTTTAGACATTATGGTACCAGCATATAAAAATAATTATTGTTATAGTATATATATATATATATATATATATATATATATATATATATATATATATATATATATATATATATTGTTTACATCTGCATTAGTTGGCTTCAGGAAACATTTCTTAACAGATTAATTAAAAAGGTACGTTTGAAAATTTCAAAGGTCATGTTGGCCTTCAGCTACAAATATAATATACAATTATTTTTTTTTATATGTATATATGTATATATATATATATATATATATATATATATATATATATATATATGTATATATAACGAAACATTTTCCCCTTTTTAAGGGTCATATCAGAATTTTCAAATTAAATATATATTAAAAAATAGAATGATTTTCTTTTTAATAAACTGTTTTATATATTACATTTCTTATTATTCTAGACAATAATTTCACATAATACCAAATTGATAACTAAATCATTATACTAATAATTTATTAAAAAAATCGATTAATTTTTATACTATTTTTATTGTTATTTCCTTTTAAGACGTTCGATTTTCTTAAAAAAAAGAAAATAATATTTTTCAATTTTTCATTTAAATTAATTTATAAATTTCAGTAACATTATTTCATAAAACTGTTATATTCTGAAACTTGATAATCAAGAATACACTATGTGAAACAATAATGAGTCAGGTCCAGCTGCAGACAGGATAGTAGATATACTAGAATCTAGTTTGATATGACTAGACGCTATCAGTAAATCAGGAATGAAAGACGAGCGTAGACAGGAGATTTTGTACCATGATAATGTCATGACACTACTGATATACCAGTTTATTTGATCTGTATTGATAACATTTTACATTCACATAGCGAACATTCGTGTTGATTTTATTCAGCAAACAGAATGAAACTAGTTAAATTCTGTAAACACTTTTTTGAATTTTTTGAATTAAAATGTAGGGAAGTTCATATTGTTCACAGAAATATTAATTAAATTTTATATTAAAACAACAAATACACATCAACATATATTTAAATATACGTTTTCAATTTATTATCTTAAAAATTTATCTTAATTTCAATTTATTATTTTATATTTATTCTCTTTAAATATTAATTTTCGCATTTATTTCACAAAAAAAATCCAAAATACTATTTTTTTAACTTTTTATATTGTTACAATATATACTTGATTTGTCCTAATTCATATAATATTAATTGAAATTAATAGATATAAATTTCTTTTCTAATGAAATAACATAAATTCATAATTATTGTAATTATTACACACACACACACACACACACACATATATATATATATATATATATATATAATTTTCTAATTCTTAAAATATTCAATATGCTAACTAATATTTAATAAAAATATTTATTTTTCAGCAAAAATAATTAAAATTAAATAATAAGTGAAATAAATTAAAAACAAAACAGTTATTTTTAATTATTAAGTAATTTCATTTTATACAGTAAAATCTCGTAATTTACTGATATACATACATACATATATATATATATATATATATATATATATATATATATATATATATATATATATATATATATACGAAGGTCGTTTGATGAGTAATGTAAATTTATTTATTGTTTAATTTAATTAATTAATTAATTTAATTCAATTTTTCAATTTAGTTTTTCTTACTTTTTTACCATACTTATCAAACAACCCTCGTGTATATATATATATATATATATACATAGCTGCGAAATTCAAAAGACCAGAAGGCGGAAGGGAGATATTTGCCAACCTAATATATATATATATATATATATATATCAACAGTCTCTTTCAAACCATTGCTTGATAAATACCTCTCCCAAAAATGTCAATTTCGACCAATAAAATGCCTTTCTCTTCCATTCTTTTCTTCCAATCTACTTCAACAAATTTTCTTACATCTCTGTCCCATCTATCCATAGGTCTCTACCTGGAACTTCTTATATATATCTAGGTCCCTAATCAATAAATTCTCTTATCCATCGATGTTACCCTCTTTTTACTATTTGACACTATTTCCATCTCAAACTTCCCACTTTTAGCTAACACTTATAACTTTTGTTTTCTTTCTGATTCATCTAATTTTTCTTCTTATGTCTTCGTGTTATTCCAAAAATACATCTTTCCATACTTCTTTGTGTTGTTTGAAACCACTGATTTATTCTGGCACTTAATACTCATGTTTCACTACTATATTTGAAAATAGATAGAATTCATTGATCAAAAACATTTATTTTTAAACACAAAGGAATATTCGACTTCATAGTACATAAATTGTTTCCTAACTAATACCATCTTTTTTTACTCTTGTTTATTTATAAATATTTTTTTATATATCAATGATTTGTTCCAAATATATTGAGTTTTCCAATAACAGTTTCAAAAATTTAAATGGAAACAAAATAAAAAGTATTTAACTAGCCATTATTTTTTTTATTTTTAAACATATTCTATAATATTAATGAGGACATAGTATATTTTTGAGTCCAATTTTTGGTCACCCTTTCACATAATTGTAATCCAGTTTCATAAATTACACATACAATGTTTATTTTTAATGCTTCTGTTGTTTATGGTTTATCAGCATAAACCAAAGATTTCACATAACCCCACAGAAAATAATCCAATGGAGTTAGATCATATGATCTTAGTGGCCAATTGATGGGTCTATTTTGTAAAATAATGGGCTAATTAAACTTTTTTTCAATAAGTCTATTGAAGCTTTTACAATTTTTAAACTTTGTCAAACGTTCCGTGATAATTAACCAAACTATAGTGAGTTGAAATTTCAAAATAAGCTTAAAAAAATTCAAACACGGCTGCCAATAACTGTCAAAGTTCTGACATTCTTATTGGAAAACCAATTTTATCAATTTACACCTATGTAAAAATGAAGAAAAAATATTAATCATTTGATTAAGATATATATATATATATATATATATATATATATATTTGTATGTATGTGTGTGTATGTGTCAAATTTAATTTAATAAAGTTCTTATATGTACACTACATTTTCTATGAAAATTACAGCTAAAGAATTATTATCAATATCAAAAGTTAATTCTCTTATAACTTTCACCATTAGAATACTGGTTAAAACTTTTTGAAATTCGATAAAATTATTTAATTAGTAAGCGAAGTGATTACAGATTACCATTTCAGATAACTGAACATAATTTCAATTTAAAATACAAATTAATTTCGAATGAAATCCATGAAACACATAAAACTGAAATATAATAAATCTAAACGTTTTAAAGAAAACTCTATTCATTAAAATATCACGTTTCCATTGTGAAAAGTTATTTAAATGGTACAGTTTAACTTGTAAATATTTTCAGACAGACGATTCGTCTTCTACATTAAAGTAAAGAAATGTCAGATAAATAGTAGACTGTGTGTAAATACAATTTCAAATGCATCTCGGTATTGTACGATGAACAAACAGTAATTTAATTCAATTATTCTAGATAAATAGAAAATAGATGTCGTAAATTGATTAAGATTATATTTCAAATACAATTGTAATGAAAGGACGTGTCAAAGAATACTGTAGAGTCAAATTTAATTAGGAGAGTAAGGAAAAATATTTACTGAATTATTTGAATTTTATAATTTTTTAAAAAATTAGTTGTTTGTATTTTTGAAAGGATGAATATCACAGCTAAATTGATTTAATGAAAATTTGATAACAATAATAGTGTTAATATTTTTGGAAACATTTTTTTATTATCATATTCAATATTCAAGTTATAAAGATATAAAATACACTATAATTATCCAAAAAAATATTTTTTTCGTATTTACATTATTTTTATAAAAAAAGATAATGTTATAATTTCTAAATTATTTTATAATAACTGTTCCATTAAGTTTTACATTCTACATCCTTAATCATTTCGATATTCTCTCATTTCATTTCAATTTTAAATTTACACTAATTATTTATTTTTTATTAATTAAGTTTATATAATTTTTCAGTTACTCTTTCTAGTTTAATCTTTGTGATTATAATATTTTTATTAAAAAATATATAAAAAAATAAATAATTTTTTTCTACATAACCTAAAATATGCACAACTTAATTTTTAATCTATTTTACTGCTTTTATACTCATTTATCATATAATATTTTTATAGTATCTGATTTCTATTTCCATTATATATTATTTTCTTAATTGCTAAATAATTTAATGCCAATTAGAACATTATATTTTATGATACATATCTTTCTTTGATTTATTTCAAAAAACATTATCATCAAATTTCAGTTAAATACAAAATAAAATAAATATTTTTTTCTAGTACCAATAGTCACCATATTCTGTCATTATTAATAGACTGTATTTTTTTCATACCACGCAAATGTCCTATCTTCAATTAATGAATCCCACGTATTTACTAATACCTGTATTTTTTTGGATATTAGTAATACAACAAATCACATTTAAAGTTTAGATGTTATCAAAACTTTTACCAAAAATAAATTACTTGATATATATATATATATATTAGCTAACCAAGAAAGTACTCTCAGTTTTGAGTATATCATAATTCCCATAATTATTTATGCATAGTATGACTTTTACGTCGGTCACATTAACTGAGTAATAAAGTACAACTTTATTTTATTCGTTCACTGTATCTCGATGTGTTCACTTTAATTAAAATATAATTTTGACTCTTCAAATTATTTATGAAAAATAATATAATACGTACATGTTTACAAATTTAAAATTGATTCTAATGCTGATGGATTTGCACGAAAAATGTGTACTTCATTTAAAAAATTGACAATTACATAAAGAATGGCCCAGAAGTGGTTTAAGAAATCGTTTCAGAGAATAAGTCATTAGAAGACGAAGCCATATAAAGAAATTCATCAAATGTAAATATTGACAAATTACAAACATTGATTGAAACAAATTCAAATTTAACGTATCAACAGCTTGTTGAAAAGTTCAAAGTAAGTGATGAAACAATACGGAATCGTTTGCATAAATAGGGAAGAAGTAGATATTAAGTAAATGGGTATCGTACGCTTTACCTCCCGAAAGCAAATTACAGCGTCTTAAAATTTGCGCATATCTTATTTTGTAGCTAAAATCTCAAAACTTTAAAATTAAATTTTGACCTGTGATGGAAAAGCGGATTATTTATTCCAACTACAAACGTAGTTACCGCTGATTATCATCAAATAATCCTTTGTTACAAACACCTAAAAGAAAATTGACTTAAAAAAATCTTCTTTATGTTTATCAAACTTCAAAAGAATTTATTCATTATGAGTATCTATAAGTTGTTCAACACCCGAACAGCTACAAAAAAATGTATGATACATTATAATAAAAACAATCAACGCTGACAAATAGTCAACGGGTTTTATTTTTACGAAATAACACTCAGTCAAATATTGTGGTAATGACATGAGAAAAGATAATGAATTTAGAATTGGAAATTCTCTCTTATTCCTCGTATTCACTAGACATATCACCATTGGATTTTCACTTATTTTTATCTCTGGATAAATATATGCAAGATAAAGAATTTAATAGTAACACAGAGTTAAAAACAGAAGTTTCTATTTTTTAAAAATAAAAATTCTAAATATTATAAAAATGGAATTTGCAAATTATCATCTCGTTAGAAAATAGTTATTCAATATGACGGTAGATATTTCGACAAATACAGATATTTTAAATAAAAAATACAAATAGCTTTATTTTAATCTCGAAAACAACAGAATTTTCTTGGTAACCTAACCTAATATATATATATATATATATATATATATATATATATATATATATATATATATATATATATATATAATCATTTATCAAATTTGCTTATTATAATTTATAGTATTTTAAAAAAAGATATTTAACTTGTAACCTAAAAATAATTTTACTTATTTTTTTACTTGATTAAACTTCTTTTCCAATGAAACAAAGATTTGAATTTCTAATAAAGATTCGTTATTTTTCTGTTTATTTATATTAAGTAAACTTATTTCATATAATAAATCTGTGTTTTTGATTAATTGCCTTGTAAAAATATTTGAATAAAATTAATATTTATCAAATAGAACAAAAAATATCGATTACAACAATTCAAAAGTTTTATTTTTTTAGAAAGAAATCTTTGAAATTGGATATAGAAAATGTATTAAATTCCATTGATGATGTATACATTACATTTATCAATGTTCAACGTATATTCTTTGTCGTATCCCGCAAAGTTTACAGCAAAGGTGAACTTTACATGTTTATTTATCGATGTAAAAGTAACGCAGATTTTTGCAATTCAATCCTGATATCAGTAAAATATTGGTAGTATAAATTTTATATATATATAACATGGAACATGTGGTGTATAAAACATATATATATTCTATAAGGTTAAAGGTGTCGATTTTAAATTAGATCCAAGAATCTGTACGATAAATAAATAAATTTACTTCTTCCATAATTATAAATTTTTATCTTATCTATTTTACTTTATACAAAATTAAATCTTTTTTAATGCCATATTATTTATTGAAAGTTTTTTTTATGAATTAAATTGATCCAAAATATGAATAGATACAAATTAAACTGTAAAACTATTTTTTATACATAAAAATAACTTTAAAATTATTGAAATTCAGAATGTTTTAAAATATAACATTATGAAATATATATTTATGTCACATCAAATTTTGAATTAAATCCCAATTATTTCATTTATTTTATATACATAAACTCGTATATAAGAAAAATCATTATATACATATATATAATTTTTGTTGAAAAATCCATAATAATATCGCCACTGAACCATAACTAAAATCGATTGTTGATTCATTGATTAATGAATAAAATAGTTGAGCATGTCTAGCCACGCCTTGCTATTGTTCGCAAACACAAGAATACAAACTGACAGGATAATACTTAAAAGAAAAGAAATAAAGAAAATGTAACAAACGCCATATCATCAAACATTACGGATGGTCCAAGGTTATAATGGTATGGTGGGTGGTTTGTAAATAACGAACAGTAAAGGGAATCGAACTCTATTCTTATCAACACTAGACACTAATACAGCAACCAACCGTTGAATAAAACGCTAATTGCGGACTGTTTGTGTAATTTTGTAAGGATTTATAACTTGTCTTCAGTATTATTGTTTCATAAAGTGTAAGAGTTATAAGTTTACCAAGATAAATATGTTCTTTACAATTTAAATTAATATAAATTTATTACTTATAATAATATCCATTTTTATTATTAATTCATCTAATATAACGATTGAATAAAGCTAAAAAAATCTTTAAATCCATATCAAAAAAGCCAATCTCTTTTATTATCTTTTTATATTGTCTGTTGTTTCTCATTTCTAATAACACATATTTTTTAATTACATTAACATCTAAACGTAATAAAATCAAAAAATATATCTTTTGAAAATTAAAATGTTATTTTCTTAAAATTATAATCGTTTATTTTATTACTATACATTCATAGTTATATTTAACATTTTTGTTCAAAATCTTAGAGTTAATTTTTTTATTATTTTGCTGTATTATTTGTTATCATCAAGTGTTATAATACTTTAGTATCAATATTGCATCCAGATATTAATGCTAGCACCGGAATCATTTTTAAATGTATATTATAATAGCAATGACTATAATATATTAAATTAAATTAATGATAATAACATATTTCATTTTCAAAACTTTTTAGCGCAAAAATTATTTAAATTTTATGATGTAGTTATAATATATTCAGTTAAATTAATAAATATATAAAATTATACATTATATCGTATTTATAAAAATGTTGATATTCAACATATGTAACATGTAATATATATATATATATATATATATATATATATATATATATATATATATAAAAGGTCATCCAAATGTGAGGCCTGGATTGTGTTTTGTTAAAAAGAAACATGTGTATAGTTAGTTTCTTTTTAATAAAACATAAATGTAGGCGTTACATTTGGATGATCCTATATATATATATATATATATATATATATATATATATATATATATATATATATATATATATGTATGTATGTATGTATGTATGTATGTATGTATGTATGTATGTATGTGATAAAATTAGCAATAAATTATCTGTAAATAGAAAACACATCTTAGTAGATGACTTGGTCGAACAATACATTGTTAATTTATACATTGCTAAGCATGGAGGTATATATACCTACGAACGTTTTCACTGATATATCTATTAATTCGTTCTTCATGTTTGTTTTTCAATGTAATTTGTGTACAAACTATGTTTTATTTTCTGAACGTAGAAAGATCAAGATATAGATGACTTTGTTGGTTAAAACATATACAATAATTACACACTCACACACACATACACACACACATACACACTCACATACACACACACACATACACACACACACACACATACACACTCACATGCACACACACACATACACACTCACATATACACACACATACACACACACATGCACACACACACACACATACACACACACATACACACACACACACACACACACACATACACACACATTATATTTATATATATTTAATTATTTTAAATCTATTGTAGAACTATAATCTTCTTAATTTATTTTTTCCTTGCAATTAAAAATAATGTTAATTTTTTACAGAAAATATTGTTTAAAAAAGTTTACTAGTATTTTTTTAGGAGTTTATTTCTACCAATATGAAATTAAATTCCACTGATATATATTGCATTGATATATTATCATTTTTATGTACGTTCAGTTCATACATTGTTTGTCTATTAAAAAACATTTTCATTTTAACATACATCTAATTACGTATTGAATCGCCAAAAATTATTATGATCAATGTATATAATATTTAGAAATCACTTCAATAAAAATATGTAAAATATAAAAAATGCCGTGGATAAAACATAAATAATTAATTAATATAAAGACAGACACATTAGATCTTACAAATGTTACAACAAATAATAAAGTATTTTTTTATATTTTTAAAATTAACGTTTTTATATAATATATATATATATATATATCATAAACCTCTTTATCTACTGCTGGATGTAGGCCTCTATCAAAATTTTCCACTTAGATCAATTCAGTGCCTTTTTCTTCCAGTACATTTCGACTAATTTCCTTATATAACTGTCCCATTTACCCATGGCTCTCCTACTATATATATATATATATATATATATATATATATATATATATATATATATATAGATTCATAATCAATAACTTTTCTTTTCCATCGATGACCTTCTCTTCTTTTTATATGACCGACCCGCTTTCATGTCAATTTTCTCGCTTTTGCTTTAACGAAGATAATTTTTGTTTCTTTTCTGACCCATCTAATTGTCCTCGAATATTTTTATAATATTCCTAACATATATATTTTCTATACTTTTCTGTATTTTCTATAACCGCTGAATTATTCTTTCATTCAAGATACATGTTTCACTACAATAGATGCAAACGGGCAGAATGCATTGATCAAACCTTTTTAAAAAATATATAAAGAAATAGCCGATTTCAAATATATCAATTTTTCTTCTAGAGACACCATTCCACTTTTATTCTCATGTTCACTCCATCTATAAATATTCTTTTAATGTTATGAATATTCCCAGTTATACATAATTTTCAATTTCTTCTATTGCTATTCCGTTTAGTTTGATTCTTTTCTTCTTTAATTTAAATTTTTTATTGAGTTTTATCACAAAATCAATTTTCACTTCCATTATCCATTTTTTCTATTCTTTTTTCGAGTTTATCTGGGCTTGTCGAAAAAATAATAATGTCGTTAACAAATCTTAAGTGACTAAGCATTTCTCAATTTAATTTTATTTCTTCAAATTCTCAGTTTAGTCTCTAAATATTTTTTCTAACAAAAATGTAAATCGTTTTGGTAATATTGCATCGATTGGTTCCATTTTTTTCATAATTTTAAATTTTCCTGTTTCGTCCTTATATGAAGTATGTAACATTTCTATAAATATTTCCTAAAAGTTAAATCTATACTTCTTTAATTCTTCAGTACACCTAATATCGTTGACGTATTACTGAATCTAAGGCTTTTTCATAATCTATTAATCTAAACAAGACAGATATTTGATACTCATTACATCGTTCAATAATTTTCTACTGAAATGTAATCATTATGCTAAATCCATTTTGAAATTCTGTTTATTTTTGTAACTGTGAGAAAATCAGTTGATTTTATAGCCATCTTGAAATAATTTAATAAAATTTATATATCGTTATTAATAGATTAATCGGTCAATAATTATATATATATATATATATATATATATATATATATATATATAATTCAATAATTATATAATAATTAGAACAGTATCTAATATACAGAAAATTTCAATCCAAAAATTTTTTAATTTTTACTAATTTTTGTTATCAATATCCTCAAATTTGTTCACTAATACAGACAGTAGATTATAAAATACATTATTCTACATGTAATTACACTTTTATTAAATAAGTAATTTGAAAAAACATGAGAAAGTGGAATTAAAATTTCTATTATATACAAGATCGTTTGATAAGTATGGTAAAAAAGTAAGAAAAATTAAATTGAAAAATTTAATTATATTAAATAATTAAATTGAACATTAAATAAATTAACCATACTTATCAAACGACCCTCGTGTATTATCCGAGACTAAATATTTCTTTAAAAAGAAATTACTTTTTCATAGTTTCTCTTATTTTATTAATAAACTATATAATTATTATTTATTGTTTTTTATACTACGTTTTAATTAATAGTGTTACATTAAAAATGCATGCAAACAAAAAATAATAAATAATTATTAAATACTCCAATAAAATCTTAACGTATTGGGGTATTGATTTCTTTATAAAGAATGAGTTATCCACAATGTTAAATTGTATTATGAATGTTTATTTACATATATCGATTCAAACTTTTTATTTATTTCTAACTGAATACACGAAATATATTTTATTCGCTAGAACTTTCAAACAATTTCAATCTCTTTTCTATATATTATTTATTCGTTGCATGTAAATAAGTTCAATAAACTTATATTAAAAAATATACAATCATTATGAATACTATGTAACAGAATAATAGCAATAAATGCATCCACCGTCCTCTTGTAATGCTCATTTTATGTTATATGAGTATTGGATCAGAATCTTCACAGGATATGCAACTGACAGACAACCGAAGAACTCTTCATATCAACAAAATAAAAACGACACGAACAAAAAAGTCATGAACGAGATTTATAAGTCTCATCTGTCTCTGTCCAACTTTCGTTCCGTGCCCGAGGGAAACAGTGTGGAAAAACAAAGATAATAAGCCACCTATGATCGCCGTCAATGCAATAATTCTGTTTATGTTTCATACACCCCGGCATGTTTAATTCATTAAAGGTACTGAAGACGCAGCGCTGCTTTGCTTATGTATGTATATACAGAAATCTACCTCTGCTTGTTTTATATAGAGATACTTTAGAAACTAGAATTGCCATATCTAGCTGTAGGCAGTTGTAAAAATGTTTACCGTGTTGTCGGCTTCTTGCGGCTTGTTAGATGTAACAGTAACAAATCTCCTGTTCCGATATATTTTATAAGATTACGTGGTAGTATGTGGAGATACGGACAGTGGTAGCCTGTGTCACAAGGGAGTGAAGTCAGATATAACTGCTAAGAAATTATAAACGAAAACAAGTATTTATTTGTGTATATCGGTTATTTTGCTGATTAATTGACAGAAATCTACAATTTATTAGCTGATTTTATGAAAATATCAAGTTTTTCAATATTTATTTACAAATAACATACGAATAAGAAATTATGAAAGAGACATTAGAAACTAATTATTAGTGAATTAGTATTTCAAATTATACCTAACAAAGTACTTAATACTCAATTTTTTTTAATACCATTACTAATTCACTTTATCAAAGGAATCACTTACCAGGATGATATTTTCTATAATATTATTCAACAAGTTCTTGTTGTTCACTTTTGAATGATGAACATTTCTATGGCCATGGAGTTATCTCAAAAACAGTATTTTAAAATCTAAATATCATTGTTATTATTTTTTTTGTACTGTAGCCGATTCATTTTAATATAAATGGATTTTTATCCTCAGTACCATAATGGTTATGTAACAAAAATGCTCTGACGATGATGGTATTTCCATCGAAATGCACATCAGCCGACTATTGTTATAAACAAAAAGTGAACAATAAATGATTATTGAACACTTCATACCCATTGTGGTGTTGAGGATAAAAATTAATTTGTGTTAAACCTAAATATCATAATATGTTATTGGTGGAATAGTCAATAAAAGAAGATCTTTTGTAGGATTTTTTATACAAAAATAATCAAGATAATAATCTGGGGTTTTTGTATTTAATTATTTATACTTTTAGCAAAAAAATAACATAATTATGTAATATATAAATATATTAAAAGAGTTAGTGATACGCTCCGTAGTAGCCCTTGAAAAATTTTCTATTGACGGTGAGACGTCTAGCTCCGCAGCTAATAATTTAAAATCAAAGAAACAAGAATATTTTTAAAATACATAAAATTTCTGAGTCAGTTAAACCTACAAAAGTTAAAAAGAAAATATTATTTTTTCCGACATTTCAAAACCAAACATCTTTTAGTAATTTTTTTCACAGTTCTACATTCCTTAAAAATTGGTAAATTCAAATAAACTCAATATATTAAAGATTCACTGCCTAGCAAAAGTATAATCTTTAATTTTTTTAAAAAACAACATTCAAATTGGTAAATTAGTTTTTGAGATATTTGTCCCACTAGTTCGAAAAATTATATTTCGAGAAAAATGCCTTTAAAGTGTTACAAGATGTTAGCAATTGTGGTAGAGTTAGGTATAAAACTCATGCAGTAACAAACACCTTTATAAACCTGTTATGTTGGTAATTTTCTAAATTTTAAAATTTCCTTTTAACTACACATTCTTCAAACATCAATGAAGTGAAAAATGTAAAAAAACGATTTTTTAAAAATTCTGTACCAAAACCTCCCCATAAAACATTTTACCTCTCACAAAAAATGAATTATAACCCTCAACACCACAAAATATTAGAAAGTGTTCAATCATTATTTAATGTTTATTTTGTTTGTTCATAACAACAAGAAATTATTGAGCATTTAAATAGCTATGTCATCATCAAAGCGTTGTGTTATAAAATATTCTCTTTTTTAAACAAATATTTGTCTTCTATTCATCTTCTAATTATTTTATTACACAGATTTTTGCTTTATCACACTTTTAGTTAATTTATTAGAAACTTAACTGAAATATCTATTAAAATGTTCACTGATAAATAGAATAAATATCAAGAAAATCATCGGTATGTAATGGAAAAAATAAATTAAATAGCTGGAAATTGAAAGTTTTGATAAAAGTTTTCATTCAACAGTGAATAAAAAGACTGCTGATGGTAATGATAAGTTGAGAGTGCTCTATTTAGTTGTAATATGAAAAAATAAAAACAATGAACCAAAATTCGATTATAAAAAATTAAATGCAACAATGGATATATTAAGTCTATTGAAAAGTTCTGTCCGCTTAGCGCACAATTATTTCAAGCATGTAGAAAAGTGTTTTAATGAAATATATATGACTCATTCTTTTTATCGTTATATTTTATTATTAGTGTCCTTCAACATATACTGAAACAATTGTTTTATCACCAATATTCATCAAATAATAGTAAAGGAAAGATATCTGTCGATGAAATTCATTTATGGCACTATATGCTTTGTTTCAATCAACAAGAAAATAATTCTGCAAAAGCATATAGAAATTTATTGAATGTTTTTGAAGCAAACAAAGTATCTGAAAGGACATGTAGAAGATTATTCGAGAAATTAAAAAATCGAAACTCTAACCTTAAAAACAAATCACGTTTTGAAAGATTTTCTGCAGTCTATAATGATATTGTTCGCATTTTAGAAGAAGATCCATTTTTATCACATCAGAAATAGCAGCATTTGGTACCACATGAATTATCTGCTAGGGAAAGACAGGTTCATGCACTTATTTGCTCGTATCTACTTTCACGCATTAAAAATAAATCATTTTTGTGACTCCTTATAAGTGAATTATATATAAAAATGTAATGAAGAAAAGAGCAAACTGCAAAATTGAAAACCCCACTTTGTCAACATCTGAACTAAGTTTAAGTATGAAAAAAAGAATTTTGTCCATATGGTGGAATATGAGAACAATTTATTATTTATTTCTAATACTCCTCAAAAAAATGATTTATTGTGAAAAATATTGTCAAAAATTGGACAATTAAATAATGAACTTTAAAAAATAAGTATCCAGCTTTTAATAATAAAAAGCAAGTTATCTTACAGTGTGATAACACAAGGCCATGTGTTTCTTTAGCAGCCCGAAAAAAGCGATGGAACTCGATTAAGAGGTTCTAAGTTACCCAGCAATTTCCCCAGATAGAGCACTTTCCGAATACCATTTATTTGTGTCTATATAAAAATTTTAATGAAAAAAAGTTAATAAAGATGGAGATATAAAAAAGACACTGAATAAGCTTTTAGCTCCAATGACGAATTATTTTATCAGATAGAAATTCAGAAGCTTTCATCAAGATGAGAAAAAGTTGTTAATATGAATGGAAATTACATTGTTAATTAAATATTAATAAACAACATAAAATTTCTTATTTTTTACTGAAAAACGGACATAAATTTTTAATAGATGTAATACATAAATAAATACAAATTTAATTATAATACAATAAAATTTTGATTAAAAAATTGTAGATATATATAGATCAAAAAATATAACATGATGATAAATTCCTGAAATAACATTTTATAGGGTTGAAATGCCATCCAAACAATATAACTTTTTAATCAAGCTAGTTATTTTTTATTTTATATTTTATCCTGATGTGTTTTTAGGAATTACAAAGATTTTATCAATATTAGAACATAAAAATATAAAATTAAATTTATTTTTGTTAAAGTCCATAAACTAAATGTTCTTTTTAATAAAGATGTTAATTTAATAAAACAAATCCAGACAAAATATTTGATTAAAAATATTTCTAACAAAAAATTTAAGACGAAACATTATATTCTATATTATTTTTAAAAAATGTTAAAACTTTATATAACAACTTAAATAAGTTTATGTATAAAAATCAAAAATAAAAAACAATTAATTAAATAAATATATCTTATAATTATATTTAATAAATGTATAAAAATGTTTACAAATTATTAATCAGAAATTTAATAATTAACAATTTGAAAAACATTTGTACAATTTTTTTTTCATTTGAATCAATGAAAAAATAAAATTTCATTCATTTCATACGAATGGAAAAATATAATCGTTAATAATTTAAAAGAAATTGAAAAATATTTACAACTTATAAGAATAATTTTCGTTGAAAGACAAGTTTTCGTATAACCATTTTTATAGAAACCAATTACTGAATAATAATTTTAATTTAATAATTTTATGATTCCTAAAACCCAAAACTTTTCATTAAAATTTTATATATATTCATAAAATTTACTAAATCGTTTTTAATTTAAAAACTTTATTAGAAATTTGTCTTTATGGATATATTTTATATCAATTTTTATAAAGTGTTTAATTTTGTCGATTTTTTCACATAAAGTTTAGCTATAAAACATTTTCTCAAGCTGAAATTTTTATACGAGGAACGTTATTAACTAGTCACATAAATCTTTATTGAAAAGTAAATATAAACACAAAATATAACTTTAATAGTTGTTTGTTATAGTAGAATTGGAAACCATCAACGTGTCTACATGATTTTCCGTTTATTAAAAATAATCGTTGGTAATAGATCCGACATTTCTTGATTAATACACTAATAGGTTTTGGTTTAAATGAATATTTATTTTAAAGTGTTAGGTCGGAAAAAACTAGTTTCAGTGGAAGCTATTACAAACATCACCGCTTTTGATTTATTATTATTTGAATTGAACACGAGATCGATTTCAAACTATGATGAATTGTTTTTGTTTCATTTTTTTATACATGATTTGATTCATTTTATTTATATTCAATTATCGGTACCTTTTTAAGAACTCCAATGTGCACTTAATATATTTACACGATCTTTAAAACATGTTTTACGAGCTACTACATGTGTATAAAACGAAAATATTCTTTTGTACAATTCATGCCTTTATATTTTATTGATTTTTTGTTATAAATTAAAATATCAAAATACATCCTTACAATCCTTAGATTCGCAAAACACGAAATGTGGTTTACAGATAATACCTACAATAATAAATTCTTGGTCCATTCGTGTATATCTACCTCCTCAAGAAAGAACATAGACTGGAAGGTATTAACTGTACCCAGTGTATGTATTCAATTGTATATCTCAAATATACGTACCTCATAAAGATGTGATGATTACTGCGATAGTACGTTATCAAGCTATCTGCAAACGTAGTTCTTGTAATAATTTAACATTAAAATGAATCGATGTGCATGCTTGGTACAAACCAAGATTAAATTATTGTTGTTAATAAGAGCTTTAATAACATAACAACTGTACAGTACGGACGTTTGGAAATGTTTATTACATTAAGTTTAATTCATTACGGATAAATAACTGGTAATATGTTTTAAATTTATTTTTTGTAACCTTATACGAAAAATTATATGAATAAAAAATAACAGATATTTTTAACTCGTTTTTCACTCCAATTGGTTATTACTTTTTTTTTAAAAAAAATACATTCTAAAAACTTTCATTACTACAATTTACATAATTAATAATGTATAGTATCATCAAAATGTGAGGCTTAAATTTGTGTTTTATTAAAAAGAAACAAAGGAAACTATACACATGTTTCCCTATACACCTCCTATATACGTATTTCTTTTTAATAAAACAAAAATCTAGGCGTCACATTTGAATATCCCTATATTATAGTTTCATGTATTTATTTAATTTTTTTTAAATAGATATTTTTTAAAATAATATTAAAAAATATATAATTTTTATTCATAAAATAATTGAAAAATAAACAAGCCTCAGAAAATATTGACTACAAAAATTTTGAAAACTTATCATTTGTATTTTCTCAATTCAATTTTGAGTACTTGATCATTTTTTCTATAGAAACTAATTCTAAAGAAACTAATCTCTAAAATTATTTTAGGTAAAATATCCTATTAAATTTTTAAAAATAATTATTAAAATTTCGAGTTTTCATCTATTTGTTTTCAATAAATATACCTATTTGAGATAAACCAATCTGATTCTAAATATTTGTTTTACTGAGAAACTAACTTAATTAATTAATTAAATTCTTAATATTAATGATCCTAATTTTTTACAGAAATCTTTCACATAATATTTATTTTTCGAAATATTATTCAATCGATATTATTTATAACCATTTTATTGTTAATCTAAAAAACAGATTCAGGATAATATTATTTTTATTTAATTTCAATTTTTAAATTGTAAATATAGAATGTTTTTTAAACGTGATAGAAATTTACACTGAAATCAATTTCAATTTCTATTACGCTTAAAAACAGTTTATATATAGGATCATCTAAATGTGACGCCTAGATTTGTGTTTTATCAAAAAGAAACCAAAGAAACTATATACATGTTTGCCTATTCACCACCCTATACACATGTTCCTTTTTAGCAAAACACAAATCTATGCATCACACTTGGATCACCCTATACAATAGTTAAAATATCATTTATATATGATATATGTATATATATATATATATATATATATATATATATATATATATATAAGTTTTTAATCAATGCATCCTACCTTTTCTCAACTATGGCAGTGAAGCATGGATCTTGAATAACAAAATAATTCAGTGACTCCAAATAACACAAAGAAACATGTAAAAATATATATTAGGAATAACACGAAAATATAAGAAAAAAATGGAATGAATCAGAGAGAACACAAAAATTACAGATATTATTGCAAAAGTGAAAAACTTGAAATAGAAATGTGCTGGTCATGTATCAAGAAGAGGAGACCACCGATGGACAATAAAAGTTATTGATTGAAAACATAGATACATAAAAGGACTAGAAAGAGACTCATAGATAAATGAGACGAGAATAATAAGGAAATTCGTCAAAATGGACTGGTAGAGAAAGACATTGAATTGGTCGAAATTGAAAACTTTGGGAAATCTTCATCCAGTAGTTGAAAGAGAGAGGCTGACGATAACAATGATAATATATATAGGGTGTCCCATCAAATGCGTGCACTCATCATCGCTCACTCAAAAAGATGCTTTTTATTTAAAATTTAATTTGTGCGCTCTTAATGGAACACCTATATATATATATATATGTGTGTGTGTGTGTGTGTGAGAGAGAGAGAGAGAGAGATTAAAAAATGGATACAAAAATATAAGCCATTAATCAAGCGCAATATTAATATTACATTAACCCTTTGAGTGCCAGAGAAAATTTTTATATATATACAAAAAATATTAGACAATTTTAAGCACAACGTGTGAGTCTAACAAACATTTATATTTTAGTTAATTTTAAGTAAGTGTTATGGCATTTTTACACAATACTAATATAAGTTAAACTTATTTATTACTAACAAAATCAAAACTAAATTCTAAATATTTTTTTAAAAAAAATAACTACCAAAAAAAATGAATCTCTTTTTTAAAAAACTACATTTATTGTCCTTTAAAATGAGTAGTTTTGACGATTTTTGCAAATTATAACTTTTATTAATAAATATAAGTAATCCAAATGAACTTTAATATGCATTTGTACTCTTTCAAACAAAATCCAGATATCCAAATAGGTCAAATATAAGACTTTTCGTTTGTCTAGTCACATAAATAAGCTAACTAAACAAGATTTATATATTGCACGCATTACAGTATTTAAAATAAAAAGGGTAAAACGCATAAAAGTATTGTACATTAACTTTTTACGTTCTTTTTGTAAAGCAAAGTTGATTTTTTATGACTTATAGCACTTAGAAAACCTATATCGCTCTTGATACTTTTCACAAATGCATAGAGGAACGATATATCGCTCTTTGGCACTCAAAGGATTAAACCTTTTTATCGATTTAAAACTTCCTCTTAAAATTAGGACTGAGTTGCTTTTAATCTACGAATCTTGAATAATGCTGATTTTGTAAGATTTAATTACTCAGTTGATAAAAAAATATTTTTTTTATTTGAAAATAATTAATTATACTTTTTCTAAAAAAATAACTCCTACATCAGAATTAATCTGTTTATTTCATAAGGTAAACGTTTTTTTTAGATCGGTAATTAATAATCAGATAATTATAATTTTATTCAAAGTTTCCAATTATGATTACTTGTTGAAAAATATTTTATCTTAATATTTAATCATATATATTTAAGAATGAATTAAAACAGAAAACAAATAAAAATATACAAAACGATTATTATTCTTTATAGAACTTTAAAAAAGAAACTTTTTTTAAATGTAGTGTTTATAATTTTTTACCATGTTTACTTCACCCACTATGCCTCTAGCATTAAAAATATACAGCCTACATTCATGTTGTAAGTATTTCGTTCCGAAACAATAAAATTATTAGAACAATTAAAGAAACAAACATAGTTCAGCACTTAAAATCTTGAATGGGTATTTTACTCTCTGACCCTGACCGTCATATGTATATTACATACATATATGTGTACATGGATTACTTAACGCAATCCAAATGTCTTTCTTGCACCGATGCGAAATATTTACTTACTCTCGTGTAACGAATAAAGGTAGGCGTCGTCGACTCTTTCACACAGTTAATCACGAGTGAAGAGGTGTTCTAGTCATACGGATATATACAGTCGCGTGAACTTCCATGTCATTCTCTTTTCAGCCGTCTATTTAATGATCGCATTTTATTTCAACAGTAAATGTTCAATGGTCAGTAATTCACCGTTGACTGTTAACATCTTCGAATTTATATATTATACACGAAAACTCTTTATTCATTTAAAATAGAAATTGTTATTTAATGGTAATAACATTTAAAATACTTACTTGAAAGATATATCATTTGCAATTAAACGCCTCTTTTTCTATTTATCTAAAATTACTACTTTTATATTCTAATAATATCTTTGATTGCTCGTTAAGTCGTACGAACAAAGCTAATTGTATTTCATTGTCTTAATGTTGATACTAAACGTCTTTTTTCGATTTGTTTTACAAAATAATAGTAATAATTCTTTATTAAATACTTTTTTCGTCGTTAAATTATTTTTAACTAACATATTTTATTATCTTATACAATTTAAAAATTATACTATAGTTAATAACTTACAGTAATTTTAACTTTATATTAATATTTTAATTAATTAAAACCCACTGTTAATTATTTCATAAAATAGTATTCTCCTTAAATTTTTTTAATATACTTAAAATGTTGGATCATCTAAATGTGACGCCTAGATTTGTGTTTTATTAAAAATAAACTATACACATGTTTCCCTATACACATATTTCTTTTAATTAAAACATAAATATAGGTGTCATATTTAGATGACTATATTTTTCTAATAATTTGTAAGTTAATGTATATTTTTAAAAAAATCTAATCTTCCAAAATTCTTTTAGTATCAAAAAAAAAATAATATGTATTAAAATAAATTAATTTAAAATTTTTTTTATCCTTCAGTCTCATTTGGTGCATGCTATATATTACTTTTATAATATGCAATTACAGCAATGCTTCGCATAATCCGGCTTCGATTAGTCCGGTTTCACTATAGTCCTGTTTGAAATTTCCAAAAAAAAATTTTTTTACTTGAAAAAATCCTACTAAAAAGTTTTTCTTGAAAAAATCACAAAAAAATAATACATAAAATTCTTTTTATACGCAAATTTTCAAGTTTTCCCTTTATTATGAAAACATAATAAAAAAGAAAACCGAAATCGTATATGCACATTTTTGTGGTCTTTTTTCTTTTTCTATTATTTTTCGATTCGCAACTCTAGAGTAAAGTCGATTTTTTGATAATTAAATTTTAATAACCCATTTGAAAATGAATTTAAAATGTATTTAAAATAAATGTATAAACCCCTGATTTTGTTTCGTTGATACATACAAATATTTCAATATATTACCTTCGTTTTATTTACTAAAAACAGAAAAAAAAATTTGTTTGCAACCAATTAACGTTTTTTGTATATAGTTAATGTTTCGATTAGTCCAGTTTCAAATAGTTGTGCTAATCAGTAGAACCGATTAGCCGAACTATACGAGGTATTGCTGTATTTAAATCATATATAAACTCACATGAATTATTCATTTATATATGGCAAAAACTGTATTTCATTAAGATATTAAGTAATTCATCATTTTTTATTTCAACGCAAATACTTTTTAATAGAAATAAATCACTTACCATAACACTACAAAATTTTATAAAATATCTTAGTTTTGATTCATTTGTGTTAAAGCAAATTTTCTATAGTATCAGAACAAATAGAGACTTAAATATATATTTTTAGGAATTTCTATTAAGATACGTATAATTCTTTAACTCCTACTAATCCATAAATTCAAATTCGGCCTTGAAGCGAGTATTTTTAAATTTGAATATTTAATTTATAGGAACATGTTTAATATGATTTTATATTAACGAAACTGAAATGAAAAAAAATTAAAACTACATTAAATTTCATTTTTTGCAGCGTATTAAAAAAAATAATAAAATCTGAAATCCATACCATAAAACTTCACAATATTTCCATCTAGCAGATATCTATTGCTTATTCGAAATAGATATTTAATTAATTGAAACACGTGTAAAGAGTTAGTGACCCGAGAACTAGATTACCATCTGACGATAACCAGGATCAAATCCACAACCTACGAATTTATAGTCACCATAAATTCAAACACCCACTATAAATACATAACACTTAATTAAAGTATAAAATAGTTTTTTTCTCCCACGAAGTCAGATAGCCTTTTCACATATATCCTATATGTAACATGAACTTTGCAAATTCGTGTTTGTTGTTGTTATTGATCACAGAAACGCATAGATTGTTCCAAATTAGGAACTGCGACGTGTCAGATTACGCACGATAAAATAAACAAACGCTTTGAGTGCAACCAATGCGGCATTCATTTGCCCAATACAGCAGGTGTTGAAACGTTCTTTTGTACAGATAAGATCGGATTATTAACTGTATCGAATGCAAATATGAAACAAGTACCTGATATATACATACTTACATATATTCGTATACATATATATATATATATGTGTGTGTGTGTGTGTGTGTGTGTTTGTTATTCGTTTCTGATTTCTACAAGAAACTCTATCGTATTTCAGTAGCTTCATTTATCACATTGAAGTATACAAAATACTCTACTACAACACATTTTCAAACATAAGTTACACGAATTTTTTGTACATTTTTCGCTTATTTACATTTTCAGAGTTAGAATATGATATTCTAAAAATATACAGTATAAACAAAATCTCTAATAAATTTTAATTTCAAACGAATAATTAGACATTTCGTTTTCAAAAAATGCATATATATATATATATATATATATATATATATATATATATATATATATATATATATATACATGAATATCTCGCATTTATATTTTGTTCCACTGATTTACCGAACTATTTGAAACCGGACTAATCGAAACATTAACTAAATACAAAAAACGTTAATTGATTCCAAATAATTTTTTTCCCTGTTTTTCAGTAAATAAAACGAGGGTAATATATTCAAATGTTTGTATGTATCAACAGAACAAAATCAGAGGTTTATACATTCATTTTCAATTCAAATTTAATTATCAAAAAATCGACTTTACTCTAGAGCAGTGATGGCAAACCTTTTGAGCTCGACATGTCAAAATTTTGAAAAACTCTAACTTAACTCTGATGCTGTGTCACACACACACACATATATATATATATATATATATATATATATATATATATATATATATATATGTATGTATTTAAGATGTATATATATTCATAATTTTTGATATTTGAAACTATAATAAAAAAAAGATTTATATTTTTGATATTTATTTTATATATTTAAATGCCATTTAACAAAGATAAATCAACCAAAAAATATGTATAAAATGAACAAAAACAGAAAAACAATGTACATTTAGGAAAAAATAATAATAAAAACAATGATAATCAAATGGTACGAAAACTAGAAATTAGTGACTTTTTTGGTGCTGAAGTTTGTCTGCTAATTCTTCGATTGCAGATGCATTTCAAGGCCAAGCAAGCGCCACTAACTTCATCTGTTAGCCGGTTTCTTTTATTCATTTTAATATTATTTAATGCTAAGAACAGTCTCACAAAAATATGTTGATGAAAAAATTGTTGGCAAAGCCATTGCTAGATTTTTTATGTTGCTAAAAGTGTCAGGTAATCTGTTCCAAGCACTCAAAATTTCTTGTTCGTAGTTGCACTCTTCTTCATTATTCAAACGATTTCGTTCCAGATTTTCAAGTTTCGACCTTAAGTCGACAAACTCATGAATCCAAATGCTATTTGAATTATGGAATTTTTTGTCTCTGTCGATACGTGTCACCCAAAATGAGTTCGCGTGTCACCTCTGACACGCGTGTCATAGGTTCGCCATCACTGCTCTAGAGTTACGAATCGAAAACTAATAGAAATAGAAAAAATACCTCAAAACTAGAACTGCACATGTAACGCACATAATGTGCGTATGCGATATATATTTTTGGGGGGAAATTTCAAACCGTACTATAGTGAAACCGTTCTAATCGGAGCCGTACTGTGCGAAGTATTCCTGCATATATATATATATATATATATATATATATATATATATTTATATATGGATATATATATATATATATATATATATATATATATATATATATAGTTTTTTTAATAGTTTTTTATAGTTTTTTTATATATATATAGTTTTTTTAAATATGCACAAAATTTAATCTATTGACATTAAAACTACAAATAAAATCAAAATAAAACTTTATTAATATATTTTTAAAAAATGCTAAGACAGACCTCAGATTACAAAAACATAATAAAATAACAATTTTCGAAAAGTTTAGTGTGGCCATCTCTCCCAGAATGAATTGAAGTAAAAAAATACTTCAATTAGATATAATAATAGTATTTCAACGTATCTATTTGCAGCTAAATATATTCAATTAATTTAAATAGCATAAATTAAAGAATTATAAATGTTCTAGCAATGATATTAAGTTATATATAATAGTAAATATAATTAAAACTAGACATACGGATACATTCATTCCTAAAACAACATGAAACAATAATATATTATTCATGTGAGACATAGCGCGCAGGATATGCATTTTGCTAATTGTGAGCACATCATTAAAATAACATTACATGAAACTAGTAACAAAACAAATTTGTAAGTTTTGTTTAAGCTTCCTGCAAGAACTAACGAGTGACGTTAATAACAATAATAAAATAGTTAAGTTTATGCACGAAATCTATGTATGTATGTACATCTTAAGTACACACTGCATATATATATATATATATATATATATATATATATATATATATATATATATATATAATGTGTGTGTGTGTCTACATGTATCTGTAAATTTGTATTTTTGTTTGTGTGTATACATATGGGTGTGGACTTTTATGTCGTTCTACGTGTGTGTAAGTTAAAACACCTTCACATGTCACGTGCACTACCACTGAAACCGCATTCATGATGGTCGTAAACTACGTCGGTTGTTTTGCGACTTCAAACTCAACAGAAATAATACTAATGATATCGTAGTACGTGGTTCTTAGTTCTAATCGTACTTTGTTCGTTACCCAAGCGTGTAATACTGTGAATTTATATATATATATATATATATATATATATATATATATATATATATATATATATATCTAAAATATAAAATCTAAAAATAATATAAAACAGATGTATGAAAGATATTTATAATATTTTTGATGTTACTTAAAATATTATATGAAAAAATAATTGAATACATTTTGTAAAATTTTAATGCAACGTTTATTTTTTTTAATTCTTCATAATTCTTCTTTCGTAATGATATTCATTCCTTTTAATTCCGCTTACACAATGGTATTAACTTTTTGTATCATTAAAACAAGAAAAATAGCTTTTAATGATATAGTAATATAACAGTACAATTCTTCATTTAAAAAACAAGACATGATGTTAGCATTTTAACGTTGTTTGAAAAAATCATCACAAATTGTCTTTATAATTGGTTAATTATTCTTTTTGTTAGTACTTTTGTTGTAATTTCAATATACCATTAAATTCATTATTATTATAAATTTAATAAAATTGTTATAATGAAATATTATAATATTAATCATTTTTATTTGAATACAAAATATTGTTCATAATATAAAAAACTTAGCTTAATTATTTTTTTGAAAAATTATCATTTAGTTGAATTAAAAGTTTTATGTTGTTCAAGTTAGTAAAGATTTCCATTTATTTTTTTACTCTCATGCTTTGTAAAAAATCAGTCGAATGATTTGTAAATAAAAAATATTATTTTCGTATCATGGAAAGTCATCAATTTTTTTTGTGTGTAAAATCCAAATTGTATCTACTAATATAGAGATTTTTAAATAAACGTTTCAGAAGTTTAAATGAAAATAAAACAAAATGTCTTTAATTATTTAATATTTTTTTTATTTTTAAGCATATTCTATGGCATTAATAATGGAACACAATTTCACTCATATGACCACCATGTATTCGTTTAGTCCAATTTTTAATCACTCTTTCACATAACTGTGGTCCAATTTCATGAATTACACATTAAATATTTATTTTTAATTCTTCTGTTATTTGTGGTTTATCAGCATAAACCAATGATTTCACATAACTCCGCAGAAAATAATCCAATAGAGTTAGATCACATGATCTTTGTTCCTAATTGATGGGTCTATTTTGTGAAATAATAGACTCATTATAAGTCTATTGAAGTTTTTACAATTTCTAAGCGTTGTTGAAGTGTTAAATGTTCCATAATAATTTTCCAAACTATACTGAGTTGAAATGTCAAAATAAACTTAATAAAAATTTAAACATGACTGTCACCAACTGTTAAAGTTTTTACATTCTGATTGGAATCTAATGATTTAAAAATTTGAAAATAAGTTGAAATTTGTTTTCATTTTAACTATTTAAGCTGCTTTAAAAGAGAAATTCGTACAAAATAATTAATCGTCAAAAAATCTACATTGTATTTATATAGATTCTTTAATTTTTTTGTAAAATATTCCACATAATGTTCCACTATTTCAATTTTTCATAATAATTAAAGAAATATAATATGTTTCTATATAACTATTTTTATTTTCCAAACAGTTAATTGTTATCTAATTTTTTTCTTACAGCATTAAATTAGTTACCAATTTTTCAAATCACTACTTACATTCTATCAGTTTTTCTTCAACTGACTTGATCGATTTTTGAGTAAATGCTTTAGACGAATTCCCAATCGAATTCGTTCGTGCTTTCATAAATGAATGATCTAAACGTTCGAAAACGTGCTTGAAATCAATCACATTGTGTATTTGTGTCTATAAAATACTTAAAATCTTGTTGTTTTCATTTCTTAGATTACGTTTAACTAATTAGACGGAAAGTAACGTAAATTTATTTATAGAATATAAAATACAGAAATGCATTTTAATTTATTTTGAAATGAATTGATAAAATATAATAAAATAAAAAACTACGGTAGATAATTTCAATATTAATTGTTAAACCTTAACGATAATTGATTGAAATTACGCCTGAATACAAATCAATATAAAATCAAAGTTATAATTAAGCAGCAAATCCTTTATCAGTGCTACGCAACTTTTTATATTTTCATTATCACATCTATCTTTCTTCTATTTCAACCATAATACACACATTCACACACGTATATAGCTTCACTTTTAATGCGTAAACTGTGTTCACATCTAGACAGGGACAGTGTTCACACGATCGATCTGATAAACAGAATGGATCATTATATGTCACGGTAATTTTTCTCTTTCGTCCGTAAAAGAAGAACTGTGTACAAGTACACACTCGAGCATACTTTTTTTATGCATTTACAAAAAAATCCACAGTCTGCGATGCACAAAGAATATAATGTTGAAGAATGGTTGCAACTAACTCTGTTGATAATACTTGACACGGAATTCAAAAGGATTTCATGTAATCCCTGAATACGTCATTGAAGACGAAAATACGTTATAATTCATTTTTTGTATCTTTTTTTTGGTGTTAGGTTCCGCGTTAAGAGGATTTTGTTGTGACATTAATGTCTGCTTTCATATTTACTAAAGACAGTGTACGTATTAAGTTCGTGAATATATAAATGTATAAATAATGTTATATAATTTGTTTATTATATGAAATACTTAAATGTTTGTGCAACGATTTAGTATATTTTTTATGAAAAACATATAAATATTTAATGAGTTTTATTTGTTAACAAAAAATACACTGAATAAATTTGATCATATTTATTATTGACTGTTATTTTGTTTGCAATTTGATAACAATTTTATTCATTGTCAGATTTATTTGTCCATTCAACTCTGTATTGATTTTATAATTTATACGTTTCAATAAATTTTAAATTATATTTATAAAAATAATTTTTAAAAAATGAATCTTTTTACATTATCATTATTTTCATTTTTTCAGTTTTTAATCAATAAATTATTAATAAAAAAAATACTAAAATTTATTTATAAAAGCAATAAACTATACAACACGGATACAATCTCAGAACAATAAAATTATTCTTAATATAATTCCAAACATGTATCAAAGCTGACACGCACTATAATCCAACGTTTGCAAGATAAGTAATAGATAATGTCTGATTTTTATTAAGCAAAGAATTCAATGGCATTCCTTAGAAAAAAGCAAATTACCTGGAACTGATAGACTTCCAAAGTACTTTTTCAAGGACACATTCATAAATATAAATACTAATAGCAATTTAAAAAATTAACACATTGTCAAATAAAAATATTATTACTCGCGACAAATGACAATTGTAATTACAAATAGTTTCAATACATTATTTATTTAGATATTTAAGAATTGAAATCATTATAAGAAGATTGTTAAGATAATTAAGTAGTAACATATGTTATGACCTATAACACATTTCGACATTTAATCTTTAAATAATATTCAATTAATATCACTCATTACTTACTTTAAAATCTCATTACAGATTAACAATCGAAACAATCTATAAAATTCATATATTGAAATGTTTATTTTAAGTTAGTAGATTAATTTCGAAACAATTTACATTTTAAATAAAATAAACTAGTGACCTAATTAGATTTGTTCGATTTTTTTACTTTAACTAAAAAGTTAATTAATGATACTTATTTCAATATTACATTTTATGTATTATATATTAGTCTTTTAAACTATTTGAGGTCAATATTTAAAAATTAAATGCATGAAAAGACAAATAGAATATATATACATATATATGAAGAAGATGGCTATTAATATTCATTTCAAATATAATTAATCATTTCTATAATAGATATTCACTGAAGAATTTCAAATATTACTTATTATAATTTATTAAAATGAATCATCAATTTGATAGAATTTTTTAATTTTATTTTTGTAATAAACATTTTACAATCTATACATTCTCAATTATAAATGATTTTAATATATTTTTGTCTTGAAAAAATTAAAAATTATAATAAATAAAAATTTATACTCACATAAATGATACATAATGATGATGTAAAATAAAAATCTATCAAATTTGGTTTAAATTCAATTATTTATTAATAAATTCTTTAATACTTTAATTAACTATATATTTTTATTTTACAGATTTCGTTTTTGGCATTTTGGCGAATGGAAAGAAATATTAGTTGATGATCGCCTACCAACATTTCGTGGTAGATTAGTCCATCTTCATTGTACAAACGCTACAGAATTTTGGGCAGCATTGTTAGAAAAAGCATACGCAAAGTATGTAAAAATAAATAAAATACTATACAAGTTATATTTGTATCCCATATAAATCAAATATAATTAAAAATATTCACTTAATACTATTGTTTAGATTATATGGTAGTTACGAAAATCTCAGTAACGGCTCAACAACTCGTGCGTTACAAGATCTGACAGGAGGGATTGTTCAAAGTTTCGGTTTATCTCATCAGGATCGATACCTCACATTTCAAGTGTTAAATAGTGCAGTACCACGTTCTAGTTTATTAATAGCAACAATAACTCCGGTAAGTCTGAATTAATTCATTCAAATATAGTTGTACAATCTAAAAAATCTACTTATTTCATGTTGTATATTTAACTTTAAATAATTTATTTATATTTTTTATTTTACATTTCAATAAAGTACAAAAATAAATTTGTATTTATAAATTATACGAATAAAAGAAATAACTACAAATCGATACAAACTTTTATATAAATTCATATCGATTAATTTTTTATTTTATATATATAAAGAGAAAAAGAGACAAATATTTCACACAGATTTACACAAAAATATTTATTCATTAATATTTAATATAAATAAATTATAGGCGAATATATTTCCTTATTATTTCTTGGTATTTTTTAAATTATAATATATATATATATATATATATATATATATATATATATATATATATATTTAAAAATTCATTTTGAAATAAAGACTATTTTACCTAATACAAATAATATAATTTTATTATTTTAATAACACACTACTAAAATATATTTTATTACCAAATATTCCTTTTTTTGAAAAACCGCATTTCCATATAAATAATTCTATAAAAAAAAGATATTCCATCTGTTATTATTTAAACGTTTTTTTTTCTTTCTCTAGTATATTTAATTAATAATCTGCTTGTTTTATGAACACTAATCATTTTTTTATTTTCGACCTTTAAATAAATATTGTTTATTTGTTAATTAAAAATCCATTAGCTTTTATTAGTTTTTTGAGAAATAAATTTCATATAAAGTGAACGATAGATTATATTTATATTTCCTGCTATTATTAATATATTCGTATTTAAGAAATAATAATTTTAGCACGAAAGGTCTTAAAATATATTAATGTCATTAATTGGTTGTTGAAAGGATATATAGAATGTATAAACAAATATTTCGTTATTTGTTCGTTAATTATTGAAGAAATTATTTTACAATTCGAGGTTATTAATAAAGTAAAAGTAATTTATAATAAAAATATATTTAATAATGAATAAAATCTATATAACTTTACATTTATTTCTTTAAATTACAAAATACTTACTTTAACTTTTTAATGTACATATTTCATATATGAATGTTTGGTTGCAGGTAATTATCACTAAAATTATATGAATTTTTAAATTTTCATAACTATTGTACATTATATTATAATAATAAAATAAGAAGAAAAGTAAAATTTAATTATCTATTTGATAATTTTAAACAATTTTCATTTATTAATGATTTTTTCTTAATTATTCTTTATTATTTTCGTACAGATAAAATTTTTATTAAATATATTGTTTTTATTATAACGATTTCCATCTTTATCAAACCTCTTTCTATCCACTACTAGATGAAATCTTTTCCCTAAATTTGACCTATCCAATGCCTTTTTTCCATTCCAACGAATTTCAATATATCTCTGTCTTCTTCTCCTGAGTCCTCTCTTATTTCTAGATTCCCAATCAATAACTTCCTTTGCCCATCGGTGTTTTTTTCTTGCTATATGACCAACCCATTTTCATTTTAAATTTTTCACTTTTACCATAACTTTTATTTTCTTTCTAATTCTTCTCTTCATATCTTTTCGTGTTATTCCCAAAATACATCTTTCTTTTTTTATATATTATTCTGGCATTCAATATGTATGTTTCAATGCTATAGGTTAATACAGATAAATTGCATTGATCAAAAACTTTTTAAACATAGAAGAATATCCGACTCCATAATATGCAACTGTCTTCCAGACTTATATCATTCCATTTTTACTCTTCTGTTTACTTCATCATACATGTTTATTTAGTGTTAATGAGTTGTCCTATATGTACATAATTTTCAACTTCTTTTATTTCTTTTCCTTTTAGTATGATTTTTCTTTTATTTAAAAATTCCTTGAACATTTATTTTATCTTGTCGAGGATTATCATATGATCTATATTTTAATTTTTTAACCCATTTCTTCTGTTCTTTTTTCGAGTTCATCCGGACTTGTTGAAAAAATAATAATGATGTCAGCAAGTTTTTAATGCCTAAGCAACTTTCTATTATTTTTATTCCTTCAGATTCTCAGTTTAGTTTTTTAAATACTTCTTCTATTGTATATGTAAATTTTTTAGATAATATCGTATTACCTTATCTCACTTCTTTCATAATTTCACAATTTTTCATTTATTTGTACGGAGGATATAACATTTCCATAAATATTTTTTAATAGTTCAATATATGCCTCTTCAATTTCTCGATTCCTCAATTTATTTAATATCGTTAACGTATTGACTGAGTCAAAGATTTTTTTCATAATCTGTAAATCCAAGTCAGAGTGGTATTTGATACTCGTTGCATCAACTGATAACTTCTCTTACTACTTAAACGTGATCCATTATACTAAATCCACTTCGAAATCCGGCTTATTCTCATGTCTGTAAGAAACACAGTTGACTTTGTAGGCATCTTGAAATAATTTTATTTATCATCGGAAATAAACTAATCGATAGATAATTGTTCAAGTTTTCCTTATCCCTTTTTTATGAATAAGAATTAATATAGTTTAATTCCGTTCATTTGATATTGTTCTCTTTTCTAAACATCGAATGATATTCTTATACGTAATTAATTATTATTGATTTATAATTATTATTATTTGCCGATATTAATGTTTTTATTACCTACTATTTTTATTTTCAATATATTTTTAAAAAACGTTATCAACATAATGAATTATTCCTCAACAAATTATTAAAAACATTGTAAAATTTATATTTTTTGTTTGTTTATTCTTTTGGGTTTCCGCTAAAATTTAAATATAACTTTCATCAACTGAATTTTACAATTAATTTATTATATATATATATATATATATATATATATATATATATATATATATTATAGGAAGTACTTGTTAATTCGGAACGATATAGTGAACATACCATTATACTAAATAGAAATTTTTGAGACTCCAACGTACATAATTGAATAAACTAAAATATTCATACAATATGGTTTTAAATTCCAGAATATATGTACGTACTAACAACAACTATTTACAATTCTAAAGATTACATCTTCTCAAATAATAAACAATATACTCTCTGTTCTAGTGTCAAATAAATACAAGAAATTATTGTATATACAAGTTCTCTTGTCTTTGTTTTCATTTAACTGCTATATTTCACAATTTTGCATATAGTTAGTGAAAAAAGTAATATTTAATTTAATTATTCTGTTGTCTATAGTTATTAAATCCCTACATTAAACTGTAAAATTGTTCATAATTCAAATAATTTATTTGTATACGCAGATTAAAAAATATATAAATAAATATATCAGTAGAAACCGATAATAAGTAAAACACAAAATAAATGTGCAGTATTTAAAAATACCTCATAAAGATTGTTTATTAATTAGATTTTGTCTCTTTTATCAAAATAGTATTCAATGTAAAAATGAGCAAAAAATAATTTCTATTGTATTTATTATAATATTTTAAATTAGAAATTAAATACAGAACTAATTGTAAAATTTATCTTAATTAGCCTCAATACTCTTTATATATATATATATATATATATATATATATATATATATATATATATATATATATATATATATATAGTCGACTATAGCAAATCCGGCATAGTTGAACCCTTTGGAGTATTAAATTGGTTAGTTTGCCGGATCACCGGTGGTTGCATTAAACCATATAGTTTATCCAACAATAAACCTAAAATTTTCAAAAATAAATAGCGTATAATAAATTCAGATAATAGCCCAATGACCATGTGTTTATTTAACCTTTTTCACTGTTGTAAACAATATTTAAAAAATACAGTTATAAAACATGTACATGATACTACTATATGGATAAAAATGTATAAAATCAAATCACACTATAATAACATAGAAATAAGAAACACCATGTGCAGATATTCAATCTATCTCAAATAGACCTCACAAACTGTTAAAATTTCATATACTTTTGACCGAAAAGAAATATGTAATGGAAATATATCAGTTTAGTTTTTTTTTTTTTCAAAAAAATAGATACGAACTATGTAATTACTTGAACTATGTTGTCAAAAGAATAAATAACATTTTTTTCATTAAAAGTAACAGAATTTCTAAATAAAAACAAATACAAATACGCTCACATGTCCGTAATAAGATTTAAAAAAAGAGTCAATCACTATTGGAGATAAGAAAATACACAAGAAATTACACTCGAAAAAACTATGTCCAATTAGCGATATACCTAATTATCAATGAACAAATTAGTGATGATAAAGTATATATATATATATATATATATATATATATATATATATATATATATATATATATATATATGATCATCCAAATGTGACGCCTAGATTTATATTTTATTAAAAATAAACATGTTTATAGGGCGGTGTATAGAGAAACATGAGTATAGTTTCTTTTATTTCTTTTTAATAAAACACAAATCTAGGCGTCACATGTGGATGAACCTATATAAGTGAAGAAAGAAGTATATATAAACGTATATTGAGCTTGTCGGAAAGTTCTATCACTTGTTGTATGCAATTTCCCTATCATAATATTTTCAAGAAAAAAAATTAAATATTACTTATAGATATATTAGTGGATCATTCCTATTATATATCCTTGTATTACAATTTAAAAAAAAGTTCAGTTTAGTATAGTTGAAAATAATCTAATTGAAAAAAATGTCATTTTTCAATCTGACAACAAAAAATCACATATCACAAAAATGACTACAAGAATTATGTATATTAAATTGGAAAGTTTTAAGTCATTTATAATATTTACTAGATATTGCACTTTTACATTGATGTGTGATATTGGAATATTGTGAAAAATTTTCGATAAAATATGCTTATGAACAATGATTATGAAATCCATAAAACAGTTAAAGAATTTTTTACTTTTAATAATTTTATATAATAAATCGAACAATTCTTTGTTAGAAATCAAATACCTAATTTTCAACTTAAAAATATTTGATTATAATTGGTGATGATTATAATT
>CP092092.1:11862500-11912500 GCA_029203775.1 Neoneuromus ignobilis
TGCCTTGATGTAAATATGATTCGGCTAACTTTAAAACTACAAAATCCGCCCAAAAGTGTTGAAGTTAGCGTTTCATCTTTACCCAGATTAGGGAAACCATTTTTTTAGATATTTTGAATTTACATCTACTGCCAACCAAAACTTTATGCCAAATTTACGTAGCTTATTTGGCATATATTGCGTGAATCTGCATCGGACTTTTGTAGGGAACAGTTGCTCGTCTATTGAAATATTTTCGTGAGGTTTATAACAGGATTGACTATTATGTATAAATTTATTCCATATTTTAGATATCAATGCAAATATATCTGTACGTAAACGTTCGGATCGTTCTGTTCTTTTATCAAATCATATGAATCGAAGAATTTGCGTAAATTGATCTCTAGGCATTGTGCTCGAGAAGAAAGCGGGTCCCCATTTCTTCGACCATAAATAAAAATCTTTCAGTGACTTCATATGCTTCCCGAACATACCAAATTACCTTTTCTATATCAGATCAAGGTTTCCCAACTAGCATTAATGGTTATTTTACGATTGTGTCAAATTGACGCGTATCGTAAAGATAGGTATACCACATACATAATTTCTAAATTAGACAGTTTTGAAGAAAATTAATTTCCCTATTTTATTTGTCTCGTTAAATGAATAAAAGTCAGTACAAGTGGTAGAAGAAAAATGTAAACGGTTTCTGTAAATTCCCTCATGAAATTCGAAATGTGTCAAAATGACGCGTCCCGTAAATCTAGTGTTAAATCAATTAAATTATATAAATTATGTTTTGTACTTAAATACGATACATATGTTAACGATTGCAAGTCCGATAATAGTAGTCCAATTTTAAAATGACCTTCACTTTATTATTCCCTTTTCTTAACGTTCACTTAAGACAATTCTTTGGAAATATTGGAATAAAAAGCACTCCAAACGAGAACATTTCTATCAAGAATTTAACTTTCAGCGACTTTATAATTTTCTAATTTAATTTTTATTATTCAATGAATTTTAACAAATATAACTGTCAATTTAAAAAAACAAAAAATATAATTACTATTACTAACAAGCTATTCATTTTATTTTTTTCAAATAGATAATAAATAACATTTAGTAAATTAGTGTTTATCACCAAATATAATTACTTTACATTATTTTAATCACAATTAAAAAATTTAATATATATATATATAAGGTTTTCCAATCAAAATATCAAAACTTTGACAGTTGGTGGCAGCCATGTTTGATTTTTTAAGCTCATTTTGACATTTCAATTCAGTATAGTTTGGTAATTATCATGGAATATTTAACACTTCAACAACGCTTAGAATTTGTAAAACTTCAATAGACTTATTGAAACAAAAGTTTAATGAGTCCATTATTTCACGAAATGAACCAAATTGGCCACCAAGATCATACAATCTAGCTCCATTAGATTATTTTCCATGGTGTTATGTGAAATCATTAGTTTATGCTGATAAACCACGAACAATAGAAATAAAAATAAACATTGAACATGCAATTCATGAAATTGGGCCACAATTATGTAAAAGACTGACTAAAAATTTGACCAAACGCATGCACTATATCAAGCGAAGTCATGGTGGTCATATGAATAAAATTGTGTTCCATCATTAATTCCATAGGATATACTTAAAAAATAATTAATTAAATAAATACTTTCTATTTTATTTCCATTTAAACTTCTAAAACGCTTATTGGAAAACTCTATATGTAATAACAGCATTTATACATTAGATCTATCAAAAAAATATGTCCGTTTTTTAAGTAAAAGAAATTAAAAAAATTTATACTGTTTATTAACATTTAATTAATAATGTAATTTCTATTAATATTAAAAGAATAACTTAATTAATTAATAATAACTACTTCCCACCTTGATAGAAAATTGTTCGTCCTTGGAAGTTGAAAACTCATTCAATTCCTTTTTTTATATCTCCAATTTCATTTAAAAAAATTTTTAGAGCCAAAAATTTGTTCGAGAGATGTTATATCTGATGTTATAATAAGTACAATGTCGATTTTTCAACATATTTTTTAAATTTTCATACCTTTATGTTTTAATTAAATAATCCTATCTCATATAACCAAACTATTCAAATTAAGCTTTTTTTAATTTTCTATTTGATCAATTGTGTGAATACTGAAATTCAATAATTGACAAATTAATAATTTATTTATTCTTTGAAATCCTTAAAACGGCTCTGTGTAATCTTCATAATATCTTGTCTATTTTGTTTTAGAAATGTGCGAGTTTTCGTAGTTAACATTCGTGACTATTGTAATTATAATAGAATCTCGTTTTCAACGATCCTCATATTATGGTCTGCAGCTTCCACTATAAGCGCCTTTAATACTTGCATGTAGGCGGTTTAATTATATTAGCAAACTGAACGGATTTAATCTAATACACGTTATTGTTTTAATCATTATGGAGTTTTTAGTTGAATTTTTCCGTAAATATATATATATATATATATATATATATATATATATATATATATATATAATATTATCATTTTTATTCAAAAAAATTTAGAATAAAAATGATATATTTTTTATTAATTAACCAATTTTGTTAATTCAATTTTTTTATCTGATCTTTATGTATAATTAATAAAATATATAAACTACAAAGAATACAAATTAATATTTAAAAATATTAATCATACAAATACACTTCTTAGGAAAAAGACAGCAAACGACAATTAAGGTTAAGAAACGGCTTATTAACACAACATGCGTACAGCGTAACGGGTTTGGCACGCGTGCGTGGAGGAATCACAACCGGAAATGGAACTATCAATACATCCGGAGAAACACCACTAGTAAGACTTCGTAATCCGTGGGGACGAGGAGAATGGACTGGCGCATGGAGTGAACGTTCTTGGGAATGGGATGGACTAAGTCAACGGGATAAAGATCTTCTCAGTGTGCGGGTTACAAATGATGGAGAATTCTGGTGAGTAATTTTATTCTTATCTTATATATATATATATATATATATATATATATAAATAAATAAATAAATAAATAAATAAATAAATAATATCAACATCATCAAAATCATTGGCTCCACAGATTATTCCAGTCCCTGGCCTCCTGAAATTTTCCTCGCCATGTTTTTCTATTAGATATTTCCTTTCGCAAGTTGGTCCTAAAGAGCACTTTCGCACCATTCTCTATGTTATCCTTCTATCTTGTCTTTGGCCTTCCTTTTAGTCTTGTTCCCTCTGGTGTTCTTTCGTACACTTTTTAGCTGTTCTCGTTTCTATATATATATATATATATATATATATATATATATATATATATATATATATATATATATATAAATCTTCTATTTGCAGGATGTCGTTCGAGGATTTCGCACGACATTTCACGCAATTAGATTTAGTACACATTGGACCTGATGACTGGATGTCAGAACCTGCATTACATTCCAAACAACCATGGCGAGCTGTTTTAGCAAGAAGAAGATGGCGTGGAGGTTATAATGCTGGTGGTGGACCTCAATACACAGGTATAAATAAATATACTTATTATTTTCGAAAATATGAAAAATAAAAAAAACGATCAAATATTTTTTTAATAAAATTAAATATTTTAAATAATTATAAAACACCTGTTCAAAATTGTAATACTGGTGGCAGGGATGTTAATTTAAAAAATAGTCTAAAAATATTTATTAATCATAAATTAAATAATCTGTGTATAATTTTAACTTTTTTTAAAAAAGGTAATTTTAATAATTGAGATTTGTTTATAATATTCTAGAAACGACAGCTATGAATCCTCAGTTCCATGTGCAAATACCACGATCATCATCGAATAAATGCCATGTTGTAGTATCAGTAACACAACATTACGAAACGCACCCTCTCGATTCTAAGAAGAAGAAACCTCTATTTGCAATTGGTTTTGCTGTATATGAAGTACCTCATTCCATGCCTAGGTTAACTCCGCAATTTGTCTCTGAACAAGTTAGTAGAATTTAATTTAATTTCAACTCTACACAAATTTAATAACTAATCATGTCTCGTAAAGTAAAGTTCATTTATTTTATCGAATTTAACATCAATTTACTTCATGTTGTTGTTATTATTGATTTATATTCATTAAAAACAATATTTATTAAAAAGATTTCATTTTTCTATAATACAATAACAATTTTCCTTCATTGAATATAACATTAAACATTTTAAAAAATAAATTATTACCAATAATATTTATTTCCATTCCCTTGTTTTTTAGAAACCATTAGACGTGACAAATCATTCTATTGCAAGAGAAGTAGTCACATTCTTTACACTCCCTCCTGGAGATTATATTGTTGTACCTCAAACAAATATTCCGAATTTGGATGGGAAATTTTTACTTCGTATTTTTACTGACGAGCAAAGTAACATTTGGTAAATACGTAAAATATATTTAGTCGTTTTATTTTCTGTACTTAAGTAACGATTTAATTTTTTATATTTTTAGGGAAGTTAATGAAGATAATATGGTTATTAGAAATATCTCTATGGAATTTTTAGAAGATACCTCTCCAGTTATGGTAATTGTACATGTATTATAAATATCCATTTTTACTTTTTAATAACAACGTTTTAAAAAATATGTTATTTATTTAATATTTATATAAATAATTATAATTTAAAAATATAAAATATTTCATAACTTTTTTTCACACTACATCATTTCACTTTAATACAAATAAAGTATTTCTCATTTCGATTATCCTTTTTACATTTAATAAATCATTTCCAAATTTTGAAAATCATATCAATATTGAAAAAGTTATTCATTATAAAATCTTTTTAAAATTCATCGCTCTAACAAAAATTGCATAGACATTTAAATGTCCATTAACAAATAATCAATAAGTAAATATTGAACACTTTTATAAACTGTTATAGTGTTAGAATCTATGATTCATTTATGTTAATAAATACTTTTTTACAGCCTGATGGAAAATCAATATTAACAAAACTCGTAACGAAATATCCGGTAGAAATAGACGCAGCACAACTACAAAAGATTTTAAAAACGCATTGGAAAACCTGTCTTTCAGAAAAGCCTAGCTTAGAATTATGTAAAAGTTTAATTATGCTCAGAGATCATAATATAAGTGGAAGAATCAGTTTGGTTGATATACCTGTTCTTATGCACATTTTACAGTTTTGGAGGGTAAGAAATTATAAATGCTAAAAATATATTGAAAAATTATAAATTAATTTAAAAAATATTAATTCAATTTGAACAATTTTTTTTGTAAGAAATATTTTTAAAAACACTTTTATAAATTAAAAAATAAAAATATTTAACAAACTCCTATATTATCTTAAATTATTATATATAAAATTGTTTTAATTGCACGTATAGATGGCTTTTCAAAAATTCGAAAGAAATAGCGGTGGTGGAAAAACGTCGAGTTATAGTTTAAGAGGATTATTGTGGGCTGCAGGAGTAACAGTCAGTAATAAAGTTCTTGAATGTTTAGTTTTGAGATTTTCTAAACAGAGAGTACTCACAGCTGAACGTTATATTATGGCTATTGTTAGACTTCATTTAGCACACGGTAATATTTATTTATTTTTGTATATATATGTATGCAAGAAACCAATTTGATTCTTATTTTTTCAGAGAGATACCATAGTCTAGATACAAAAATGAAAGGAAATCCCATTTCATTAGAAGAGGTAAGCAATATTGAAAATAACTATCAGCTTAAATATTTCATTACAAACAATATTAAAAAAATAATTTAAAACACCGTCGTAAAACCAATAAATCTAATAAATGTAACAATATACTATAAAAATTTTATATATTGAATCAGTTAAAACATGTAAAAAATTATTGATTTTAGTGTTACAAACATTTTTTTTTAATTTTTGTAAAAATTTAATACCTTAGGTAATCAAGAAAATCTTATCACTTTTGGGATTAAAATAAGATCACTTATATTTTTTAATTAAAATAACTCTATTTGTCAATATATACACATTTATATTTAACTAACCTTTTCGCAACAAAAAGATAATTTATCAATTCAATTTTTTGAAATTCATAATTTTTATTTTTAAAAAATTGAAAAACTTTTGCTTTTAACTTTGTCAGTATTAAATTCTTTATCACACATATGATTATCCAGAGCCAAAAATAAGTACAAATCTGATAGTGATATGTCAGATAAATAAAGGAGATGATGGAGAATTTCCCATCCTAAATTCATTATTTTTCTCTCATCATTTTCGCAATATGTGACAGAACATTATTAAAAATAAATAAAACTCTTTAACGATTTATCAATGCTGGTTGTCTGTGCTATAATGGATTATGCATTCTTTGCATCTGTTCACTGTAAATATTCGCTATGAGGATTTAACCAACTTTATATTCATAATGAATAATTCCTATTGAAATCCACCAAACATAAAAAAGAATTTTTCTTGGAGTTAATTTTGCCTTAGGTCTTTGTAGCAAAGAATCATTTAATGATAGCCAGTGATAAATACGTTTGTAGTACAAATAAAAAATCAATTCTTCATTAAGAACCAAATTTAATTCAAGAAATTTTACGATTTTTTCCGTGATTAAAAGAATCGCAGATGTACAGATGAGGTTTTGTAATATGTTATCGAAAGTTAAAGCTTATGAAACTCATTTACTTAATTTCCACCTCTTTCCTATTTTATGCAAATAATCCTATACTATTTTATTACTTACTTTGAACTCATCAGTAAACTATTAACACATTAAATTCTAATTTGTTTCAATCATTGTTTGCAATTCGTCGATATTTACATTTAGTCTACCCGATCTGGCTTCATCTTCTAATGATTCATTCTCTGAAGCAAAATTTGTTATTGATGACTGTTATTAATGTAACTTCCCTTTCTCAAATACGACACAATTTTTTTAGGCGGTACAAATACACATATTATATTATTTTCCACAAACATTTTGAAGGGTTGAAATTATATTTAAAATTAAAGTGAACTAATAAAAGTTAGGTACTTTGCTACTCAGTTAATGTGAGCAGCATAAGCATACAATACCTAAACAATTTTTGGAATTATGATACAAACAAAAATGATAGAACTTTCTTGGTTACCTAACATAAATTTAATTTGACCTTTTATTGTGACTTTTATTTAATATAAAAAACAACATTACTTTCAAAAGAGCCATACCTTTTCTAGATAAAAAAGTATATTTTTATACAAATATTATAAAAATATTTAAGAAACAGAAAAAAACGTTGTGTAATCTTTAATTATATGAATAAATGTGATCAAATATAACTAATTAATAATTAAAAAAATATTGATAGAAAAATAATTTGGCAGTAACAAAAGTATACTTATTTTCAAACCCCATTTTTTTGAAAATGTTGACATTTTATCGAAATACATATTGACTTTTGTTGTTATAAACAAATCAAGTAAACAATAAGTCATTATTTAACACGATATAATTTCTTGTGGAGTTAAGGTTAATAATTCATTTGTAACAAAACACTTATTTCAATTGAAAATTACTCATAACACGAAAATATTTATTTGGAAAAATAAACATATAGAGAACTTGATAACATATAAAAAATTACATATAAAAATGTCGATTTAATTATAAGCGCGAATCAATATTAATTTAAAGAATGTATAAAATAAGGCAGGTTAGCAAATAACAAATTAAATACAAATACAAAACAGGTTAATTAATTAAATGTAATTTAAATACCTAATAAAAATTAAATTTATAAAAAACAACATTTTATTCTAGATGATCCTGATGACTATTTACTCATGACATCTTTATCCAATACATCGATACAACGAAATTTCTGTGTTCAACTAATAATTCTACTCTATGCCAAAGAAGAAAGAGGATAAACATAATTTAGTCATTGTACCCTTACTAGTATTTTATTTTATAAAAGAAACATTTTAAGTTGAAAAAATGAATGTAATACTGTACATATGTATTTATGGTTTAGAAAAATTATGTTACTTGAATGTATTATATAACTTATTCATTCTAGTGCTTATAAGTGTATAGTCTTCTAACAGCATTTGAATAAAATGCATTCGTTATATTACTAATATTTAAACATTATTAAATATAGTTAATGTTATAGTAGCTGAAATATCAGTGTTTTAGTGAGACTTTATAGAAACAAAATAGAAGAGTATCACTCGTTCGAAAATAATAAAATTGTAAGTACATTTTTAAACTTTTTTTTGTTTTATTTCATATTATTAAATGAATATACATATACGAAATATCTGTGTTTTAAAATATAATACATTTAATGGAATTTAATACCAAATTTATTTGATACATGTAAAAAAATGACACTAGATTTATTTGATAAATTAGTCAATGAAATCACTTAAAAAAATTAAATTCGTTAAATATGTTAATATATTTTTAGGCATTATAAAAATCGCCTATATATTCCCATATTATTAAATATATGTAGGTATAAACATATAAATAACAGGCATCATTTTTTGTATTAATGCTCTTACAAAATTGAATTAAAATCAATCGTTGCCATTTCTTATCAGATTTATATAAAAAATCATGTATTTTATAAATTAACATAACATTTATTTAGAATTAAGGCAAGTGAAATTTTATAACCTTAAATATTTACATTTATTCAACATATAAGAAATTTGTGAAAATATATATCTATATATAATAAACTAAAACTATTCACAATTAAAATTAATAAAATATTATACTTAGACATTTCCTCAATTTAACCATTTTCGAACAATTAGTTCTATTTCTCTAAAACTATGATTGAACTTTCTCATTACATTGTATAATACATTCATAAATTATATATAATATTATTTTCTCAAATACAGATTTCTTTAAAAATAAACAAAAAATTAATATTTTTCATTGTATTAATCAAATAATTGAAATTTCGTTTAATTTTAAATATATGCGTTATATAATTTAAACGTCTACAATTATATAATAAAATGTTTACATCAAATAATACTGCTTATTTATTCACCAGAGAAGAAAATTATGATTTCATTCTAAATCAGTTTTATTACAAAACAACTCAAGTGCATTTACTTACGAAATTGTTTATACAGTTGTTCTTACTAAATAAATAAAATTGTTGGGACGGCAATATATATTAAATTGTTACTTTAAATTTTAAATATAATATAATATATATATATATATATATATATATATATGTACATCAGTCCTTCTCAATCCACTGCTAGATGAAGGTTTCTTAAAGTTTTCAACTTCAACCGATTCAAATACCTTCGTTTTGTAATCCATTCCAACGAATTTTATTATATATCTGTTTCATCTATCTACCAATCTCTTTCTGAATCTTTTTATGTATCAATAACTTCCGTTGGAAAATTAGAGATAAATTCTAATAAATAATTTTATTTGCTCGCTAATTACTATTTTTCTAATTAAAAAGATCACGAAATAAATATTTTAATAATCAAATAAAAAAAATATTAAAAAAATATTTGATTAATACAATATTTCGAATAATTAAGCTATTTACATTGATTATAAATTACATTCAATTAATGATATTTACCTAATGCCGTATATGATTATTCAAAACAATTAATTGTGTAATATTCGCATTGATTACAATAATATTAATGTAAATATGTTATGAATATATAAAATAATCATACGTTACATTAATCAAATCACTACTAAATTATTTAATATAGAAGCTACTATAATCTATTAATATCACATAAAAATGTATACTCAGATTATTTAAAATCATTACTAAATATACACCTGTATCATCTAAGTAACAAAAACATTATTTGTATATTACATTTATTTCATTGACAAGTATTGACTGATAAATATATAAAACATATATGTATAAACTATTGTATGATGACATGTTTTCATGTAACTGTTCATGTGAATTATCATGTATTAAAATTTATATCGGTATTAAATTATTTATGAGTATATACATATGTAAAATATTTGCATTATTAATAAATATTTCGTTATAAACATGTTTTTCGCCTCTCTTATATTATAGAATTATCTGACATAAATATGATTAAACAGAACTTGTAGAAATCGTTTCGAATATTATATTAAATAATTTATTCCTTTTGTAAATATTACAAGTGAAATCGTAATAATTTTTCTTGGAAAGGAATTATATCGTATCATCATTTAACAGTAGCTTATAATGGAAAGCAATTAGAAACCGTGAATTCGACTAGGAATTGTGGATTGTGACATCAATTTTAATTATTAAAAAAATTAATTTAACTTCGTTTATAGATACATATTAAATTTTCGAATCAGAATTAAATACTACTTGAACTCAAGTATCTGTTTAATACTTCTTGTAATTAATGTTCTGTTGCATTACAAAATTATATCAACAGTAATATTTTTCTGAAAAATAAATATTTATTATAATACACTTATTTTAAAACTGATAATATATATGTTAGTTTATTTTTGTTTTAATTTTTATTAGTAAAAAAATATAATATGAATACAACAAATAAAATAAATCACAGGTAAAGAAAACGCGTATTTAATTCAAAACAAATACTATTTTATTTTATTACGAATAAAAATTATCACAATTATTTTGTTAAAATCTTGTAACCTCATTATCTTTTTTGAGTAACGTATTCCTTAATTTATCCCAAAATACTTTTTGTTTCTTTGGATCAGGATCCCATTGTAAATAAATACGAGTTTTCAGTAAATACTTTAATGTTGGTGTCAAATGATTAGCACATACGGCACCCAATCGAATCATAATTAACGAATCTTGTTCGACATTTTCATCATCCATAAAAAGACGATGGTTTTCAGCTAACTGTGTTTCCCAACGACACCACTGTGATCTTGCAAACGCGTCACTTATTATTAAAATTGTTTTTCTGCTCATTGCAACACTTTCCAAAACAGATTCAGATATAACAGTACCAATTTGAAAATCACGTTCGTACACGCACAGTTTGAAAAACGGTTCGAAGTTCTCTAACATTGCTACTAGTCTAACGACGAAATTACGATCTTCATTGCTGTATGAAACAAACGCGTCATATTGATAATTCGAATAACTCTTAGGACAATTTCTTCGTGAACGATTCCTTTTTCCTATTGCTATACGAGCTAAAAATATCCAATAACGTATATGCCATCGATAAAAATAAGCTGTTATTATACTTATTATTATTAAAATCACTAGTATGGAAAGTGGTAATAACACTAATATCTTATTTTTTGACAAAGAATTCGGATTTTGACAATCCATTTTGTTATCACTTATAGATTCTATATATTTAGATAAAGATTTCTCTTGCCAGCTATCAGGTGAAAAACATTTTGCACCAGAGTCAATAAATATAGCTATAGAAGATATATTACTCTTATTTAACCATTTATTCAAATTTGAAAACGCATAGCAGTCACAATGAAACGGATTCCTTTTCAAATCCAAATACGTCAATTGTTGAAAATCTTCCATCATATGAGTACTAATATAAGTTATTTTATTTCCTATCACTGATAGATAATCTAAATTTGTGTTATTTGTAAAGATACGACTTTTCCATGGACTTAATTCATTTTCAGATAAATCTAATCTTATTAGATTCTTTAACGAGCTAAACACGCCAGATGAAATGGTTAGCAAAAAATTATTCTTTATATCTAAATGTTTTAATTGTGTAAGATTCATAAACGGATTTGCTGATAAATTACTAATAGCACAACCGCCTAAAAGCAGTACTTGTAGATTATATAATCCTTCAAAACTCTCCTTTGTTAAATTATTAAAAGTTCGATAAGGATTATTCTCTAAATTTAAAAATAACAATTCGTTTAGTGAAGAAAACGCTCCTTGTTCTAAATGAAATATCGATGAATTTTTCAAACCAAGTGTCTTTAAGTTACTTAAACCTATGAAAGTAGTGTTATTAATACTGATTATTCTATTAAATGATAAATTAAGCGTCGTTAATTTTGTCATGTTTACAAAAGCTTTTGATCCTAAATCAAAATCAGATGGATGAAACGCATCGCCTGAATTCGATGAGAGATCGAGTACTTCTAAATGATTTAAAAGAACGCCTTTTGATATTCCAGTTAATTTATTTCCACTAAAAAGTAATGTTTTTAAATTAGGCATTGTTTCTTCTTGTAACGCTTCTGGCTCTACAGTCAATGCAAGCACATCACGTAAATCTAGAAATTCCAAATTTGGCATTCTTGGAAACATGTCTGGTGCTAAAAATTCAAACTGATTTCGAGCTAGTATTAAATGAGTAACATTTGAACGTGAAATCGCTTCAAGTAAACTTTTCGGAGGTTTTTTATGAAATCCCATTCCATACAAATTAAGTAATCGTAATGGTATCTCATTTTCAACAATCTCGTTCATGATATCTGTTAGAACACTTTCGTTCAAAATATTGATATTCTCACCTAATCTTAAACCTTTCAAATCTTGTAAAGGTTGAAAGCTTTTTGGGTGTATGTATTCAATCTGACATAATATCAAATTTAATTCTTCTAATGGGCTTCCTTCCAATGGTTTAAAATCGTTTTCATTCACTATACGAAAAAAATTTTCATTCACACTTAATTTCAATAGGTTTGGTAAATAATTTGGCGATAGAGATGCAGAAAAATCGGAAATACTACGAAATCCGTTTTTAAGCATCCTTAATTCGTAAAGACTTTCCAATCCATCAAACACTCCCTCTTTTAAATGTTTTAAGTTCGAATTATAGGAAATTGAAAGATTCGATAAATTTGTCAAGTTGATAAATGTTCCTGGTTCGATATCAGTTAAATTGTGATTAACTTCGATATCCATCGATTCTATATGTGATAGTTGTAAGAAATCTTCATTTTTTAAAAGTTTTATGTTAGTCATCTTTAAACGAAAAAGTTTGACATCTATCATGAGATTACGCGGGAACGTGACACATTTATTCCCGCCATAACATATCGCCCATTTTGTCAATAATCCACGACACTTACATCCGCCGTCGGGATCGATTCCAAGAAGAATTGATTCGGCATGTTGAATGTCACGTTCGTTCTCTCCGATTTTCGGCGACCACGCTAAATCCAGTGACGGTAAATGAAAACTGTTCGTACATCTCATAAACAATATTATAAAGTATGTTAGAAACAATTTCATGCTGACCACTTTGATTATGGTCGTTTATATTGTGAAGAACTCTCATATCGTTTCTCCAATGATGAACGATTCTGAAATAAACAAAAAAATAAACGGTTACTTTCTTTGTATAACGCAAATACAATCTGGTCAATTAACAATCATTAAAATTCTAGTCATATTTCTAACTTTATATTCTGTAGTTGCCACTACGCGCAACTTATGTTTACCTCTTTAAATAATCACTCAAGGTCATATAGTGTCTTATTTTCCAAAAATTAATATACAGTGGGTTTGAAATTTCAAATTCGGATTCAGAGAGTTAAACAAACAATATAGAAATAAAATATTTATATGCAAGTACGACGTTGGGTATTCAAATGTTGAAATTTAGTATAAGAATATAATTAAATATTGCCATATAGTTAATTCTGTTTCTGTTTAAATAGACATTGTGTTTTGAAACATTTTTTTTAATATATTTGTTTAAACTATTAGATAATACCAACAGAAACAAAAAATACAAAATTACATACACGTACACACACGTGTGTGTTAGTATGTGTATGTGTATTACAGAGAATAATATTTACATAAAACTATATTTAAATTTATATTTTTTGAACTTTTCTATGATAATTAAAACAAACCTTAAATTATTACATTGAGAATTATTATTGAAAACAATAAATTATCTTGATATAATTAAAATCTTTTAAAGTTACTTACTTGCAATATTTAAAATTGAATTATTATTAAAATATATATTATTATAAATTGAATTATTCATAACTTAAATGCATTGGTCAAAACAATTATTAATTATTTTATTAACAAGTAAATTATAATATTAACAAGTTAAAAATTTAAATTGTTAATTATAAAAATTAAAATGTAAATCTATCTGTACAAAAAAAAAATAATAATTTAAACAAATCTTCAAAAATGAAAACTGAAGAATGTTATTTAAACTAAACAAATTTTTAAAAAAATATTTAAATAAATGTAATGTTATTTTATTAATTGTCATTTACAATGTATTACAATAAATATATATATATATATATAAATGACCTTGATGAAGTAATTTATGTTAAATAATTACCCTTATACATTATTTATCTTAACACATTAACATATATACACACACTTATAATATAATTAATTGAAAACAATTACAATGTTTCATATATATTAATATAAAACTCAATGCTAATTATAAATTCTTTTTACTGACCCATAACACTGAATATATATATATATATATATATATATATATATATACATATATATACATGCATGTATGTGTGTGTATGTACATATAATATATTAATAAAATTAGAAAGTTCAAAGTCAAGTTGTGTAAATATTGGCACACTTAAATTTTATTTCAAGAAATATGATTCCATTATTAGTGTAAGTATAGTAATTACACGATTTATAAATTACCTTTTGAATCAATTAACACGAAATTTATAAAACCGGTACAGTTAAGTAATCTATAGTAAATGTAAAATATATTCATTTGATATTATCGAAACATCATGTAAAAAAATGTAACAGTAAAAGTCATCAATTATTTAAAATTCGTCCGTTTTAGATTCATATCCTGAATTTAAGAATATATAATTTAAAATTAATGTATTGAAAAATCATGTACAATATTTGTAATAACCTTCATGGAAATAAATATTTATATTTTTGTTTAAATATCTTAAATATTATCATTTTATGAAGTATACAGTATGTAGCAACTAAAACAATCGTGCAATAAAGGAATACGTCTTTAAACCATTGTTTATTCTCTTTTAAAATAAATACAACATTCACAAATTTATTCTAGAAATACAGCTTGATTAAAAAGTATAAATATTGAAAAAAATAAATGTTTAATTGAAATAGAAAAAACGAAGAATTTATCTTTAACAAGATAAAAATTTGGATCGAAATTTAATTTTGTCAATATTTTCATTTATATAATGGTCCAAATGACACAGAAGGATAATAAAAAATATTAAATGATAGCAAGCAAATAAATATATTTTTAAACCCTTCAGTCTCATTTGTGTCACTTTATATATTTTTTAAAAAAATCCTACAGTCTATATCAGGAATAGCCAAGACGTCGACCGCAAGGCCTCTGGAAGTCGTCCGAAAAGCCGACGTGAACATTGACAAATTATAGTGATTAATTCATATTTCAATGCATTTTTTGGTTCAACATATTTGTGCGAATCAACATTTTCCTGCATGAATGCGATAAAAACTAAACATGGGTCACAATTATCGGATATACATTTGAAATCGTGTTTAAGAATTAGTTTAAGTTTATACGAGCCAAATTTTGACAAACTTGCCAAATGACATCAAAATAAAAAAAATCTATTTTTTTTTATTTTTTTTACTTTGTATTTTTTTTGTAAAATGTGCATCTAATTTATTTTAATACAATTCTAAAACAATAATTTTCTTTTTTTTCTATATTTTCTTGATTTTTTTTTTTAATTCAGGACCAGTTCTAGAAAATAATTATTTATAAGTAATTTAATAGTAGTCATAGTAAAATATCTTTGTCAATTCATGTCTTATAGAAAAAAAGTCACCAATTCGTAAGTACATTCTAAAAAACGTAATCGCCCTCAGGTACCCTTTCACCAAAAAAGTCACTCTCAGGTACACTTTCACCAAAAAAGTTGCCCCCAACGTCTAAAAGTTTGGCCATTCCTGATCTATATCATAAATAATCACTTGTAAATATAATTAAATATTAATATTACTATTAATTAAATATTTTAAAGAATTTCTATTTAACAAATAATTTTCTATGAAACAAAATTGTAATATTTTAATTTAATTTTACCTTTAAATATTTATTTAATCATTTAAATATATACTACAGCAGGTTAAAAATATACAATAAAATAACTTTGTACATAAATCTGTTATTTTTAATTTTTAAAATATTTTTTCTGTTCAATGGAAAAAAATAAATTACATGATACAAAACAGTAATTGTAATTATAAAAGATTTGGTAAAAATTTAAATTAACTTATAAAATTTAAATTTTATTTAAATTTTTGTTTGGTATAAAAAACTGTACGTTCAGCAGAGAGATGACTTTCATTTAATGATTTAAAAGAGCGGAACAATGAACATATATGTATGTAAATAACATTTAATTTGACCTTGAAATAAATGCAAATTCATGGTATAAACATCATCTTGAAATTTATTATTTCAAATTAAAAATTTAATCTAAGCTATTAAAAAACAGCACTTAAACAATGATTAGCTTTACTTAATAGGTACATCTGCATATATTCAAGAAACAAGTATCACAAAGTTCAAAAGCATCTTTTACAAATAAATCATAAAAAGGATTTGACAATTAAAAACTTTAAATACATTTAATGCAATGAATTTATTTGTACATTTTTCATCGTATATAAAATAACTGATAAATAAATATAGATAACCCAAATTTCACCACGAACTACATTTTTTTTAAACAAGCATTAAAAATAAAACGTTTTTTTTCTTAATTGTATGGTCTTATCATAACGTATTCATCGTCTGATGATCTTATCATAATATTTCCATTAAATTTAAATTGCAGCGAATTTAATTACGTCACTTTTTGTCTGGAAACTACATATATATATATATAATATTTTAACTACTACATATATTTTAAATTTGAACAATAATTTTTAAAAATATTATTTACACTCCTTTTAAAAAAATAACATTTTTTTTAATAAAAAGTATAATTTTAATATTTTAATTTTATTCTGTTATATAAGATCATCAAAATGTGATGCCTAAATTTGTTTTTTATTAAAAAGAAACTATACACATATTTCCTTATACAATTATTATTTTTTTAATAAAACATAAATCTAGACGTCATATTTGGATGACCCTATATATAATATATAGGTGCCTCAAATGAAACTGAAGGGTTTAGCATACATTTACTTGCTTACTATCATTTACTATTCTTTACTATCCTTAATTAAAGTAATTATTAACTTAAGTAATTAGTTAATTAAGTAATTAATAATCAGTATTATTAATTAATTAAATCTTATAGTCAGTTTAAATAAAAACAAACATTTAGTTTAAGAGAGTATAAATATTTTATTTATAATAAAATTTGAACACTTATATTTAGTGTATATTATATTTCATAAATTATAGATTGTAGTGATTTTACAAGTAGATTTAATAAAAAAAATGGTTATTTTTCAGATAATACTTTTTTTAAAAAAATATATAACAAAAACATCTCTCCGGCGGGGAATCGAACCCCGGTCTCCCGCGTGACAGGCGGGGATACTGACCACTATACTACCGAAGATGGAAAAGTGTGATTTATTTTGATATAAATATATATATATATATGTGTGTGTGTATATATATATATATATATATATATATTAGGTTGGCAAATATCTCCCTTCCGCCTTCTGGTCTTTTGAATTTCTCAGCTATGTACAAAAAAAAAAAAAAAAAAAATATATATATATATATATATATATATATATATATATATATATATATATATATATAAACCAAGGAAGTTCTGTCATTTTCGTTTTTTACTTAAAATAACTTGATTTACCAAAATATCCATTTTCATATTGAACTGCCTTTTCCCAACCAAAAGATAATTTATAAATTACATTTTTATCAAATTTACAACTTTTATTTTAAATAATGAAAAACTAATGTTAATATTAAATTCTTTGCCAAGCATATGGTTATCTAAAGTCAAAAATCATAATATGACAAGGGAGAATTTTCCATCCAAAATTCATTATTTTTTCTCTTATCATTATCGCAAGATATGGCCGAGTATTATCTTACACAAATTAAACTCATCAACGATTTACCCAGCGCTAATTGTTTTTGTTGTAATGTATTATGCGTAATATTTTTTATGTATTATGCAAATTTTCTTGGAATCAATTTTCCTTTAGGTGTTTGTAACAAAGAATCATTTGATGTTAACCAATGATAAATACATTTATAATTAGAATAAAGAATCTATTGTTCAGCACAGGTCAAAATTTAATCAAAAAATTGTATAATCTGACTGATTTAATTTATCTTATAATGATTCATTATCTGAATTATTTTTTTAAAATCATCTCTGGGCCATTTTTGATGTAACTACCTATTCTACAAATTTTCCTTATAACTTTAGTAGCGTTAAAATAAAATTTAAATTCGTTACACTATTTTGCATAGATATTTTGAAGGATTAAATTATATTTGAAATTAAAGTGAATGGATAAAGACAAGGTATGTTCTTTGTTACTCAATTAATGTTCCCGGCGTAATGAGTCATACGATGCATTACCAATTCTTGTTATTATGATATTCCCAAAAACGACAGAACTTTCTTGGTTACCTAATATATATATATATATATATATATATATATATATATATATATATATATATATCAATTTACTATTCTTTTCTTCTGTATAAAGCTAAAAATTCTATTTTATATACCTAAAAAAATATAAATATTTAAATTATCAAAAACGTTAAATTTCTTAAATACAACATTATAGTGGCCTAATTATATTTTAATGCCATCAAAATAACCGTATTTTACTTTTATAACAGTGTAGATATTTTGTAGCATTTCTAATAATCGTTTTCATAATCTTATTATATTTTATTCAATCAACTTTTTGTCTGTCATTTTCAGAAAATCAATTTAAAACAAACTTTTATATCGTAATGAAACAAAACCTCTGAATAATTCAGTACTTAATAAATGAACAAACTATTTTTAAACCGTCTAACTGAATAAATTAGTTTTTTATTTGGTCTAAATATAGATTTTTATTGTATTAAGAACTAATAATTCTATCAAATATTTATGCAGACTAAATTATTATAATTCATGTAAATTAGAAAAAGCAATGATATTATTTTTAACTGATAAATTTTTCTTTGAAAATTCAATATTTATACATGTGTGCAGATGTAAAAAGAAGTAAATTACATTACATTTAATTAAATAGAATTTATTCATTATACAAATAGTACTACTGTTGACTAACTCTTAAATTTCAGAACCTATTCTTATTGTTTTTATTAAAAATTCAAGATATTTATCTTTAGAGAAAGTGCGTAAAATTTTATACAAATTGTTTACATTTGTGAAAACTAATTACGAATATTTACTTATAATCACTTCCTAAATAATTTCTCTAATTACATGTAATATTCCTTAGTTTATTATTTATACTTATGTATAATACTTGTTTACATTTTACTATACTGAAAAATGTTAACATTCTTCACATATACCACACGTGTGTTTCATTTATTAAATTTATTTCATATAACTTACTCAAATAGAATCAAATGAAACAAAACATTTGTATATAAAACATGATTTAAATAAAAAAAATATATGTATATTATAACTATGTTTAAAGTTCTAAAGTTCAAATAAAATTTCTTAGAAAAACATTGTTTTTAAAGTTATTGTTACTCTTACTGAATAATAATTTACGTAGTTTACCTAAAGAATTTACAGAAATATTTGTACACTTTGTTAATGTAATTGAATTTAGATTTCTAATCTAATTTCCAGTTCATAGCGTGAGAACAATTTTATATATAACTGTATTAAAGAAATCGTGATAGATATTCTTCGATTAATATGCTTTCATTTAATAAAACTGAATTTCTTTCGAAGATGAGTATTGAAATTCACGTTTAACACGAAAAGATTTATATTTGTACATAATTTTAATTTTTTAACAATTATACAAATTATTCTATAAATTTTAAAGTCCATTATAGTAATAAAAATTAATTTTATCTACTTCAAATATTATAATTTCTTTAAGAATGAATTCAGTGTTCATTATTCATCATTTCTAAATTGTATTTTATGTCAAATGCAAAAATAATTAAAAACCTGATCTTTCATTAAAGAAGCTTCTTTTTATCGACTCTTTAAAGAAGATCTCTCCAAAAATTTTCCACTTCAACCGATCCAATATCTTCCTCTTCAAGTCCATTTCTGAACATTTCCTTACATCTCTGTTCCATCCATCCATGAATCCCATCTTAAGCCTTCTTACATATCTATGTTCACAATCAATAACTTCCCTTGTCCATCGGTAATTCTCTCTTATTCCTTTTTAACCAGCCAATTTCCATTTAAAACTTCTCACTTTAGATATAACAACTGTTACTTTCTTATCCATTCGATTCTCTTTCTTGTTATTCCTAACATGTATCTTTCCATATTTATTTGTGTTATCTAGAGTCTCTGAATTATTCTAGTACTAAAGAATCATACTTCAATTCCATAATTGAGAACAGGTAGGATATATTGATCATAAACTTTCCTTTTTAAACATAGAGGCAATTCAGTTTTCATAATAAGCGAATTTCTTTCAAATGGACACAACCCCATTTTTTCTCTTGTTTACTTCATCCTAGAGTTGTTCCTTTAGTATGAATTAGTTTGTCCATAGTTTTCAATTCTATTTTTTCTTTCTTTTAGTTTGATTCTTCTTTAGCCTGAAAATTCATTTGTCTGGTTGAGGTTTATCATAAGACCATTTTTTTTACTTTCTTTAACTGATTATTCTATTTTTTCGAGTTCATCTAGGATTATCGAGAAAATAATCTTAGAAAATCTCAGATGACTAAACATCTCTTAATATACTATTATCCCTTGAAATTCCCAATTTAGTCTCTTAATTTTTTTTCTAAATCAGATGTTAATAGTTTTGGTGATATAGCATCGTTCTATCTCACTCCTTACATAATTTTAATTATCTCTGTGTCTTCATTTACTTCTACGGAGAAAGTAACGTTCTAATCATATTTCCTAAGAGTTCAATATGTATTTCTTCAATTCTTTGATTCTTCTTTGATATTCAAATTGTTAACGTATTGACTAAATCGAAGTATTTTTCATATTCTATAAATCCAAGACAGTGAGGTATTTAATACTCACTTCATCGACTAATAACGTCCCTTAATACGTCGATATAATCTATTGTACTAAATCCACTACGAAATCTTGCTTATTCTCGTTATTATGAGAAATCTGATTAATTTTATAGCCCATTTTGAAATAATTTTGATGAACATTTTATATATCGTTGGAAATAAACTAATCAGTCGATAGTTTTTCAAATCTTCCTTGTTCCCTTTTTGTGAATAAGAATTGATATAGCTTCATTTCATTTATTCAGTGTTATTTTATTCTCTTAATGTAGAGTGAAAATATCAGCTAATACTTGTCTATTTTTCCCTATTATTTTGAATTTTTCTATAGTAATTTCATCATTCCCAGCATTTTTTCCATTTTTCAAACTTCTAATAGCACTTAAAACTTTTAATAAAACTGATAGAATGTTTGTTCTTCCTATACCTATGTATATTTTCTTCTGTTTATTCTACCCTTTCTATATATTTATAAAATTATTCTATTCTTATATATATATACTCTGTTCAAGAATTACTGATAATTGTTAAATAAAACACAAAATATATATTTATTCAAGTAAATTTATGACAACGTTTAACCCAGTTCTGGAAACACTCCTGAGAAGACAATTTAGGAATAGCCTTCAGCACTTTTACCGAATTCTCTTTTATAACCTCTTTCGTATCAAAGCTCTTTTCCCGTAGTGGTAATTTTAGTCTCGGAAAAAGATAATTCACACGGTGCTATATCTCGCGAATACAGGTGCTTGAGTGATAACATGTGTTAAGTGTTTAGTCAAAAAATCGCGTACAAGAGTCAATGTATACAACGGTGCATTATTGTGATGCAAAATCCATGTGTTTTCTTTCCACAAATCTGATCTTTGAGGGATCGACTTACACAAACGCTTCATAACGCCTAAATAATACTCTTTATTGACTGTAGTGAACACCTCGATAATCGATGAAAACTGTCAACATTAACTTGATTTTTGAACGATTTTGAAGTAATTTTTTGGTTTCGACTCATTTTCAAAGCGCCACTGAGTAGATTGTTTACTGGTTTTCACGTCATATTCATAAACCCACGTCTCGTCACCAATAATGATGCATTTCATGAAAATACTGTTATTCGATGCTTGAGAAATCATCTCTTTGGACACCAATTTTTGATAGTTTCTTTACATGAAATTCAGGTGTCTTGAAACAAACCGTACTGCAACGCGTTTCATACCTAAATTATCAACTAAAATGTTATGAACGAAACCGAAAGATATTTTAAGAGGTTCAGCAATCTTTCTTTCAGTCACACGACGATTTGTAAGCACTAATTCCTTTACACTTTCAATACATTCTACGATGTTGATGGACATCCATAACGTTGCAAGTCTTCAACGAATTCTCAACCCTTTTAAATGTATTATATAACTTTTATGCCCCTATTTCTAACATACAAGTATCACCATAGGCTCTTTTCAATATTTTCAGCGCTTCGATACAAGAAATATTTTTCAAAACACAAAATTTAATGTAAACTCTGCTCGACAATTTTATCCTTTGTAAAAATCGATTTCCGTACCTACAATCAACTGATATAAATATCTGACATAAATAAACTAAATAAAAGATCGATTGAAACTTAACATAAAATTAAATTGCAGTATTGCCAACTTACTTACAAAAAAGATTCCTTTAATGCACGTCTTTTAAATAAACAATTCCCGGTACTTTTTGAACGGACTGAATTTATAAAAAAGAAAATATATTTATTATTTAAATAGTACAATTAATAATACTTTTCTAGTTAAAAAAGACTTTGTTGAAATTAAAATTATTAGAAATAATATATAATATAAAGAAAATAAGTAATAATATAATATTAAATTATTAATCAATAAATTATAAATTTTAACATAATTCACAAAATATAGGGCCATCCAAATGTGACACCTGATTTGTGTTTTATTAAAAAGAAACTATACACATATTTCTCTACACAAATGTTTCTTTTTAATAAAACACAAATCTAGGCGTCATATTTGGATTACTCTATATATTCATTTCCATTCAGAAATCAATTACTTTAGACATGTAATTTATCATTTTTTTAATCTTAATATAATTAACAATTTAAATAGAAAAAGATTAAAAAAATATATTAAGTATACTTATATTATTAACTTAAATATTTTTATACTAAATTTTGAAATCTAATCTATATTAATTTGTATGAAACTTGTGTACAAAAATATTTTTCAAATTGTTGTTTTTTATTATTTTAGATTTTTACATGCAAAAAAACAAAAACCGTATTGTTTTTAAAAATATCAAGCCTTTATTATTGTCTGTCGGACGAAAGTCGAATTTGTAAAATTAACGACCACAGCATGCATTGAATTATTCATACATAAAACAAGCAGTAGTATTAATCATATGTAAAGCAACGTCTATGTACATTTTTTCGTCAACACCGTTTTATATATATATTAAATAACCACTGTCGGTTAATCAAAGAATACAACTATGCTTATAAAGAACATATGGAAGACGTTTAATCTGAAGATTGTTTCTCATAGAGCATTCGTGTGTTGAAATATAAAATTGCAATATCTTCTGATAAATCAAAATTATCCACTTATTTAAAAATTCAAAAATCTTGAAACAGTTTTGTAAATTTAAGTCTTAATAATTTATTTATATTAAAAAATATATAATAATCGTACATGTTTTATACTTTCTACCAATAACAATTTTTTATATTACTATTTTTTTAAAACTTGATTAAAGAATTTTTTATGAGAAATGTAAATATTTTCCACAGAAGATATACATATACTACAAAATAATAATACACTGTTGCTAATAATTTTATTAATTCTCAATTTTGCAATAAAATCATATGGCGTAAGAATAATAATTCGTTTATAAAAATTCAATTAGCTACAATACCAAACTACAATATATTATGAATGCACATATTTTCAAAACTATACATATATCACTGATTACACTGCATGTTAGTTGCAGTTCAATACACTTACCATTTCCTGTAACCACCTTGAAATAATATTTAATTTTTAAACAATATTCTTTTTTAAAAAACAATTGTTAACATGCATGTTTTCTAATTCTTTATTTAATTTACCATTTATATAAAATTTATGTAATATCACATATTTCATTCTCATATAAGAGCTATTTGATTTTTTTTAATAAATATTGTAATATATAACAAACGTCTATAATATTATTGAATATATATATATATATATATATATATATATATATATATTCAATCTAAATCATAATATTTGAAAATAATTTTTGTTCATAAAATACATTTTTTAATAAAAAAAAAATATTTAACGCATTATTAATTTCAATGGCGATAAATATTACAAAATAAATTATAAAATTAAAAAGTGATATACATATATATATATATATATATATATATATATATATATATATATATATATATATATATGGCTAAGTGTTCTAGGTTAATCGCAAAATTGCCATACAAAACAAGTTTTGAGTAAAATTAACTGTATTTTTTGCAAACATTCTCTTAGTTTCACAAAATCAACGGTACGAAAAAACTTGATTTTTGTGTTTATTCAGTACAATATTTGATAACTGAAATGTCTTGTTTGATTTATTCAATTTCAAATTTAAATAAATGATTATTTTTATATTTATGATTGTAGACATATTCTTTTTTTGAACATATATAAAAAATAATGTAAAATAATCATAAATTTAGTTAAAAACTGATAAATTAATAAAATATAAAAATATTAATAAAAACTAAAAACGGATTAAACTAACTAAAACATAGAATGAAATCCGAAAAGAATTTATTAAGTTGATATTTTTAATCATTAAAAATAGATTTGTATAAACTGTTCAATATTTGATATATAAAAAAGAAAACTAATTCATTATTTTTCAAATAAGTATATAATATAAATTTGTCATATTTTATAAAACTGAAGTTCTTTTGCAGAACTATAATAATCTTTTAATGAAATTTATTTCAACCGATTTAATTTATAGTATTTTTTAATATATATTTGATATTGAAGACTTTTACTTCTCTAATTTTTCACAAACTTCAAGAAAAATAAAACATTTTAAATTTATGCAATAATTTTTTTTTAGAAAATATACTTTTCAAGCATATACTAGAAACAATAAATAAATATGATTTGAATATTTTTCTAAATAAATTGAATAGTAACTTCAAAGTGACAATTATCTAAATATAACAATATCTAAAACAAAAAATTAAAAATACAGAATTAAACCATAACTTTTCTACTCTACAAAAAATTCTTTGAAATAAAAATTACCTATTATTTTAAAACAATATATATTTTACTCATTTGTATATTCCTATACTTTATATAATGTAATAATTACAAACAATAGTTGATTTTAAAAACTGTATATAATGACAACAATTTTAAAACTGTAGATAATGACTACATTCACTTGAAAATACTGAATAGTTTTTAATTCAAAAATGATTTTCATAGAAAATTATTTATTTATTATAAAAACAAATACAGTTACAATACTTGTGGCCTTCTGAAACATTTTCGTATCATATTTTGCAAACTATATTAAACTAAATCATATGCTGCTAATATATTACTAATCAGTTACATATACATCTTATTACCATATTATTGCGACTAAAGGACCTAATAATCAAATTAAAATATTCTTTTTATATTGAGAAACATCACAATAATTTAGCACTTTAGTTCATCATCAGTTCACGTGTTCAATGACAGTTTCGATGTAGTATTTGTATAAACTAATAAATTTACATACACACATTATATTATATATATATATATATATATATATATATATATATATATATATGTATATAATTATTATAATAAATTTACTTCAAATTAGTCATTTATTATCATTTATATGAAATTAAAGTTTATATCGATTTTTTAATTGACAATAAAATAAAATATTGTTTATTTAAAGTACATCTAATATATTATCTAATTAAAATACTAAAACTATATTTAAAAAATTCAATATTGTTAATACTAATCACAATATCATACATCAATAGTTAAAACTATTAAATAAAAGTAAACAAATTTAAAAAATCAACACACAATTGAAATAAATATTACTATACTAACTTACCTATTTCTATAATATTTTTTTTCATAAAAAATCCAAAAGAATGTATTTAAAACAATACATCACTTTCACAGATTGTATTAAAATACATATTTAAAATATCAGTACTCACTTATAAAAATGAATCTGAACAATAAATGAATGAAACACAAATATATTGTCTTCACCTGTATAATACAGTATGTGTCTACTGCATAGGTAGGTTGTTGACTGACAATCTCAAGGATTCACTACAGACATGATTGAGATTCATAATACGTCACTGAAAACTACTTTATGCTAACGTTAAAGAGGGACAGAATATTATACTAGAAAGTTTTTTCAAATCTTTATTTCGAACTAAAAAAAGCATTCACTAAATTTTATTTTATATACTTGCCCATAAAAAGTAGAAGGAAAAGGTGAGGTTTGGACTAATGTAAACGATATTTTTTTAGGAGTGCTGAGCTTTATTTGCAATACATATTTTGTTTAAAATAGGCATTATTTACTAATATATAATGACATATATATATATATATATATATATATATATATATATATATATATATATATAATCAAAATAATTATTCATTTACTTGCATAAATGATACGTAATTCATTTAATAAAACTATATATAGTATAATGATTGATTTTTAATACACATATTAATACTGCAGTATCCAGTGAAATATTTAATCCTAATTAGAAACGTGTTTTACACAAAGAAATAGAAAATCAATAAAACATATGTTAATTGTGTATGATTTAATTTTCATAATATTTCATTGAAAACTTGTATATACATACGTATATATAATACAGATTGTTTCAATTTTAACTTTTATGAAATTCTTTTTAAATTCTGTAGTCTATTGTATATTTAATATTTTTTTTGTAAATATGTAACAGTGTTAAATATATAAATATATTATCAACTATTATTTTTTATACATAGCTCATTAACTGTACAAATTATTTATTTCTTGCAAAACTCAACTAATTTAAAATAAATTATTAAAAAATAAAGAAGGTTGATATTAACTGAATAAAACATCTTTTTAATACAAATTTTACATATTTTAACAAATAATAGATTTAATAATAAGTAATGAAAATTTAAAAATATATTTTTTTCTGATATAGTCATAAAAGATATCTAATCATGATTATTTATAAAAATTGATAAAATATAAAAACATGCAGAATGTGATAATTTAATAAAAGAATTACTCGTATGCAAATCAAATAATTAATTTGTTTTTATATACAACTTTATTGATTAAAAAATATTTTAATGTATATAAATATTGTACTGGTTTTTTTAAATACTATTTTAATAAATATAAAAATGCTTACATATATATATATATATATATATATATATATATATATATATATATATATATATTAGGTTGGCAAGTATCTCCCTTCCGCTTTTTTTTTTTTTTTTGTACATAGCTGCGAAATTCAAAAGACCAGAAGGCGGAAGGGAGATATTTGCCAACCTAATATAAGGTTATATGAAGATCACTTCCAAAATATTCTATTTTGCCTGTTCCAATATCTTTTCCAATTTATTCCAACAAATTTTCTTATATATCTCTATCTATTGATAAATGTATTTCTGGGCCTTCTCATATATCTAGGTTTCCAATAAATAACTCTCCTTGTCCATTCTTCAGTGGTCCTCCCTTCTTGCTATATGATCGGTCCATTTCCGTTTTTTAGTATTTTTTTATTGCTAATATATATATATATATATATATATATATATATATATGATAATTAAATAAGAGATACTTAAACGAACAATAAGTATATTGAAATAATTTTTATTATTTTACTTCTAAGAATGTTACGAATAATATTTATACTGGAGTATAAGAATAAAAAATATATAATTTACATACATTTACTATTTATTTTATAACTATAGCGAATTCACTTTTACATAAATAAATTATCACCCTAACACCACAAAATGATAATGTGTTAAATAACCATTTATATAGCTGCGCGAAATGAGACTGAAGAGTTTAGACATACATTTACTTGCTTATTATTATTTATTATTCTTTACTATCCTTCCATTCCATATATTCAACCCATCTCGAACATACCCCACAAACCGTTGAAATTTCAAATACATTTGATTTAATAGTGACAGAATTCTTATAAACAATTTTTATATACACATACATACTCGTATACATATTGCGTATAAATAATGAGAAAATAAAGTAGTTTACTAGTTGAAGATATATTGAAAATAGATAAAAATAACACAAAATATGTATATAAATATTGTTTTAACCAAAATTAGTGTAGATTTTGTAACGCGGAACTCTGATGACAAATGCTTTGCTATCAATATACATATATCAGCTTACAATTATTATAAATAAACAAAGTAAACAATAAGTTATTATTGAGCATTTGATAATATTTTATGGTATAGGGGTGATAATTCATTTGTTACATATATTTATTTAAAAACATAATATTTACAAATAAAAATATTACCTAAACTTCATAATAAACTAAATAATATTTTAAATAACAAAATAATCTAATATATAAAAAAATAATATTTCGAAGGATTTAATTTCCATAACATTTTTTTCTTATAACAGATTTTTCGCTTTATATTAAGCCTAACTATTTTTAAAAGGCTGTAATAATCATTTAATGAAATTCCATTCGTCTTCTTTAGTTCATTATATTATTATATTAATTACAGTTCAATAACTATAAATGTTAAAATATAAATATATTAAATTTGAATTTTTTCGTTATTCATAAATTGTTCAAAAATATTCAATCATGATAAAAAATCCAAAAATTTCAAATAATCCATATAAAAAAATATTTAATATTAATAAAATAAAAAAACATCTTGATAAAAAATTCTACATATATTTCTAACATATCATAATTTCTTTCTGATACATTTTTTAAAAAAGTCGTTTGCAATTTTTTCTGAACTAGCTCTAAAATATTTTAGAATATATTAAAATTTGATTTTTTACCAAAATTAGTATAACATAAAAAAACGTATAAAATGTAAAAATAAAATATAAAAATTTACTCTTATATTAATAAAATACTCAATTCAATTGTATACGTTTCACAGTATTGTTTTAAAGCATTTTTATTGCTTCAACAAGTATATAAATGCTTATATATATATATATATATATATATATATATATATATATATATATATATATATATATATATATATATATATATATATATATATATATATATATATATATATATATATATATATATATATATATATATATATATATATATATATATATATATATATATATATATATATATATATATATATATATATATATATATATATATATATATATATATATATATATATATATATATATATATATATATATATATATATATATATATATATATATATATATATATATATATATATATATATATATATATATATATATATATATATATATATATATATATATATATATATATATATATATATATATATATATATATATATATATATATATATATATATATATATATATATATATATATATATATATATATATATATATATATATATATATATATATATATATATATATATATATATATATATATATATATATATATATATATATATATATATATATATATATATATATATATATATATATATATATATATATATATATATATATATATATATATATATATATATATATATATATATATATATATATATATATATATATATATATATATATATATATATATATATATATATATATATATATATATATATATATATATATATATATATATATATATATATATATATATATATATATATATATATATATATATATATATATATATATATATATATATATATATATATATATATATATATATATATATATATATATATATATATATATATATATATATATATATATATATATATATATATATATATATATATATATATATATATATATATATATATATATATATATATATATATATATATATATATATATATATATATATATATATATATATATATATATATATATATATATATATATATATATATATATATATATATATATATATATATATATATATATATATATATATATATATATATATATATATATATATATATATATATATATATATATATATATATATATATATATATATATATATATATATATATATATATATATATATATATATATATATATATATATATATATATATATATATATATATATATATATATACATATATATATATATATATATATATATATGGCAAGTATATCGCTTTTTTTTTTTTTTTTTTTATTTTTATATACATTTCTGCGATATTCAAAAGACCAGAAGGCGGAAGGAGATATTTGCCAACCTATATATATATATATATATATATATATATATATATATATATATATATATATATATATATATATATATATATATATATATATATATATATATATATATATATATATATATATATATATATATATATATATATATATTTATATATATATATATATATATGCGAAATTATATATATAGAAGGCGGAATATATATTTGCCAACCTAATATATATATATATATATATATATATATATATACATATATATATATATATATATATATATATATATATATATATATATATATATATATATATATTATATATTTATATTATAAAGTAAAATGTAAATTTTTCAATGTAAATATAATAGATTTTAAAAATTAATAAAAAAGTAATATTTTTTAATTATTGTAACAATTAAAAACTTATTGATTTTTAAAAATTCTTATTCTTCTTTTCCTTCAATGGCTGATGAGTAGTATTAAAACATGACATAATTCATGGACGTAAATATTGTCTATTGGTTCTTATTTGTAAAATTATATCTTAAAAATATTTAAAATTTCTTTATATATATCAAAACTATATATTAATTTTAGGTTTTATTGAATAAGGTATATTTATATAATGTATTTAATATAAATTAACCGGTTTTTAAGGTTATAATTTTAACCTTTTTATTAATTATAATAGCTGTAAATATATTTACTATATTTTAAAATAAAATATATAATTTTTTATTTATTACAATCATTAATTTTAGAATGTGGCCTCTCATAGTAAGAATTGTAACTCGGTATTCACCATATATTACATTACCTTTCGCAGCTGTTATAGGTTTCATTGGTTACCACATAGAAGATATTATTTCTGATAAATATACTCCATACAGTGGTAAATAATATATTTTATAGTTATCTATTTTCGTAATTACTCTCGTTTTTATAAACCAACAATATTTGTTGATTAACGTGAACGATATAGAAACTTATTATTTTATTTCCCTACTCATTACTATATTTTAAAAACAATAAAATCAATTTAGTAAATATTATTGCTTTTCTTTTTTACTATCGGTATGTAAATATTATAAATTTTTAACATATTTATTTCAAATTTGAATTAAAAAACGTTTATTACAGTATGTTTTGATTGAATCATTTTAACCAAAATTGTATCTTACGATTTTAATGAAATTATTATCTTAATAAAAGAAAACAACTCATTCAATGTCTTAGTGATATTTCTGAATTAGTTTTTCTCTGAGTACAAGAATTTATTTCTACTGCAATTTAATTGTAATTGAAGAAATACAATTTTTATTAAAAGATTTCAACTAACTGCAATTCATATTAAACAGATCATATTTTTGTTATCCATAAAATTTGTACTAGATAATTAACTTAAACAAATAATATATTTATCAAAAATTCTAGTTGATTAAAGTAAATCATACATAAAACTCTTTGGGAAAAGTTAATATAAAAAACCTCATGAAATCTTGTATATATTTTTAAATATAATATATCTTTTTTATTATTTAAAAACTTATTTTTAATTACTAATTTTGTTCAGAAAAAATTGTTTTCTATTTATTATTAAATAAATATTATCACTGACTTTCCAAGCATTCATATTTTATAAATATATTATAAAATAAATAATTAAAATACAGTAATTTAAACAAAAATATTTGACCTAGTGAATTTATTTTGTGAAAGTGAATTCGCCACAATTTTAAAACAAATAATAAAAAATATTTAATTTATTTCAATAAACATCTAGTTTTTTTAAAGTTATATATCTCAAAATCAACAATTTGTGTTATTTTTCAAGATAATAAACAATATAATCTATTTGTTGATGTAATACTTTAAAATTCTGTGTAAAATTTATAACTGTATAATTTAATTTCCATATTTAATTATATTTTACACAAAGTGTAATTATAACTTAACCACAAAAACTCTTCTAGGCTCAATAGAAGAACAACGGTTAGATAGACTAACTTCAGAGGAAGTATTAAATAATCCAACGAATGTAGAAAGACTGAAATATAAAGAAAATGTATTTTCAAAAAACTTACCACCGACCTTAAAGTAATTACGTAGAATGAACATTAATTCTGAACTTATAGGATTGTATTGTATATAAAAGGTAAATACTAGGAAAAATAATTACAAATATTTATTTTCTAGAAATTGTATATTTTCTTCAATAAAATGTATTACAGTTACCATTTGAAAAAAAAGTTTTACCTTCATCATAATCCATATTCAATTCTCCATCCCTTTTTTTTAAAAAAAAGAAAAATATTAGTATTGTTATTTTCGTGCACATAAATGATATAAAAATATAACTAGTTATGACTAATTATCACTGTCATCAATAGAAGTTCAATTATTCCAGATTTTAATATATTTATAGATCTTTAATAATATATGGAATCCGTATATATTTGTGCACACACAAATTAAAAAACTGATGACAGTATTTATGTTAAAATGCAAAACAAAATTGAAATAAAAACCTCAAAAGGCAGTGATTAAAGAAAAAATAAATTTATTTTCTATACAAAATTAAATTCTTACACTTCTGAATCATACTAAAAATGAAAATAAGATGAATTCAGTGTAATATATAAAATTACTTTTTTTTATTTTTTCGAAATAAAATTTCACATCACTATAATGAAATACAAAAGCAAATTCATGAGCTATGTAAATTTATAAATTGTCTTGACAAAAATTACATATATGATTTTATAACATCTAATCACTAGTCAGTACTTGACTTTAGCCAAGTTAAGACAATCAAATAATAATTAAATTATAGAAATTTGACTGTAATTCTCAAATTTTATGCAGGTAATAATGAACCAACAGTCAACATATATCTAATTAGATTTTTTATTTTCACAGTTAATCAATTTGAAAGTCTGACCAAGGCATAACTTATGCTAATAGTAAAAGAAACTCAAATGCCTAGTTGTATAAAAGCAATTAAAAATCATTTAAAACAAACATATTTATCTAAATCTTTTAAAATAAGATTTTAATTAAATTGGTGAAATATAATTTTTAGTACCATTTGAAAAATAATATTCATATATAATAAATGGCTAATTAAGTAGTTCATAAATTAATTGTACAATAAATATAGTTACAATAAGAATGTAAATAATCATATACGATGAGCAAAATACGAATACAAAATATAAGTAAATACTGACTACAGATGAAAAGTCAGAAAGTACCGTCAAAATTAATATAACTCTGAATGTACTTCCTAAATAAACAAAAATGTCTCTGTTGAACACCTCGATTGTCTCACAAATTGTTTGAAATGACTTTTAAATGTCCACACCAACTGGCATCAGAGAAAACAGTTATTTAAAAAAAAAAACACCTTATACATATTTTTTAATGCACTACTGCCAAGAGGTATTTCAATTTCACATGATACAACATTTATCTTCTTCTCCAACCGGATCACCCTTATGATGTAAAAATTCTTCCGCACGACCGGTCGATGTTTCTCTGAATCGAGATATGTTGCTACTCAGTTGAGTACGCTTCCGGTCCATGTGAGCGACTTCCTCCCCGTTGTTGTTGATCAGCGTTGTCGTCAATACATCAGCAACAAACCATCTTTGTGTTTTCATCACGATGTTAGTCGGCGGTTCATGCGTCTGTCCTGAATCAGATGACCATATTGTGGATGTAGCATCAGCATCGAGTTTTACGCTGCGATGGAATTTGAAAACAGTTTCGTTTTCATCTGCTTTGCGAACTAACTGCCAACCACTTAAAGTGACTTCCTTGTTTCCTTTGTTATGTAGTTTAACAAATTTTCCATCCGGACATATCTCGTTGATTTCGATGTCACCTTGAGATTAAATCATCTCGTTACGTAATGCATATTTATTACAAACACTTAAAAATATATTAATAAACAGTATGTTAGACATGATTAAAATAATTAATTGCGAACAACACAGTTAAATATTCGAAAACAAAATATTTCGAAGTAAAGGTGCTTTGATATTTGAAGGCAATGTGGTGCTAACAATTCACACAATTTGATTAATATAAGAGCACAATCATTTAGTTGATTTTCAAGACGATCAAATTAGTTTCCCATAGCCGAACCCATTTTTTTTTTAGTAGAACTATAAAAACTATATACGAAAAACTTTTTTGCTCGTGACCACAACAGATTTGATATTTTGATTTTGGATATAGTAATATTTATTTTATTATCCTTTTAAGTATACCTTTAGCAGAAGATGTTATGCTGTAGTCGGACATACTCCGTTCCTCACTCTCTTCGAAGACAGTTCGCTTACGCTTGTTTCCGCCAAAACGCACCGGAGTACGACGCAAAGGCGTTCTTACCGAACGAGTTCCCGAGACCGTTGCGGATGAACTTCCGGCAGTCGCTGAACCAGGGCTACCGGACGGAGTGATGTTTAATCTTAATTCTTCTCCTTCCAATAATTTACGATATGCCGATATTTCCAAATCGAGTGATATTTTGATGTCCATGAGATCTTGATACTCTTGCAACTGTTGTGCCATCTCATCACGCAAACGACTCAATTCTGCTTCGAGTAGAGAAAGATCTTCTGAATGACGAAGGCGTTCATCTTCGAGAAGTTTTTCTAGTTCTCTAACACGACTTTGTAAGGCTCCATTAATGGCTTCCAATTCATTGATGCGTGTAGTCAAAGTATCCATACGTGTACGAGCTTGACGAACTTCTTCGATAGCCGCCGATGTGGCGCTACTGTTTCGATGCGCAGCCGCTTGAAGATTTTTAATTTTACTTTCGTATAACATTTCAATTTCTCCACGATTGTTTGCCATCTGAGTTTCATACTGTTCGCGTAGTTCTTGCAGAGATTCTTGTAATTTTGCTTCATACTGTTGAGACAACCGACCATCGATTTCACTTATTTCAGACTGACGGCGTGTGAAAGTTTCTGTTAATTCTTGCTTATGGACCTGATCTTTAAACGCGAGTTCTTCTCGTAAACTTTGAATATTATTTTCCAAATCGACTCTATTTAAAGTTTCTTCTTCTAAATTCTTACGAAGATCTTCGATCTGTTTACGTAACTTATCTAATTCTTTTTCTGCATCTTTTAAGTCATCGCCGTACTTTTTACGATCGGCTGCGGCTTGATTGTATTTCGTCTGTAAATCAGAAATACGAGATTCATTTACTCGTATACTGTTCTCTGCTAAATACAAATCTTTGGTCTTTTTATCAAGCCGATGCTTCAATTCTTCGTTTTCTTCCCACAATCGTTTCGTATCTATCTCTAGTTTGGCTCTTTCGTGCGCTGTTTCATCCAACAATTTTCGTGCATCTCCTAATTCATGATCATACATAGTCTTAATATTGGAAACCTCTTTTGTGACTGTCTCTTGAGACGTTTGAATTTCCCGCGATAAGCGACTATTCTCGGCCTCGAGATGTCGAACACGATCGATGTAAATTGCCAGACGATCATTTAAATTTTGCAAATCAACTTTTTCTTGAAGACGACTATGTCGTGTTGGACTTAGAGGGCTTGAAGGGCGCATTCCACCGATGGACGTATTAATGTTAGGTGATTGTGTTGATGACATTGATGATGTCACTGTTATCTTCTTAACTTTCGTTGACATCTTGGATGACCGGCTTTTCCACCATAAACAATAAAATTGTTATAAAAATATATGACTACTGAAAAACTAATACAACACAAACAACACACCTTTACGATAAAAATGTGCACAATCAACTAACACGAGAAATTCAACAAATAGGCCGTCACTACACCGCATCGACCGCTTCTACTTTCGCGTGGGTCAAATCAACTCCTAAATACGGCGATGATCTCATCACCGACTTATATGTTTTTGTCTCTCTTACTAACATACAAGTGTGTTAAATCTCACTTTGTTTTTTATACAGTCACTAACGAATGCGCCGGTTTAAGCGATGGCGTCATGTCGTCCAGTAGGGCACGCCCGGCTGAAGCCGAAGCCCTGATGCTTCTTGGCGGCCATGACCAATGACGTCATATATTATAAAATTAACAACTGTTTTTATTTAAAGGGTGAATAATCATAAGAAAAACAAACATAAAAATAAATTTCAAAGGAAATCGAATAATTACGAATCATTTTCATACAAAATGTTCAATACATTTAAAAAATATCAAAAATAAAACATGAATTTCAGTTAGAATAAGATGGATATAGTATATATATATATATATATATATATATATATATATATATATATATATATATATATATATATATATATATATATATATATATATATATATATATTCATATATTATATATACCATTAAACGTATTCATGGATTATCACCATTTAAAGTTATAAGTATAGTGGCGGCGTTGTTCAAAATATCAACAAACATAAACGTACTATTATAATTTTCATAAAATTAAATTTAATTGTTAATTTTTAAAGTTTTATTAAATTGCTATTAATAGTGTTCATTCATTTAAAATGTCTTCTATTTATTAACAATTATTTTATTACCTTTAATCATATTATACCTTTAATTATATTTAATAAAAATTCAAAATTTTCATTACATTAAACTTTAATCAGTACTAATGAGCTGGTTTTTTTGAAAGTGGTATAAGTCCATTTTTTCATATATTGAGATATTTAAGGGTTTGCATTTGAGTTAATTTAAAAATATTGGCCAACTTTAATCAATTCGAGTGATGTTTTTTACACTATACACCTTTTAAATTTTATTATGAAATAATAATTACTAACATTATTTTACAAAATAAACGATTTTTTAGCTCCACATGGACTTATACCACTTTCAAAAATAACATATTACAAGAAGTAAAAACAAGAGCAAATTTAAGTCCATATTTTTATAGACAAGCTTACTGAAATGGATTTTTATGTAAAAAAGTAATAGTTAAAATGAAGACATTTAAATACACGAATAACTAAGTTTATTAAGAGTTTATTTCAGTTATATTAAAAATATAAAATGAAAATTACTTGTTAAGAATAAAAAAAAAAGATATTTTAAACTTAGTTTTCTTTTACACTTAGCATATTGAAATATTTATCTGTGAATATGGTATATAAGGTAATAAACTTATCATATCGTTATATTTCTCTCTTGTTATGCTCCTTGAAGTTTTATAAAGCGGTAACATCTTAATTTTTCTGAGGTTTTTTGGTCTTCCCTTGTTTCCAAAAAAAATTGTTTTAAATGGAGCATTTTCTTCCATACTAATTTTATAAAAACATTTTGTGAGGTTCATTCCTTTTGAACCTCATCCAACATATTTTAAGCCAGTTTACAATTTCTCCGTCCGTATTTTATTCTATATTGCCTCTTCTAGAGATTTGGTTGAGACAAAGTCTTCTCTTTTCATTTCATACAAAATGAAGCTGTTTTTTTTCGGCAAGCCTTTATTGCATCATAATAATCTGCTAACGAGCAGCGTGCACTGAAGTAGCAATAATCAATAATAATTCCAATAAGAAAGTTGTTTTCATTATAATTATTATTAGGAATGGACTTATTCCACTTTCAAAAGAAATATTTGTGTGATAGCATTGTACAGCAAAACTGTTTTTGTTTATTTTATATCAAAATAGAACTCTATTGAAATTGTGATTGTAACTATAAAGAAAAGGTGTCTATAGCTCATTAAAATTACCGTTAACTTAGTTTTTTTAAAAAGTGGACTTATACCACTTAAAAAAAAACAGCTCAAATAATAAATCACTTTTATAATTTTTACAAATTTATTAAGTACATATAAATTTTTCTAATATAATTTACTGTTTATATATATTCTAATAAAACAATAGTCAAAACTGAACATTTCATACTACAATATATTTCAATTTTTTGATAAACTAACTTATTTCATTATATAACGGGTAAAAATCTTTTTCTTTAAATAACAATAATAATAATCAAAAATTTGTACAATTAAAAAAATATTAAAACAATTGTTCATTCTGTGATATATTATACTACTTGGATATATTATTTACTTGGATTCGAAAAATAAAAGTTTAATTCTTACTTTAAAAAAATAATTTTTATTTAAATTGAATTATTTATAGTCGATTAGGTTTTGCGTTCTTTGTTTTCACATATGTTGATATCTTTAATTATTAAAGTCTTAAATTTTCTTACAACATGAAATTAATTCCAAAAAGAATAAACACTTTTAGTTTTTATTTATTTCTTCGTAATATGCTTTTGAAAAAATCGAAAAATAAATTTAACTGAATTTAAAAAATATTTTTCTTTCGTAATATATATATATATATATATATATATATATATATATATATATATATATATATATATATGCATGTATGTATGTATGTATATACGTAGTATGTATGTGTTCATACGTAGGGAGATGAAAAAAGACGTGCGCTACTGAGTGATATAAATTCCGTGAACATTTTCAAGGATTGTTGACGTAATCCATGTCGTAATAGAATTTATTCAAAAATATAAAACTGATTCTTAGGTATGCAGTTATTTTTAATTTGGTGTATACAAATAACGTGGAAGTTTTACAAATGTACATTGTACAAACATATTTTATATATGGATGTACATGTGTGTGTGTGTGTGTGTGTGCAAGTGTGTGTGTATATATATATATATATATATATATATATATATATATATATATATATATGAGAGTCGTTTGATAAGTATGGTAAAAAAGTAAGAAAAACTAAATTGAAAAATTAAATTAAATTAATTAATTAATTAAATTAAACAGTAAATAAATTTATCACACTTATCAAACGACCTCGTATATATACTCGTATATGTGTGTGTATATATAGACAGGTAGACACATACATAGATAGATATGTAGGTGGATAGATGCATAATATATATGTATGTATATAATAAGCCTCGTCACCACTTTTGGGTGAAAGCCTTTATCAGAACTTATATATGTATATACAGATATATCATCATCACATCGTAAAGCACATATCAATCCACTACTGGACAAAAGCCTCATTGAATGCTACCATATATATATTACTACTACTAACAGCCCACATCAACCCACTGCTGGGCGAAAGCCTCGTCGAATGTCATAATTAAAATACGAAGAATTTTCCGAGCCTCTTCCATTCTTCTCTGTCGCTGGCCAACCTCATCCAACCTTGGCCTCCACAATACTTCACAATTTCATCTCTCCATCTTTGATGTGGCCTTCCTTTAGGTCTCTTTTTATCTCTTGGTTTCCATTCCGTAACAATCTTCATCCATCTGTTGTCCTCTTTTCTCGCTATATGTCCTGCCCATGTCCATTTCAACGACTTAACTTGTTCTATTATATCAATTACTTTTGTTTGTTCCCTTATCCATTTACTTGTTTTTCGGTCCAGTTTAGTAATTCCTAACATTATTCTTTCCATACTTCTCTGGGCAGTTAACAGTTTCTGTTTCATTCTTATGTTTAGAGTCCAAGTTTCTGCTCCATACGTACAGGCCGGTAGTACACATTGGTTATATGCCTTTCTTTTCAAACTGATTGGTATATTGCTTTTCATTATACTATTTAGTCTCCCAAATGTTGCCCATGTAGCTCTGATTCTCGTTTTGATTTCTGGCCATAAATCACCATCGTATCTTATAGTTTTTCCTAGGTATTTTATTTCGCCCACTTGTTCCAGGTATTGATTCTCTAATTGTATGTTACTTCTTTCAGCGAAATTATTAAACATGACCTTGGTTTTTCCCATATTTATTTTTAACCCTACTTTTCGGCTTTTTTCTAAGAGGGTTTCGAGTAATGTTTGTAATTCTTCCGGTTTTTCACTTATAAGTAGTATATCATCCGCAAATCTTAGATGTGACAGATATTTTCCGTCTACTTTGATTCCTTTATTTTCAAAATTTGCGTCTCTCATGATCTGTTCTAAAATTGCATTAAATATTTTTGGTGATAAACTATCTCCTTGTCTAACTCCTTTCTCTATTTTTATTTTGTCTGATAGGTCGTGTATTTTAATTTGCGCTGATGAACTTTTATATATTTCCTTCAACAAATCCACGTATCTTTTATTAATTCCTTGCTCTTTTAGAGATGAGTATATATATATATATATATATATATATATATATATATATATATATATATATATATATATATATATATATATATATATATATATATATATATATATATATATATATAAATATATATATATATATATATATATATATATATATATATATATATATATATATATATATATATATATATATATATATATATACAGTAATACCTCATATAGTCCGACTTACATAAAATAATTTTTATACACAAATTTTCAAGTTTTCCCCTTTATTATGAAAACAATAAAAAAGAAAAACAATAAAATCGTATATACATATTATATTATGGCGCAACCAATGCGCAGTTCTAGTTTTATGTTTTTTTTTTCTTTTTGTATTAGTTTTCGATTCGCAACTCTAGAATAAAGTCAATTTTTGATAATTAAATTTTAATAACCCATTTGAAAATGAATTTAAAATGAATATATAAACACTTGACTTCGTTTTATTGGTACATACAAACATTTGAATATTTACTTGTATTATTTACTGAAAATTTTAATATTTTACCCTTGTATTATTTACTGAAAAACAGGAAAAAAATTTGTTTGGAACTATTTAACGTTTTTTGTATTTAGTAAATGTTTCGATTAGTCCGGTTTCAAATGGTCCGGCTAATCGGTGGAACTGATTAGCTGGACTATGAGTGGTATTCCTGTATATATGTATACATATATATATATATATATATATATATATATATATATATATATATATATATATATATATATATATATATATATATATATATATATATATATATATATATATATATATATATAGGTAACCCTCCTATAACACGGTAGATAGGTTCCTAGAAAATGCTGTGTTGTGTGAAACTGTGTTATATGAGACTAGGAGCTAATACAAAACGAGGGGTTACGTTCCGAAAACTTATTAAAAACAAATATATTTTTTTTATTCCGTATAAGCAACTTCATTCTTAATAAAAGTATTAAAATATATATAACACAAAACGTAAAGAAACAAACAATATCTATTTTAATTTAATATAACTTTAATTTAATAATTTTCTTCATCATCACTGCTCAGTATAATCAAACGAAAACGTTTTTTTCGATTAAACGATATCATCTTCACTTTCTGAACCTTTTTCTTCAGTTAGATTTTTTCACCTTCTGGCCTCTTTAAAAAATTTGTAATTTTGGTTTGTTCGCTAATTCTTATAAAGTCGTTGTCGATTTCGTGGTATGGAGATAGGCAAGTTTGCAGTTTCCTTTTGAATTTTCGACTTCTTTCAACGGAAGGGTCTGCATTCAAGAAAAATTATTCTAGATTTTTGGCTAAGCTTAGGCTTTCCTGTAATTTTTTATTGTTAAATTATTAACTTTACAATCTTCATCAATGTTATTGTCCTCAGAATCGATTTGATTTACAACTTCGGATGCTATTTTCACAAAATACACTTAGTCTTCTTCTTCCACTAATAAATCTTGAACATCCTCAATAGCCATATAGTTTATAATTTTCTAATATATTTTCTATAATAAAAATCGTGTTATCTAGTGTTGTAGAAGTATATATATATATATATACAGGTAATCCTCATACAACACGATTTCGCACTAACACGATAAGATAAATTGCGGAACAACACTAGATTGTCTACAACACTAGATAACACGATTTTCTCGTTTTATATATATATATATATATATACATATGTATGTATGTATGTATGTTTATATACGAGGGTCGTTTGATAAGTATGGTAAATTTATTTATTGTTTAAATTAATTAATTAATTAAATTAATTTTTTCAATTTAGTTTTTCTTACTTTTTTACCATACTTATCAAACAACCGTCGTATATATATATATATATATATATATATATACATATATATATATATATATATATATATATATATATATATATATATATATATATATATATATATATATATATATATTAACACAATAGTCATTTATTATTCTATTACCATTTACCATTATTTTATATACAAGAATATATTTTTATTTTAATATCTACAAATTCTTGTAATCATTTTTATTTCTAACATTTATATAATATAAACATTTACAATATTTTTAATTAAGGCAAATCAGTAATAAAATTATTACAGATATATTATTCATTGTTACGAAAAATATTTAAATTTCTCTTTGTTAATTGTTTTTTTAATTTACACACAAACATTTATTCATATAAGAATAACATGCATTAACTATTTTTAATAATTAAAAAAGTATGGTATAATAGAAAAAATACACTATCTAGATGAAATTTGAAAATCATAAAAATACCATAACCGATTATATCAAAATATTGCAAAGATAATGATTTTAAAATATTCATTTGAATAATGCGTTGTACTATTTGTTACTTGTTTTGTAACTATGGCGAATTCACTTTCACACAAATATATTATCACCCCAACATTGTTCACTTTGTATACATTAAATAATTATTGAACACTTTTTCAATATCTTATGATGTTGGGGTGATAATTCATTTGTGTAAAAATACCATTTGCATTTTTTGATATAAACATCTCCATTTTGTAATATTGAATCGAATATGTACGTTTTTAATAATTGTGTACCAAGAAAATAAAGTCGATAACATAATCAATAAAACATGTACAATAAATTTTAAATTAATTTATACATACATATATTTTGTTTAGAAGTATAAAATTATTTCAAAAATGATTCAAATAATTGTTGGATTATTTTTAATACAAAGTATTGACAATATACATATGTGATTTTTCAAGTATAATGAGACACATGAGAACCTCTTTTTAATAGTTTTATTTTTTTTATAATCTAATCTTTTTAAATAATCTACAAAATTTAAATGTAATTTAAAAAAGTTAATTATAATTAAAAAAATCAATTTATAAATATTATTATAAATTATTATTATATTTTTATTCAAATATTTGTATAATTGTTAACTGTACTCAATATTATAATTTGCTTAATACTTTTATAAAAACATTGGAAAAATAATGAGTTTGTAGAAAAATGAATTAAAATAATAATGTATGATTATAACAAAGAATTTAAAATAAGTTAATAACTTATAAATTTATTACTTTATTGAGAAGAAATATTAAATTATAAATGTAATTTCAAAATTGGAAATAAATGTTTTATATTTATTAAAAATAGTTACTAAATATTTCCAAAAAATAGTAACAGAAAACTGTTTATTTTTATTTAAATATCTTATATCTTATAAGAATCTTATTGACATTTTATTTTTTTATAAAAAATGTTTCATATCAAAATGAAATTTAAACAGTTAATAACATTTTAATTTAGAAATATAATTTAAATATGCAATTAAAATAAATGTTGAACATCTTTTAATATTGTTGTATTTATTTTATTATTTATTATATAATATTAAAAAAAGAATAATTATACAAAAGTTATCATATTCAATCAATGAATAACAAAATGACGTAATATATTTTACGGTTCTTTGAATTCACATTATTTTTACCTACATTTTTTCCTATCATATGAACCGTAGTTCCGTTTTATATTTGAGAATGGAAATACCTTCACGATCTGTGTAGTTAAAAATCTCACGTGAAACATCTGAACACATTTATATAAGCACAACCTCTCCTACTATCCATTTAATAGCCTACCAGCTGAAATATCATATTAAACACCTGCTTATTATCTTTTACACAGAACTACTCTTACTTTTTACTATTGAGTCTAGGACATATGCGTTTATTAAAAAATCAAATATTTGTCATTGATTGAAAAAGTCAATCAATTATTTTTATTATTCAATAATAACAAATATTACTTATGATAACTTTTTAAGTAAATAAGTCACTATTTATTTTTTGTTCTTTTAAATATTTATAAAAAAATAGCTACTTTCTCAAATAAAAAAATATTGAATAATTTATTCGTAAATAATTAAATATGAGTTAACTTTCTTAATATTTTGATATTTATTATACATACATACATATATAAATTTATATATGTTTGTATAATAAATATGTTATTATATATATATATATATATATATATATATATATATATATATATATAATATGTATATTATGTATTATGAATTCAAAATCTGAAAGCATCTTAAGAAACACAACTTTTGTGTATGAACACATTATATTATAAAGATATATTTTTTATTATTTATTTTGGAACTATGGAGAATTCAATTTAACACAAATAAATTTTCATCCCCAACACCACACTGAGAATGAAGTGCTCAATAATCACTTTATTTTTCACGTTTTGTTTATAAAATAGTCATCTAATGCACATTTTGATGGCGATGCCACCATCACAACCTTTTTGTTATTAAAAAAAATATATATTTTTAATATATTTTTTTTAATATTCTATTATATATTTATTTATTTTTAAACACAAAAATATTGACGATGATGGCATCACCATTAAAATGCGCATTAGCCGACTATTTTATGAACAAAAAGTGAGCAATAAGTGATTATTGAACACTTCATTCCCATTGTGGTGTTGGGGATGAAAATTCATTTGTGTTAAAAAGATACATTTTGTATTAACTTTCTGGTGAACTTACTTTCAATTTCGTTAAATCATTTAATTGGATTATAATATGAAACTTAAGTTCTTAAATTATAACATTTTAATTATCAATTATAAAATCATCAACTTTAATGTACCCTCATATATAACTAAGCAACAAATTTATGCTTTCAGTATATAGCAAACTGAAATTATTTTATATACTATAAAATACATACAGATTCTATTTATAATGGGTGTGTGAAGTAAAGGTACACTATGTATTATTGTTATTATAAATTCAAATTAGTAATATTTATACTTAATAGTTAAAAAAAAAACTTTTTTAAAAAAATATTTAAATATTTCAAATACTTGTTCTCCTTCATCTACACATATTTTAGAATAAATAGAGGTAATGAAATAATAATAATAATTCAGGTGATATAGATTAGAAAATATGTAAATTATTTGAATTTACACTGTAAATATTTTTATGATGTATCCATCTTAGGAAGTTTAATATCAAAAAAAATCTTTTCTTTTTTATTACAGAAAAGATCACGTATTAAAAATTAAATCAGACAAATCTGAAAACAAGTACGTAAAAGTTTAGTTTTTCATATAGGTACTTGAATTTAGAATGTTTTTCACTCTAATATTTCCAAATCATCACCTTTCTCATTGAATATTTTTAAAAATTATATTTTAAAATGTAACCTTTAAGTAAAAATTGTTTTTAAATTAAGGCCTAACACCACTGTAATCGCGAAAAAAAAGCGTTTTTTTGGGAATTTTTTTTGAATGGAAAGGAAAGTTGGAAAGAAAAAATATTTTGATACGTTATTGATCTAACATTATACTATATTGACTAAAAATATAAAGTAAAAACAATACAAAATGGCTGATTTAGAGCCAATAATTCGAGGCTCCTTTCATCGGAAGCGCTCCGCGGCACGCAGCATAATTGTCGCACACTTGAACTTGGAACAAAAAAAAAATTCACTTATTCTTGATGTCAATAGCTAGTGAATCACATAGGGGATTTTGAAAATATTGATTTTTGTAAATTTGGCAGCGAATTGAAAAAAAAATCAATTTTCATAAAAAAAGGCACGTTTTTGTTTATAAAAATTGTTTAAATCAATTTATTAAAAATCCCCTACGTGATTCACTGCGAAATATAATAATAAAATCATGATTAAAATTTCAAATTGATTGGAAAAAAACTGTTTAAGTTATGCTGCGTGCCCGTTGAGAAAAAGTCGTTTCGAGAAAAATCAATTTAAAGTTTCGATCGGCCGTTTCGGAGCGGCCGAAGACGGCAGGTATAAGTCCTGAAATTTCAAAAGAAATTTTTTTTTCAGAATGAAACCTTTTATATTATATTCTAAAAGGTTCAAAGTATATTTTAAGTCAATAAAAAAAAATGGATTTTTTGAAATTTCTACAGTGGTGTTAGGCCTTAAACCTCACCCATCGAACTTACCCCCTTAAATATATGTATTATTTATATATTAAATGTTTTTTATGCTATAAAAGTATAATTTCGTGATATATTGACCAAATCGTTATATCTAGAATATAATACATATTTAATAGAAATTATTTATATTTCGATGAACTCATCGAAATAAAAAATAAAAACACTTATTATTGTCTTTTATAGTATTCGTCATATGCATAACATATTTGTGTAAACATTCATTAAAAATGATTTCTCCATAAATATATATATATATATATATATATATATATATATATATATATATATATATATAAAAGTTTGATGAATATTATGTCAAAATAATTTTTCATTGGGATATATAATTATAAAACTTTCTGAATAGAAAGTGGTGATTACAAGTAGTTATTATAAATTGAATTGTTTACTGATAAAAATTTGCAAAAATAATGAAAAAACCTTGTTTGAATTGAAATATTTAATATATTATTTTATTTAAAAAAAGTTTCTTTAATATAATTTAAATAGATTTATTTTTACATTTATCAAAATTTACATGTAACGATAAAAATGATAACCTTATTGTTAATATTGAAAATATAACGGTTAATTAATATTGTTTACTGATAACACTAGTATTTTTTTGATTATAAATAAGGAAATCAATGCAACAAGCATTAACTATTACGTAGACTATTTATGTGTCAAGGACGGCAATGTTTGCTGTGTCTAGACTTTCGAGCCCTATTCGTGACAACCTACGCTATCTTATTCACATTTGGCAAATTGCCTGAACTTTTGAATATAGGTCATTAGTTTGTTTATTTTCATAAGTGAATAGGTAGCTTAAATATTTTTCTCACTCTCATCCTACAACTATAAACAGCAGAAACCTTCAAAGTTTAATAGGATTAAATTATAATTTATTTAAGAACATTTCATTTTTTGATCAAGGTTAAATGTATCCAAATTATAAAGAAGTAATATTTCATAAAAAAATCCAGAACTATTTTTTTTTATCATTTATAATAGACGTTTCAATAGTTATTTATTATTCAATGAAAAAAAATGTTCATTTTAATTCTAAAATACTAATAGGTAATTAATATTTATAGAATATGTAAAATGATTTTTTAAAAATAAGAATTTATATTGATATTTATTTATTTTAACACAAATTAATCACTTGCCCTAAAACCATGAGAGTTTATTAGTTTTCAATAATCACTTAGTGATCACATTTTTCGTTGATTTGGACTTCAATGGCCATGTTATTATAGTATTATCAGATAATTGTATTGAAAATATATGAGGTAAATGATTTATTTGTACGAAAGTAATTAGCTATTAAACGAATTTTATATTCGTGAAATGTTTAAAAATAGTCCAATATTTTTTTAAAATAATTCTATAATCTGCATTATTGTTCATCTTATTTAAAATATATTGACTAATTTTAAATTAATTTGTAAGTATTCTTATTACTATTTTAATAAGAAGAATATTTATGAACTGTATAGATTTTATTTAATTATATCTATATCATGAAAGGATTTTATCTACTAAAAGTTGTTTTAAGGCTAAAATTCCAATTTTAACATTTGTTTTTTTTAATATAATACTAACACTGATCATTGATTCTAGATGAAAAAAAGTTAATTTTCGAAAATACCGATTTTTTATGAAAGTTTCTGTCCTATAAGTCATCGTCTTTTGGGAATCAGAACTTAATAATTTAAAAATTAACAAGAAGTCGACCTTTTTTACTATAAAGCTATTTTTTAATGGAAAATAGTTATTTTTCATGAAAAAGATTAAATATAATTTTGATAGAAAACATGATTTTATAAACGAAAGTCGATTTTTGATCATTTTTAATCTTTATTCAAAATTTAAATTTTTTGCAAAAAAATATTTTTTAATGAAATGTAAAATTACGATTTAAAATATGTAGTTCTACTTCGAATAAATATTTTATATTAGTGAATCAGAAAAATAATTAGGCAAAATAAATTTAAAAATAAAAATATTTTTTTATTTTTATTAAAGTTTTGAGTAATTGGCTAAATCAGAAATGTCAATCAATATAATTTGTTCTAGGTTTAAAAATATGATTTTGATCATTGGTTCGTTATATGTTGTACTTGAAGTATGATTAAATTATAACATTTATAATATTTTATGATACAGTTCTCTAACAAGTATGAAATAGTTATCGAAATGCACATCAGGGAATAAAATGAACAATAAGTGATTATTGAACACAGAATCATTGAATAATTTTCATTTATATTAAAAAAAATTATCACACTATGATATTAATAGTGAATTATTTGTTTATTTAATTAATGACACTAAAATAATTAAATTTATATCCTGGGTGTATACTTAAAAACTTAATAGTTAACAGATTCAATGCCATATATAATATTTACTTAAATTCAAGTCATCTTTTAGTTAGTGTTAAAAGTCAGTAATTAAACATACATTTTATTATAAATAATTTATTTAAAGGTATGTCAACAGTGAGTTCATTTTTCCTTTCGAAATATTTATCGTTGAATAAAACTTAAACAAACAGTATATCGTTACAAGAATTTTTTGTATGATTTAAAAATAACTTATATTTTATGATCATTTAATTGTTTTTAAGTAACATGACATAAACTAATTTCTAAGATTTTTATATTACTTGACTTATTTGTTCTGTGAACATTTTTTTAGTTTCTGGAAAATACATTATTATTGCATATACATTAAAATTAACTTTAAAAATTAATTATGCATAAAATTTAATTAGAAGAAATTTGAATTTATAATTTTCCATCATGCATATGCAATAAGTAAATATTTAATAATATTTATACTTAAATAACAATATTCTTCACGTAAAGTTAAATATTCAAACATAATAGAATTTATTTATATATATATATATATATATATATATATATATATATAACATTCTTACTAAAATATCAAAAAAATAAAATGACATATATTTATGTATGCGTATGGACAAAATTAATTAATTTGTAATATTTAAA